>BBPU01000103.1:0-512856 GCA_000950635.1 Mrakia blollopis | reverse complement strand
TAACCCTCTCTTTTTCTCAACCAACACACTTTCACCTACTTTTTTCTTTCTCCACCTCTCACAAACACACTTTTACTACTACTATACACTTTCCTTCCTCTCACCCACATTTCCTACTACTTCTCTACCTCCTACCCCACTTCAACTCATGTTTTTCACTTTTTCACAACCTTTTCACTCTTTTTCCACTTCCCTTCCCTTTCACCACTTTCTCATACTTTCCAAACACTATCTACAACCCGTTCACTTCACTTTCCTTTCTTTTTCACGTTCTCTACGCTCCCTCCCTTCTCTCAACCACCTACCAAGTCCCAACTATCCTCCTTCAACTTTCCAACATTCTTCTACCTTTTTCACTTTCTTTTTCTTCACCACTTCCAAACTACCTTCACTACTACTACAACACACTCCCTTCACTTTCTTTTCACTTTCTCTTCTCTACTTCACCTACACTCTCCTTTTTCTAACCAACTTCCCCCCAAACCTAACCCTCTCTTTTTCTCAACCAACACACTTTCACCTACTTTTTTCTTTCTCCACCTCTCACAAACACACTTTTACTACTACTATACACTTTCCTTCCTCTCACCCACCATTCCTACTACTTCTCTACCTCCTAACCCACTTCAACTCACGTTCTTCACTTTTTCACAACCTTTTCACTTTTTTTCCACTTCCCTTCCCTTTCACCACTTTCTCTTACTTTCCAAACACTCCTAAAACCCTTTCACTTCACTTTCCTTTCTTCTTCACTTTCTCTACACTCCCTCCCTTCCCTCAACCACCTACCATCCTCCTTCAACTCTCCAACTTTCTTCACCCTTTTTCACTTTCTCTTTCTTCACCACTTCCAAACTACCTTCACTACTACTACAACACACTCCCTTCACTTTCTTTTCACTTTCTCTTCTCTACTTCACCTACACTCTCCTTTTTCTAACCAACTTCCCCCCAAACCTAACCCTCTCTTTTTCTCAACCAACACACTTTCACCTACTTTTTTCTTTCTCCACCTCTCACAAACACACTTTTACTACTACTATACACTTTCCTTCCTCTCACCCACATTTCCTACTACTTCTCTACCTCCTACCCCACTTCAACTCATGTTTTTCACTTTTTCACAACCTTTTCACTCTTTTTCCACTTCCCTTCCCTTTCACCACTTTCTCATACTTTCCAAACACTATCTACAACCCGTTCACTTCACTTTCCTTTCTTTTTCACGTTCTCTACGCTCCCTCCCTTCTCTCAACCACCTACCAAGTCCCAACTATCCTCCTTCAACTTTCCAACATTCTTCTACCTTTTTCACTTTCTTTTTCTTCACCACTTCCAAACTACCTTCACTACTACTACAACACACTCCCTTCACTTTCTTTTCACTTTCTCTTCTCTACTTCACCTACACTCTCCTTTTTCTAACCAACTTCCCCCCAAACCTAACCCTCTCTTTTTCTCAACCAACACACTTTCACCTACTTTTTTCTTTCTCCACCTAACTCAAACACACTTTTACTACTAATACACACTTTCCTTCCTCTCACCCACCTTTCCTACTACTTCTCTACCTCCTAACCCACTTCAACTCACGTTCTTCACTTTTTCACAACCTTTTCACTTTTTTTCCACTTCCCTTCCCATTCACCACTTTCTCTTACTTTCCAAACACTACTACAACCCGTTCACTTCACTTTTCTTTCTTTTTCACTTTCTCTACACTCCCTCCCTTCTCTCAACTCCCAACCTTCCTCCTTCAACTCTCCAACGTTCTTCTTCCTTTTTCACTTTTTCTTTCTTCACCACTTCCAAACTACCTTCACTACTACTACAACATACTCCCTTCACTTTCTTTTCACTTTCTCTTCTCTACTTCACATACATTCACGTCTTGCTCCTCAGGTTGAGAGGTGTTCACAAGGAATTAGAGATCAGTCTTCTTTTGCTGCTACGAGTAACTTGTTTGGATATATATTCTGAACTGGTCTTTGATTCCAAATTGATCACATATGTTCGCGAGCACAGAGGTGGTCAGTTTGAGCATGAGAGGGCACTCAGATGATCTTGCATTGACACGCAAGTCCTTTCAACTTCTCACCCTAGGCAGCAGAAGTGCCACCGAACATATTGAGATAACTGTCAAGACTATATGAGATGATCTTCAGTGGTTGTAGCAAGCTCACAGCAAGTTTGAGGAAGTCAGAGTTGGGGAGGAAGGTCAAGGACGCGACTGGGAGGGGAAGTCAGGAATCAATCTCCCTCTTCTGATATAGATCACCTCAAATCATACATAGTCCGAAAGAGATGTAAATTACCTTACTATCGCATATCTATGCGGGTCTATAGGTGGCTTGGTTCATGATCTGATACCTGTCGAGTGGCGCGTCCATCTTCTCACATCAAGTCGTGAGCACTCTCATCTTCTTCATCTTTTGGTAGAAAACAGCCACAGTGACACCGAACATACTGAGAGAACTCTTAAAACCATACCACTTCAATGGTGTTGGTCACAGAAGCTTCGAGGAAGATTTGAGCAAGTCGAACTTGGGGAGGAAGGTCAAGGACGCGACTTGGAGATGAAGTTCAAGATCGATCTCCCTCGTCTGATATAGATCACCTCGAATCATACATAGTCCGAAAGAGATTTCAATTACCTTTCTATCGTATATCTACACGAGTGTATAGGTGGCTTGGTTCATGTTCTAGGACCTGTCGAGTGGCGCGTCCATGTTCTCGCATCAAGTCGCGAGCATTCTCAACTCCTCACCCGATGCAGCCACAGCGCCATCCAAGGTATCCAGAGCATCGTCTCATTCATACCAAAACAGTAGTAGCAGAAAAAATGTTGCCAGTGGAGAAATAGGAGCGTGGAAGGGAGCGAGGGGTGAGATGGGGAGGAGGAGCTGCCAGCGCATGGAAGGGTGCGGTCGAGGGAGGGAGAGGAGGAGTGGGTGGGGTGGTGAAAGTGGTATGGGATCGAAGAGGAGCTTTCCTGGAGTGGTAGGAAAGAAAAAACAAGAGAATAGAGTCAATACGAGAGTCTCGACAGCATGCAAGGCTTGGGAGGAAGGAGTGTTGAGCTCAACAAAACCCAAGCTCGCTCCCAAAGCCACAGCAGTACCACAGAGCCACCCTCCCACCTTCTCCTACTATCTATCCAGTCCATATACATCCTCCTCAAAGACTCCAACAGCGAAAAAAGAGCGAGAACTCACCTCAGGGACCTCAAAAGGGAAGGGAAGGAGGAGCGTCGAGCTGCCAGCTCATCGAATGACGACGTGGAGGGAGGATGAAGCAAAGCCATTGCGGTGGTGGAAGGGGTTTAGGATGGAAGAGGAAGGTCACTGGAGTGGTAGGAAAGAAAGAACGAGAATATAGAGTCAGTAAGAGAGTCTCTGTGGCATGGAGGCTGGGGAGGAAGGAGTGTCGAGCTGAAGGAAGGCGCATGAGCGAGGAGGACCACCTGTATAGTTGCTGCCAGATCGGAAACATCCTTCCTCACCCCCATAGCTGCACCACCACACTCTCCAACTCCCATCGCAATCCGAGAAGGTGGGAAGGAGAAAGAGACAAGAGAAGACGAGATGAAGGAAGGAAGGAGGAAAGGTCAAGCTCACCTGAATCGAGCTCATTTCTCCTCGCATCCACCCTAACACTCGCCAAAAACACAACAGCCTCCATCCCACCCCACTATAGACTGGTAGTGGAGAAGGAGAGAAGATGGGGAGGCCGAGATGGAGAGGGAGAGAGTGTCGGCAGCTGGAGGGAGGAGAGGTGGGTGGGATGAGGTCGACCACTGTGTAGGAGAAACGAAGGATTTCCGGGGAGCGAGCGGGTATAGGTAGGATGGAGGAGGGTAGTAAGACTGCAGAGAAAGAACAAACAAGAGAATAGCATCAAAAATAAGCATGCAGGAGGGGAGGGCAGAATGGAAGGGAGGGAGGGTGAGCTCAAAGGTCGCAAACGAGACTGGATGTTGAGAGAGAGAGGTAGAGAAACCCCTATCACTATCCGAAAGAATGGAGATGACCAGTATGCATGACCCATCCACCATGGAAAGTAGCAGCAGCAGAGAAGGAAAGCGAGAGGAGGGAGGAGGGAAGGAAGATGGAACGAGCAAACGACGAAGAAGGAAAGCGAGCTCACCTCGAGCGACGAGCCATTCATCCTGCTATACATCTCCAAAACGAGCGAGAGTTCCTCCTAGATGTTGAGAAGATGTCAGAGATCCATAATGGAGAAGGAGGAGGTGCCAGGGCGGAAGGTGGGTATGCGAGAGTGATGGCGTGGTCGTGGGTTGAGGTTGAACAGCGTCGAGCTGTCGAAGAGCTCAACTTTCAAAAGCTTCCATGCTTCTACGCCTTCGATATAGCAGCTATCATGAAAAATAAACCTGATTAGTAGAGAAACTATGTGTCATCTATACATTCCCCACTTCAGCGAGATACTTTTCACGCCGGAAGGTGGTGAACCTGCATCGGCGAGAGAGCAAGGAGCTCAAAGCTGAGCTCAAGCTCAATTGCTCGTTGGCCAGTACACGCGCGAATCTTCACTCTCACATAGCATTAGCAAATCAAGTCATTGATCACACTTTACTTCTGGTGAGGAATATGAGCTTCCACCTCAATTTCTACCAGCATCCCCGGATCAGCCAAGGCAGCGACTCCAACCGCTGTCCAGAGGGGAGCGTAATCTGGGAAGATCCTGTCTAGGACGGCTGTCATGGCGAGCTGAGACTCCTCCGTGATGGGAACGTGGTACGAGGTGATCTGAAGGTGTCATGAGAAGGTATATTAGTGCTCGTGAAGTGGTCAAACTCAAAGGAGGCAAAAAAGAAGAAGCGAGCGAACCTTGTAGACTTGTTTGAGCTCAGCTCCCGCATCGTTGAGGGCTAGCTCGACATTCTTGAAAGCCTGCTCGATTTGGTTGGCAAAGCCATCAGCCATGGAGTACTCGGAGACTTTGGGATCCCATCCACCTGCGAGGATAAAGAAGAAGGCGAAGGGTCAAGCCCGTTTTGTGTAAGGGGACGCGAGATGAAAGAAAAATCGACTCGCCTTGTCCGGAGATGTACACTTTGTCTCCGATTCGGACAGACTGGCTGTAGTGGTACTGCTTCCTGTTTCTCTCTCCGAAACCTGGGTAGACTTTGTAATCGAGGTGAGACATGAGAGTGGAGGATGAGAAGAGGGAGGATGAAGAAGAAGGTCGTCGTTGACGGTTGGGAAGGAAGCTGTCTTCCTGACGTCGGAAGTCGGACGTCGGACGTTTAGGTGGAGGCATTCTCGCTGACTGAGATAGCGAGATTTCAAAACAGCTTTGGCAAAATCGCCGACGTGAAGTTTTCAGGGTTAATACCTCTATCACAAGCTCTGCAGGCTTGACCGCTCGGGCCCCCCCTGACTTGTGAGCTCTTCGATTCGCTTCCTTCCTTCCCTCCTCTCCCTCAACACCCTCGCCCTCTCTCTCTCTTCCTCTGAGACTTTACGTTCCTGGCTCGATTCGAATGGAGCCTTCATTTACCCTTCCTTAGAGATCAAACAAGGCGAGCTCTCCTCTCGTTTCCGTCGTCTTTGACCCTCTTCGACTCTTTTACATAAAGGCACGAAGCTCCCCTTCGCCCTCCCTCCTTTCCTTTCTCAAGATTCCATCTTCGGCCTCTCCACCTGGACTACCTCCTCCCTCCCAGCCGAAACCACCGTCATCACCCTTCCCTTCCATCTGGCAGTCACTCCTGAGCTCGCGGAACGGTCGACTCTCGCTCTCTTGAGCGAAGGGAAGGACTCGTCGAGCTCATGAAAGGAGGCCGTCGTTTCGCTGGAGGAGAGGGTGAAGGTGCTGTATCTGGTTCTACATTGGATTGGGGAATATGCACGCTCACCTCTAATTGAGTGAGTCCATTCGATTATGTTTTGGTGAGGAAGGAAGAGCAGCGAGGAAGGGAAGGGGAAGGGAAACAAGTTGAGCTCACACTTTTCCTCCTTCCTTCTCGTCGACCCTGCGTTCAGCTCTTCCTCGCCCTATCTGTCGCATTACACCTACTTTCGCTCCCTCCCTACCGCCATCACCCTTCTCACTCACTCATTCTTTACTTCCTCCAAACGAGAGCTCCTCCAGTCTATGGCGCCGCGAGCGAGATGGAAGCGACTTTGGGGGCCGATTTCGAGAGGGTTGGCAAGGCTCTCGGGCTGACTGAGACAGAAGGTTTCACTTGGTGAGTACCTTTATCTATCGTTGTATGGTTTGGGAGTATTTTCTGACCTTCGAGGCTAGTTTTCCTTCGGCTTTTCGACAGGGATCGCTACCTTCTCCCGTCGACCTACCTCTCGTCGCGAGCTTTCCCTTCTCTTCTCCTCATCCTCCCACCACCAGCCTCTACCTCTTCGGATGCAACCACGGCGTCAGCCTCAATACCATCAGAATCAAATCAACACCCGGTCCTTCTCACCCGATCCTCCTCCCAGGAATCAACATCCTCAACCACCTTCCTCTCCATCCCATTTCCTGGATCTCCTCTCCTCTCCCCTCCTCCTCTTCCTCCTCTTTTTCCTCGCCTCCCGCTGCCAGCATCAACCCCTCCGGCATCATCTCCGTCCACCTACCCTCTCCAACACCCACCTCCTCCCAGATCTTCAACAACTATGGAAGGAAACCGAACGACAAACTCCTTCTCGCCTACGGCTTCGTTCTTCCCTCCCTCCCTTACGACACCTCTCACTTAATCCTCTCCTCCAACGGGATTACACCCGCCGTTGTCGCCGAACCCAAGGATGGGCTGGGCGTGGATGTTGGGAAGCGCTTCTTGATGGGTCGGGACGGGGAGATTGTGAGAGTTGGAGTGAGGTGGCTGGTTGCTGATGAGGAGAAGGAGGTGATGAGAGGGTGGGCAAGGAAGAGGTTGGGAAAGAGTGGTGGAAAAGAGAAGTGGGTGGAGAGAACGATATGAACGTGGTGGAGTTGCTGAGCGAGATGGTAGGCGGAAGGTTGTGAGCTTTGAGAGCTGGGGGAGTTGCAGAGGAGGGGAAGGAGGGAGAGGTGAGGGAGGAGGTGAGGAGGATCTGCGGGATCTATAGAGAGGGTGAGTCCGGTTTCCTCGTTTTGTCTTGTGGTTGGGAAAAGGTGGAGGTGGTGAATGGAAAGGAGGGAAAGGGGGAGGAGAGAGACTCATTTCGTTTTCGTTTAAACGAGACGCGACGAGGAGATTGACGAAGTGCGAACGCTGACTTCTTTACGTCCTATTTTTGGTTATGTCTTTTGGTGACGAGCAGGTCTCAGATCGAGATCCTGGGAGCTGCCGAGCGATGGTTGGACGGGGAGAGGGATCGCGTCGCTGAGAAGTACGGGTTTGATTTGGAGGAGGAGGAGGAAGAAGAGAAGGATGGATCTGAATGATGATCTACCGCTCTTCATTTGCGAGTAGGCAATCATGTGGTGCCTCATCGGCGTCCCCCTAAGGGAGCTCTGGAAGATAGAAGAAAGTTAAATCAAAGTCGCGTCGCATGCTGGGACTCTCCAACGAAGCTCGGTGGAACGGCACGATTGATATCACAGGTATTCAACCGCTAGGTACTCGTAACCAACTAGATCAACTTCCTCTCTTTTCCATCCTCGTCGACGAAAGCAACCAAATCGAGAACCCGTTTGTGCGACGCGTCTAACCCCTTCTCTGCCCTCTCAGCCACTCTCTTCCTGAGCTCCTTCTCGAACTCACCAGCCCCAGCGCCATAGAGCCTCAGCTCTATCCTCTCCGTATCATCGAAGAAGGATCTCCCAACGGTCGAGCGTGGAAAGAGGTAAGAGGCCACTTGCACCGCGTTTATCGAAGGATGATGGGAAGTGACTTCGAAGACGAGGAGTTTGAACGACCAGTCCTGAAGAAAAAGAGGGCGAGGACCAGGAGAAGGTTGCTCCACCAGCTCCCTCCAACCAAACTCTTGGAAGACGACGGTGGTGAGCTCGGTCCAAGGGTAGGAGGAGGAGGAAGGACCGAAGAGGATGGAGCTGAGGGTGGTAAAGGAGAGGAAAGAGACGCTGTCGAACTCCTTCTGTGGGAGGAAAGGATAGGGGTTGTGTTGGATCTGGAGGTGGGTGATAGGTAGTTGAGAGATGAGAGGTCTAAGGAGGGCTTTGAAGATCCCGCAGTAGTTCCAGAGGTTGACAACGAGTCGAGAGCAGGAGGGGAGGGTGACCTTCTGAACGAGGGAGCTCGCGGAGACTGGGTTTGTGAGAGAAAGGAAGCAGAAACGTCAGAGGCAAGTTTCTAGAGGAAGAAAGAAGAGCTTTTAGAATGTACCTTTCTCCATTACTTTATCCTTGTCCCCATAGTAATCCTGCGGAGGAAAATTGGCCTCTCCACCCAGTCTGATCTCCTTCACATTCCTCGCGAGCTCCTCCTTCCTTCCTCCCTCGATCAAGAGACCTCCTTCACCAAACAACCTCCTCCAGTGCTCCAAGACGAGAGCCCTCGTAGAGAATCCTCGGAGTTCGACGACTCGGTAGAGAAGAGGAAGACCCAGCTCGTAGAGAAGAGAGCGAGTTCGAAGGACGGAAGCTCGGTTCGATTCGGGAGAAGTGTCGACGAGGAGGTGGGAGAGGATCTCGAGGAGGACGTCCGAGGGGAGGGAAGAGAGAGTTCGAGGAGGAATCATGCTGGACGCGATATGGGAAGGTGGACTGGGGATGGAGAAAAGAAGGAGGTTAGGTCGAGATGGGAGTCGAGAGGGAACAGAGGATAAGAAGGATGAAAGGTCGATGAAAGGTGTTTCGACCTCCTTCCCTCCCGACTTCCATCATCGACACCTTCCTTTCCTTTCTGTATCTCCCACCTCTCAACCTGACAACTCTCAAATATGGCTCCTATCACTCTCCTCTCCCTCATCGAAGACGTCCTTCGAAAAATCCTCGCCCATCTTCTCCTCGACACTCCTACCGAGCTCAACCGAACCTCCATCCTTCGAACCTGCTCCTCCCTCTACCTCCTCGGACTCCCTTCCCTCTACAGGATCGTCGATCTCACAGGATATCAGATCATGGCTACCGTCGATAGACACTGGAGGTCTCTATTCGGAGAGGAAGGCGTTCTCACAATTGAGGGGATGAGCATCGAGGTCGGGAGGTTCGTTCGAGGACTCAGGCTGGGAGCGCCCACCTTTTCCAACTATATGCCAGGCGAGTCTCTGCCAGTACTATTAGGAGTGATTGTGTCGCAGTAGGAATCGCTGAGCTTCTGTCCCTTTGCCTTGTCAAACCGCAACCAGACTTCAGGATCCCCGAGCTCAACCTGCCCAACGGCTCCTTCCTCCTCTTCGACCCCAAGACGTTATGTGGTTCTAGCGGTCTCCCCTCCCTTCCGATTATCCTCTCCCACCTCAATCCCTCCCATCTTACACTTCGATCTCTGCCATCCCGTTGGCCCACCTTCACAAACCCTTGCGGATCTCCGGCGATGAGCATTTTCGGGTCGGGAGGTCGCGACGGTGCGCTTTGCAGAAACCTCGACGTCGTCATGTTCGAGGAATTACTCTGCTTCCAATCACTCCCACCCTTCAACTCGCCTCGACAGAAACTCTCCCTCTCAGATTGGTCGTTCAGAGTGCTCGTTGTTCGTTTACACACCGGTCGTGGAGACGCGGAGCCCGTCGTTGATCTTTTCCTGAAGGTGGATCCGAGGGAGCAGCCTACTTTCTTGACCGCTACGGAGAGGGCTGAGTTCAGTGGAGGACCGAGGGTTGTCGAGGAGCAGTTCAGGAAGGCGGTCGAGGAGAAGAAGAGGGTCGGGTTGAGCGAGTTTGAGAGAAGGATCGCGTCGTTGATTGTGTTTGTGGACGAGGATGGGACTGAGAGGAGGTTGCTGTAGGAGCAGGAGTGGCAGTACGAATTCTAGCTTAGTATCACGACCAGCCTTTGAACCTCTTCCTTCACGAGCGAACGAGAAGCGGAAAGACGAGAGAGGAAAGAGCTGAGCTCGAGCGAAAGACGCGACGACGACGTCTCTCTTACCACCCTTTCCCGACCCTTCCCAAAAGCTCAGTCAAAAACCTACTTCAATCGCGTCAGAGACTCGAAGCCTACGTAGACACAGCCAAATCCCCACTCGATCCTCCTCCACTACCAGCTCCAGCACCGACGGTATCCTCCTTCGTTTCGTCCGAGCTCCAACTTCTGCAGCAAACGCGTCAACCTCGGTGGGAGCAAAGATCTTTGGCAGTGGACGAGAGGTGGTATTCCATGCGCTGCTCGGCAAGCTGCTAAGGGGACGCATTCCTCTATCGAGTTCAGGAGTTCAAGTTGAATCGAACGGTCCTCCTCTCTCTTTTCCTTTTCTCTCCCGACTCCAGACCACTCGCGAACGACATCGAGAGCGACCGAACGCAAAGCAAGAAAAGAAGAAAAAAACAAACAAAAAGGTCAAAAGAAAAAAAGGTCGTTCGAGACGGACGAACGAACGCGGCAACACGAAACGAAACGAAACGAAGGCGAGAACGGGCAAGGCTACGAGATGTTGAGACGGTATCTAGTGATTTGTGAGATGGGGATGTGTGTGAGGGGAAAATGTTTTTTTAAGGTTGGGTAGGTGTACTGGTGGTGGTGATGACAATCGTGAGGAAGAAGAGAAGAGAAGAGAAGGGAGAGACGTAAAACAACGATGGAGGGAGACGTGAAGGTAGAGAACGGAACGAGAACGAGAAAGTTATGCAATGGAGAAGGAAAGCAGGGAGAGACGAAGCCTCGTCCCGGCGAGGAAGTTACGTGGGTTTCCTGGAAGAAAGGAAGGAGGGAGAGACAGAAGGGTCAGTTCGAGCGAGAGAGCCGACGCGAGTTCGAGGGAGAGGAAGAAAGGAAGGGAGGAAACGAACCTGAACTCGGCCAAGACGGTGTAGATGTTGTTGAAGGCTGTGTAGATCTCGGATCGGACCTGAGGAGGAAGGAAGAGGGGTGAAAAGGGTAAGCGACGAATGGAGCGGAGGACGAGAGAGGAAGAAAGAAGGAGAGTCGAGACTGACCTTCGCACCGGTGAGAACGATCTTCCCACTGACGAAGATGAGGAGCACGACCTTTGGACTGATCATTCGGTAGATGAGACCAGGGAACAACTGATTAACGTAAGAAGGAAGAGAGAGGGTCAGCTCGAGGCGAATGGAAAGAGGGAAGGAGACGAGAAGGACTCACCTCCGGCTCGTAACTACTGAAAGCTCCGTGAGCGTAAGCCAAACCCTCCAACCTGATAGGGAACTTGACGTCGCACGATCCGACGATGTTCTGAATCTTGAACTCGGAGAACTTGGCGTCGAAGCCGAGCTTTTGGATGATTCGAGCGTACCTGAAGGAGGAGGGAGAGAAGGCTCAGCGAGGTGATCTTCGAACGAAAGGAGACGAGGCCGGAATTGTTTCTCCTCTCACTTTCTCGAAGCCAACCTCGAATCATCTTCCGACTTTGCACCTGTCACGACCATCTTTCCTGAAGCGAAGATGAGAGCGGTCGTCTTGGGGTCTCGGATTCGCATGATGACGGCGGCGAATCGCTGGAGGGAGGGAGGGAAGGGAAAAAGGAGCGGAGGGTCAGCGAAGTGGTTTCTTCGAGCGGGAAAAAGAGACGTGATGGAAGGTAGGATGAAGCATAGTATATACTAGCTAAGGGAAAGGTACGGTACGAAAGGGAAGGGGACGAGAAGAAGAAGAAAGAGAAAGGAAGGGAAGGGAACTCAAGCTCACCTTCGGATTGTACTCTGCGTTCCTCGCATGCAACGCGATCGTCTTCAGATCAAGTCGGCAGTCGAGGTTGACGGTAGCGACGATGTTCCTTTTGGACGGCGAGCGAGAACGTGGATGGATGGATGGATGGATGGACGGAGCGGGAGAGAGGTGGAGTGGAAGGGAAGGAGGAAGAGCGAACGAAACAAAGGACGTCAGCAACGTTGGTTTAAGAACGTCGCTACGACTACCAGACCCCTTCCGCTCGTGATCTGTCCCATCATCCCTCTCTTCTCCAGCCAGGAGGAGGTGGATGCATCGAAGCAAACTCGCTTTCCTCGCCACCTCACTGACTCGCCACCCAACCCTTCCGCCTCACTCTCCTCTCTCTCCTTTGAGCGAGACCGAGCATATATGCTCTACTCACTGAAGGGTGGGTACGATCCCAGCAACAGCGGTGATCCTGAAAGACGAAGAATAACAAGCAGAGGGAAGGCCGTCCGTCAGCTCAGCATGCTCACCTCCGTCCCTCCCTTCTCTCGCCTTCACCGTCCCTCTCTCGGTTCTGTAGATATACTCACTCAGGCACACTCGGAACAGACGCGACAGGTCCAGGCGCAGCAGCTGTAGTCATAGGGAGGGCAGAAGTCGAAGCTCGGCTGGAAGGAAGCTGAAGAGCCATGGCGGGGTTTGTTGGGTGAAGTTGAGGAAGGGAGGAGGAGGGAGAGGGACGGGGTTCTGTTTCTGCTGGGAGGAGATGGATTCGATGCCGAGGGGGTCGTACTGCAGTGAAGGAGTCGACCAGGTGAAGACAAGAGAGAGCTGGCTGCTGGGGAGAGGAGAAGGAGTCCGTACGAAGCGTGCGAGAAAGAGAGGAGGAGGAGGTTGGGAGGGAGAAGAAGGGACGCTCGCCTCTCGCCTCCTTTTATAGGAGAATTTAAATATATATATTCGAGAGAGTCTGGAGGGACGACCTTCTCTGGTAGATCTGGTAGGGAGGGATATCGTCTACGGGACGGATAGCGGGGATCATTCACGCAAATTTAGGTGAACAAAAAGGGGGAAGAAAGGAAGAAAAGGAGAGGAGACAGTCCCAACGCGCGTCGCTTCGAAATGGATAATCTTTGCCCCCTCCTTCCAACGTGGGAGCTGATCTTGATCCTAGGAATAAGTCTTGATACCTGGGATTCAACCTGATGCTCAACGAGCTCGCTTGATTCGAAGATGAAAGCAAGAGACGAACGAACGATCACACGTCGACGCGTTTCGTCCAGTGCTTTCTTTCCCTCCTCTTATCTTCTTCTTTCTTTCACCAACAGTATACGTACACAGGGGTTCTTGGCGATTCGATCTGATCCCAGAAGAGAACCGATGATGGTCTCGTTGTTTTCTAGCGAGATCTGCAAAGTCTGATCCTTTTTTGAGTCTTTCTTCTTTTCAACACTTCGCGCTCAGTCAGATGTTGGGATCTATATTTCGCGTCTCTCTTACGCAGAAACTATAGTTTTGGAACGAGCCTCATAAAAATAACTTTCTCGACATCTCTACACCAAGGGCTACGAAAGAGAAGGGAAAATTCCTCGCGACGCGTCAAAAGGTACCCGATCTCGGGGGTTTCGTCGTCGTTTTTGAAGCTGTATATAAAGCTGGGTCTCAGATAGAGCAGCTGTCTTTTTTCAGGCTGTATAGCAGAAGCTTTCTCCAAAAGAGAAGCGAGGAGGTGGGATCGAAGGACAGTGAATGGGAGGGAGGGAGGACTCGGCCCGATTCGCTGCCTCTTTCGTCATAGGGCAGGTTTTTTCTCCCAGGACCTCGAGATCTTTCGAGATGGGACGCGAGACCGAATGTTTGCCTCCAGCACATTTAGTTAGATGGATATCGAAAAAAAAGAACGTGGTCAACTCGGGCGAGGCCTCTTGGGTTTCGCTCCTGACTTTCAACGGTCATCTCCTCTCCTTCCTTCCCTTCCTTCTCTTCGCCTTCATCCCATCGTCTCCCTCGGATCCATCCACTCTCCCACCCTTCCTACACCTTTATATAGCATTCTCTCGTCATGATGGGTGAGTCTTTACGATCCTTCTCTTTTACTGGAAGAGATCCATCCGTGGCCACCACGAACGAGCGAGCTGAGCTGAGCTGACCTCCACCCTCTCTTCTCCTTCTCTCCTCTCGCCCTCTTCGCTCGTCTACGAATCGCTCAGGAGGTTCCTCAAGCTTTGGTAAAAAGCCTAAAGGAAAGATTGTCAGTCTCGTCCTTCTTTCTTCCCCAACAGCTTGAGCCTTCCTTCCATCGAAGCTGACCCGTCCTTCGATCCCTTCCGTCGCCCTCTTCCTGCTTCCCCAGAGACCACCAAAGTCGAAAGTGAGCTGGTTCTGTCGCAATCATCTTCAGATCTGTTGCTAACGTTTACTCTTCTCTAGTCCGCCAACGAGTTCGACCAAGCTGAAACTTGGCGAAAGCTCAAGTCGTCCATTCGCGAGATCCAGAATCATCACTCCAACCTCCTTTCGTACGAGGAGAACTACAGATACGCCTACAACATGGTCTTGTTCAAGAAGGTGAGCCCATAAAGCCTCTTACTTTTCCAGTTCATCTACTCACTCTGTTGGTTCTTTCTCCAGGGCGAGTTCCTCTACGACGGCGTGGGCGAGCTCGTGAGCCTTCACCTCGATCAACAAGCGACCTCCATCATCGTCCCTACCTTCCCTCGCTCATCAGCAGTCGCATCAGGAGTAGCCAACCACTCGTCCTCGTCATCCTCATCGGTCGCTGCCTCAACGCTCGAACTCGGAGTCGCTTCAGCGAGTGGGACCAGCGAAGGAGGAGGAGCCATGTCTTCGCTCGAACGAGGAGTCGAAGGAGAGCTCTTTCTCAAGGCTATCAAGGGAGTTTGGGACGATCATCTCAGCATCATGTCCAAGCTGAGAGACGTTTTGAAGTACATGGTGCGTTCGGGACTCTCACTGGGGTTCAGAACGACGACGACCACGAGAGCTTCAAAGCTCAAGCTCCAGCTCATCACCTTCCTTCCTCCCTTTCTCTTCTTTCTTTCTCCCCAGGACAAAACCTACACCCCCTCCGCCAAAGTCCCTCTCGTCTACGACGTTGGTCTCACCCTCTTCCTCAAACGAATCATCCGTTCCTCCCTCCATCCCATCCACAACCAACTCATCTCAACCCTCCTCTCCCAAATCAAGCTCGAACGCGACGGAGAAGTCATCAATCGCTCAGCTATGCGAGACGCCATCGACATTCTGCTCAGTTTGAGGGAGAAGGAAGGTGGACCGAGCGTGTACGATACGGATTTCGAGAAGGTCTTCTTGAGTTGGACGGCAGAGTTTTACAAGGAGGAAGGGGAGAGGTTGGTGGAGGATTGTGAGGCTGGGGTTTACCTAAAGAAGGTGAGTGTGTCTCGTTTGGATTCGTTTTTTTTTTTTTTTTTTTTTCATCTGGCTAAGTAGCCCGTGAGCTTCTCAAAGACTAACTTGGCTTTCATTCCACTCCATTCCTTCTCGAACGAACGAACGAACGAACACAGGTCGAACGTCGCCTAGAAGAAGAAGCCTCGCGAGCTCAACACTATCTTTCCTCCCAAACCTCCGCTTCCCTCCAAAAACACCTCCAAGACAACCTCATCACCGCTCACCTTCGTTCGATCCTCACCATGCCCGGATCAGGTCTCGTCTCCATGCTCGATTCGGATCGGATGGATGATCTCGCGAGACTGTACAGGGTGTTTGGGAAGGTTCCGCTGGGGATGAAGGAGTTGAAGAAGGCTATGAAGGAGAGTGTGAAGGAGAGGGGGGAGAAGATCAACGAGGGGTTCCAGGATGGACCATCTGGGGGAGGAGGAGGAGGACCGCCACCGCCGCCTGGACCGTCGTCGGGAGGAGCTGGAGCTGGAGCTGGATCGTCGATGGGTGGAGCTGGGGAGGAAGGAGGAGGAGGGGAGAAGGATCCCAAGGGGAAGGGGAAAGGGAAGGAGGGATCGACTGCTGGAGGAGGAGGAGGTGCGAGTGCGGCTGGAGCTTTGCAGTCGGCTCTGAGATGGGTTCAGGAGGTGCTGGATCTGAAGGATAAGTTCGATAAGATCTTGAGGGAGGCGTTCAGTGGGGATAAGACGGTTCAGACGGCTATCAACGAGGTGAGCTCAAGTCGAGTCGTGCCGAATCGCGTCTTTCCTCCTTCTTTCTTTTCCTCCTTCAGGAGAGGGCTCGAGCTGATCCTCGTCATTTCTTTTTCGTATTTGGGTTGGATGGATTGTAGGCCTTCGAATCCTTCGTCAACGCCAATCCGAAGTCTGCAGAATATATCTCGCTGTTCATCGATGACAACTTGAAGAAGGGTTTGAAAGGGGTTCGTCGCGTCTCTCTCCTCTCTTTTCTCTCCTCTCGCACTCTCGCACTCAACCTGACCCGTACTCTTCTCTCCTTTTCTTTGCAGAAAACCGAGGAGGAAGTCGACGTTTGTATCCCACCCTCTCTTTCCTCATCGGATCCCCTCGTCGCGTCCAACTGACTCTTCTTTTCGTTCGAACCTCTGCAGGTCGTTCTCGACAAGACCATCACGCTCTTCCGGTTCCTGACGGACAAGGACGTCTTTGAACGGTACTACAAGAGTCATCTCGGGAAGCGATTGATCCAAGGTCGAAGTGTTTCAGACGATGCGGAGCGTGGGATGGTCGCGAAGCTGAAGGCGCGTTTCCTTCCCTCCTCTATCGTGTTTGAGATCAGATCGACGCTCAGCTAACCCTTCTTCATCCCTTTATTTTCGTTGGTCGCAGATCGAGTGGTTCGTTTGATCTTTCATGCTCTCCTCGGAAGGTGGCATGACGGCGAACGCGCGACTGACGACTTCTTCCTCCTCGTTTTCTCCTCTCGCAGCGGCTACCAATTCACTCAGAAGCTCGAAGGAATGTTCAACGACATGCGAGTTTCCTCCGACACCATGACTGCCTTCAAAACTCATCTTGCCAAAACCACCGTTCGTCCTCCTTCCCTCGTCGATTTTTCCATCCACTTTCTCTTCGCCGAAACGCGTCGCTGATCGATCACCTTTCCTGGCGTTCGTTCCCACCAGGTCCCTCTCTTCGAACTCTCCGTCAACGTCCTCACCTCGACCTTTTGGCCAGGCAACGCCATCCCAGCAGGAACCATCATCCCTCCTCTCCTCAAGCAAGCCTGCATCGACTTCGAATCCTTCTACCTCTCGCGCCATAGCGGTCGTCGATTGACCTGGCAGCCGAATCAAGGAACAGCAGACGTCAAGGCGAGGTTCAAAGCGAGGTCTCACGAGTTGAACGTTTCGACGTACGCTTTGATTGTGTTGATGCTGTTTGATGAGTTGGAGGAGGCGGAGGAGCTGAGTTACGAGGTGAGTGAGCTTTCTCCGACGATACTCTTTTCGTTCGCGTTGCCTTCTTTCTTCCTTTCATTTTCTCCCAGGACCTGACTCTTTTTTTCGCCGACTCTCTATTCTCTCTCTTTCCAGGACATCTCCACATCTACCCAAATCCCAGCAGCCGACCTCACTCGAACGCTTCAGTCTCTCGCGTGCGGGAAGTATCGAATCCTCACCAAGTATCCCAAGTCTCGAGAGGTCGCCACTTCGGACTCGTTCGCTTTCAACGATGGGTTCACCGCTCCGCTGGCAAAGATCAAGATCGCGATGGTTGTGAATCGGGTGGAGACGGGAGAGGAGAGATCAGAGACGGTTGAGAGGGTGGATGAGGAGAGGAGACATTTGGCTGAGGTGAGTTGGAGCTTTCGTTCTTCCCTCTTCTCTTTCCTTCCCCGTTGGTTGCCTTCTCGAGCGCGATTGCTGACTGACTGTCGTCTCTTTCTCTTGCCGTTCGATTCTCCAGGCCTGCATCGTTCGGATCCTCAAATCAGCAAAGACCATGTCGCACATCGAGTTGATGAACGAGGTGACGAGACAGCTCGCTGGACGGTTCCAACCTACGCCGAGTATGATCAAGAAGAGGATCGAGGCTTTGATAGATGTGAGTACAACCCTGCTTTTTCCCTCTCTTCTCTCTTTGCTCGTTCCTCTCGAGGATGCGTCACTGATTCTCTTTTCTTTCCCTGTTTTATTTTCTTTCCTAGCGAGAGTACCTCGAACGAGGACCCGACATGAAGACGTATACCTACCTCGTTCGTTCTTTTCACCTCTCTACTACTCTCCTTCAACCTCCTGCTGACTTCGACCGTCCTTTCTTCCCTTTCTTTCAGGCCTAACAAACGACGACCTGTACTCTGCTCGCGTCCGGCTCCCTAGATCATCCTTTCTCCTTCTTCCTCCTTCTGTATTCAACGTTTTTGTTGTTTTATTACTTTTCTCTCTGCCTCGGACTAGCTGTTTCTCTTCCCTCTATCTCTTTGCATGGCGAAGTACTTTCTTTATCGTCCAAGATCGTGAATCGTAGCAAGGAAACGAAAACGCAGGGAGGAGGGAACAAACGCAAGGCGAAAGTAGAGACACGACGAAGACTAAAGTTACCCAGATAAGCGAGATATTGATGGCGAAGATGAAGAAAAAGAAAACATAAATCAATCCTCCCCGAAAGCCAGCAAACTCCTCTCCACGAACGATTCGACCGCCCTCGAAGCCAGTCGATTAGAGATCGATTTCCCGACTGTTTCCCGGCAGCAGGGGAACTGTAATCAACCCAAACGAAAAGAAGAAAGAGGTGAGGTTTGGTTTGAACGAAGGAGCGAGAATAGGGAGGAGAAAGAGGGGGGCTGAAGGAAGAGGGACGAACGGTGCGCGGAGGGCTCTGAAGGACTTATTCGATGCAGCGGAGACAGAAGGTGTGTCCGCAGCAGGCTAGGATGTGGGGATTGGTGCTGCAAGAGGAAGAAGAGAGGGGTGGAGAGGAGAGCGAAGTGGGTGAGTTGAAGGAAGAGAAAGCATGTCCGAAGACGACGCGTTTTGTGTTCGCTTGAGTGAGAGAAAGAACGAGGCTGCTCACAGGAGTTGCAGACATCTGACAGCGGAAACGAACGTAGTGCATCAGTACGAGGAGGACCTTTATCGAGCTTGGAGAAGAGATAGAAAGGAAATCCAAAGAAAACTCACATCGGACACTCGAGATCTTCCTTCTCCCCAACCAACTTCTCATCCCTCTCCCTCTCCCAATCCTCCTTCCACCCCAGTCCCCGAGTCTTCCCACCACCAACCACCACCTCCCACCTCTTCCTCAACTCCTCCTTCCTCCTCTGCACCTTCCAACCCCTCATCCGTTCCTCCTCCTCCCTCCTCCGCTTCCACAACGCCCTCCCTCCATCCCTACCCTCACCCTCTCCCTCCTCTCCCAGCTGATCCTCCTGCTCCTGCCTCATTAACAACCTCCCTCTCTCCCTCTCCCTCTCTCCCCTCAACCCCCCAGCACCGACCTCCCCACTCTCCATCGTTCCCCTATACAACTCAACCAACATCCTCTTCCTCGGCTCAAACACAAATCTCTTCTGATCTCCAAACCCTACTCCCCCTTCCCCACCTTCCTCCCTCGGAAGCGAAACCATCATAGCGTGCATAGCTGCTCCAACGGAAGCGAACGTGATGAAAGCTCGGGTTTTGTGAGGTGGGATGAGATGGACGGAACCGAAGCGGATTTCGGAGGTTGTTCGGAGGTCGTGAGGGAGATTGGGGAGTTGATTGGGTGGGAGTGGGAGTGGGATTGGGAAGAGAAGGTGGAGGGGAAGGTGGATTCGACCTTTGAGAGAGGAAGGAGAATGTGTGAATGAGGAGATGGTTAGAAACGAGAAAGAAGCGGAGCGGGACGGGGAGTTGCACTTACATGAACGTAGCAATCCGCTGTGAAATTAGTTTTCCTACTCGTCAACCTTCCTATCCCCATTCGTCCAAGTTCCTCATCGAGCGCTTCAGCGGTAGGACCAGATCGGTTGTGAAGAGGAGGGATCCAACGAGGTTCTTCTTCTTCGACCACGACCGAGTCGCGATTTCGATCTGATCGCTGCTGCTGATGTAGTCGTTAATCGTCGGTCGTTCGAGATTGATGAGCGATTGATGAGGATGGTCCTCCTCCTCCTCCTCCTCCTCCTCCTGGTCCATGAGAGGAACGAGAGTGAGGTTTCTCTTGCAGGACGAAGTCCGTCGCTCTACTTCCGGGAGGGAGGTTCGAGGGAGGAAGGAAGGTCGGTGGGAAAGACCGAGGAGGAGAAGAAGGTTGAACGGTAGAAGCTGAAGTCTGAGGTGTCGAGTTGAGGTTGTGAGCGACCTCTGGAGGGTTGAGAGTTGAAGTCGAGGGAGGAGGAGAGGACTGCCTGGACGCGTCGTCCACGGGAGCCGACCGACGACGTTCGATCTCGGGACGATGGTGATGAGGATGGTCAAGGATGAAGTCGGAGGGACGAGGTGGAAGTGGATGTAGAGGAGGAGCTGGAAGTGGGATCGAGTTGGTGATTGGAGAGATTGACGGACGACCTGAGTTGGGAGGAGGAAGAGGACGCGTCGAGGAGTGAAGGAATTGAGGATCCGATGCCGACGAGGGAGGAAACCGACCTGGTGGAAGAACCGCTCGTGGTTGGGAGTTTGGAGGATGAGGTAAGGAAGGTTGGATGCCAGATTGGAAAGGAGGAGGACGTTGTTGAAACGGCTGCTGCTGCTGATTTCCTCGACGTGGATCTTGACCGAACGGTGGAGCTGGTCCCAGACGAGGGAAGGTATCGGGCGGTCTTGGTTCAGGACGAGATCCGAAGATTTGAGGAGGTGGTGAAGGTCGATACCGTCGATCTGGAGAAAGCGAGCCGCGTCCGTACTGCTGCTGATGTTGGTGCTGCTGCTGGAAGCGAGGAGGCCCACCCTGCGGGTGTTGGAACTGCTGTCGCTGCTGCCACGACGGGAACCCAGAGTAATGAGCTCCGTAGGGAACCTCTCTTCCTTTTCCCTTGGGATCCATCGAGTTGATCGAATAGGGGAGCGAACCCCCGCCTTCGAATAGATTCGAGCTCGACGAAGGGGACGACGACGAGTTGAGGAACTGGGTGTTGGGAGAGATGATGTTCGCCCGAGCGGGAGGTTGCCGAGGAGGATCCGAGTAGGTGCTGATGATCTGGATAGGTGGCTTGACATCAACTGAGGGGAGGGGAGGACTTGGCGCGACGAAGGGAACGGGAGGTCGCGGAGGAGCCGACGGAGTGAGAGGAGTGGTGGAGGACGCGACTGATGACATTGACGACGAGGATCCTGTATCGATGGGTCCGAGAGCGGTAGTTTTGCTCGTTGTGGCTGGAGGAGGGAAGGAAGTTCTGGAAGCGTCGTCGTTCCGTGGAGGAGGAGGAGGAGGAGGAGCACTCGCACGAGCTCGCCTGAGAGCTGTCTCAGCGGCTTGAACCTCGGCCAACTCCTTCGACTCCTTATCCTTCCGGCGAAGATACTGAGCGAGGTGGTAGATCGACTTGGGCGGCGCTGCTGGGACGAGAGGAGGAAGGTCGGGTGTGGTTGGACGCGTTGGAATTGACTCGGAGGAAGGGGAGGAGGGAGGCGACGAGGAGGATGCGAGCGGAGGAGAGGGTATGGTTGGAGGAGGTACCGGATTAGATGGATGAGTGGAATATGTCGGCTCTGGAGGAAGTTGAGCAGAGTGGGCGAGTTGAAGAGGAGGAAGAACCGCGTCGCTCGTTGGCTGCTGTTTCCCGCGACGGGCGTCCTTCTTCGGCGAGGCTCCTGGAACGGTGGAGGTCGAGGATTCCGTCCGAATGCGAGACGGAGATGTTCTGGGGAGGGACGACTTCGGTGAGGAGGGAGAAGGCTTGGTGGCGGTGGTGGAAGGGGAAGGTGGTACGGCTGAGGGTGTTGGCTCTTTCCTCTTGTTTCTCGCCAGGAGAGCCTTCTCCTTGAGAGCTTTCTCCGATCTCTCCTTCAAGACTGCTGCTTCCCTCTCGGTCCTAGTCTTCCCCGTCTTCGAGACTTTCCCAGCGATCGTCTTCTCCTTCTTGGCCTGCTTCTCCTCCTCCTCCGCGTGGATGGATGAGCCCCGACGAAAGAGTCGACCTGCGTCTCCGAGTTGATCGATCAGGCTGATATTCGACGACGACGGAGGTGAGCTGGACGATGATGGGAATGCGAAGGAGTAGGAGGAGAAGACGGATGGTTTCGATGTGAATGGTTGAGGAGAAGGAGTTGAGATCGAAGGTGGGAGGGAGGAGGAGGGCGGGGGTGGTGGAGGAGGAGGTGGAAGATCGGTCGAGGTGTTTGGGAGCGATCCTCGCTGTACGGAAGTAGGACTTTTGGGCATGTCGGCGAGAACGAGGATGTCCTGAGTGACCTAGGCGAAGTGATAGAAAGCGAGGGTCATGGATGGCTGAGAAACCGGAGAGTGTTCGAGGAAGGGAGGGAGTTGAGCTCGAGCTCACCTGATTCTTCAGAGCTTCCTTCCACCACCGAGCACGCTATACGGTTCGCAGTTCGATGGTAGTAATTGGTGGAGGTGCCTGGCCTACAAAGGTCCCGCAGAGAAGAAAAAAAGAGGAGGTTTCCGGTGGAGAGGTGATGAGCGTTTGAGGAACCTCCAGCGGCCCTCGTCGAGTCCCTCGCTCGAAGCGTCGAGCTATCTTTTCTCTTCGCGACGCCACGATGCTTCTTCTCGCAAGTCTTCGAACGAACTTGGGAAAATTCTGCATGACTTTCTCGCAGATTTTTCAGAAATTATCACGCTGCTGACGAGCTACCTTTCGATTCAATCGTACTCTTGTCGTCCTCGCTCCCTCTCCGCCGGTCTAGCTCTGTCTGTCTGCTCGATCAGCTGTAGGGAAGTGAGAGCTCGCTCTCGTTATCAAGCAAACCATCTGTAAGCGAGAAGGGAAACAATGCGCACGATAAAGGCCTCTTTGCTCACCTCTACATCGCGGCGCGTCAAAGGAAACGCTGGAAACGCAGAGACAGACGCAGACCGGTGAGAGATCTGCTTCGGGGAAGTAAATCTGCTTGTCCGTTAATTCAAGCGAGAGCTGATAGGGGAGAAGTAGCGCTTGTTTCTACAAAGAGAAGACGGACGGGAAAAGAAGAGAAAGAAACGGCATGAAATCGAAGCGCGCTGACGAGCAGAGAGTCGAGTTTCTGTGGACAGAAGTACCAGATCCGGGAGAGTGAGCGATGTTCTTCAGAGCGAGGAAACGGAAGAGAGTTATAGCTCACAAGGAGGAGAAGCCGTTACTGCGATCTCTGAGGTAGGAAGAGGAGAAGGAAGAACGCGTCAGGTGAGGCTCACGCGGGCGAAGTAAGAGGAACAAAGGCTTGAACGTACTACTGAAGGTTGAAGTCTGCGAGAGAGAGAGAAAACGAAATACGGGGAAGGGGGCTCGTTCGGTCGATCTGTAGTAGAGAAAAGGAACCGGTCTCAGCGATATGAGGCGGTCAAGAAGCGTCGCGATGCAAGCTCACGATGCTGTCGACTCCTCATGCCGTCGAGTCGAGGTTGAGGAAAGGCCATCTGGAAAGGACGTTCATGAGGGTGGATCCTGGGTCGTCGACGCTCTGTATAAAGACAAACACAAAGCAGCGTCAACCGCTCGATTTGAAGGAAGGTGAACGAACGAACGGAACTCACGGAAGAACCTTCGTCTGGAAGGAAAGGAATCTGCGACCCATCCTCCAGCACCCAATCACAACCTCTACTCCTCCCAAGAGGGACCTCCTGACTATCTCTCCACTCGGCGAACTCTTCGACCCACGAAGAAGGGAATCCGACGAGACGGACGCTAGGGAGATCCTTGAGGCTGAGAAGACTTCGAAGCGATGGAAGAACGTCCTCCTTCATCGAGATGAATCCTCTCCCGTTGTTCTCTACATCGGCGACCTTCCTTCCGGGAGAGAGTTGAAGAGTTAGTCCGAGGTTTCGAACGATGGAGAGGAAGGATGGGTTGAAGAAGTTGGAAGTGGTTGAGGCCGAGATCTTGTTGAAGATCGGATCGCAGATATCCGCGACGACTACGTAACCCTTTCCGCTGGACATGAGATCCTTCTGGTCGTACTGGGTCACGGAGTGGACTCCTTCTTGGATCTCCGCCCAAATCTGCACGCGTCGAAGGGTGGGATCCTCAGTCTCATCGCCGGCCTCTGATTCCTGTACCCAAGCATCGATGAGGGTGTCCAAGTCCGAGGCGAACACAGCGTGGTTTGGCAAGATCTCGGGAGAGAGAAGGACGATTTTCTGGAGCGACGGAAGCTGCTGGAAGGCGAGCTCGCAGAGGATGCAGTCGTGCCCTTGCTCGGTTGGCTTCTTGATCGGGCAGCTGACCTCGAAGTCTACGACGAGAGTTCTGACGAGAGCTCTCCTCGCAGCGTGCTCCTCTCCAACGAGAGCTCCGCCTTCTGCTCCAAAGAGGAGGGTCCAATCCTCAGGGTCACGAAGGATGATCTTCTCCCCAAGTCGAGGGAGGACGAGGTTCGAGTATCCTTTGGAGACGAGGAGAAGATGAGTCGTTTCTCGATCGGGTGAGACGAGGGTAGTTTGGGGAGTCTGAGGTTGTTTGGAGTGGAACATGTGGTCGAGAATGAGGGAGTGGACGTCCAGGTTGAGTCGGAGATCGATGGGAGAAACGGGGAGGGAGGTGGAGGAGGAAGAAGGGAGAGCTGGCCTGTTGGAGTGGAAGTAGAGGGATAAGGAGGTTGAGTGAAGTGGGGAAGTGAGCTTAGAAGATGGATGAATGAATCGATGTAGGAGAAGAAGGAGAGAGATTCGATTCGATGCTCGGGGTCGGAGGAAAGAAGGAGAACGAAGGGGAGCTTTCAGTCCAAGCTCACCTTTTCGTTCTCCTTCCCTCAACAACCATGTCGTCCTTCTCAACTTTTTTGCCTCGGATCGCTCTCAGGACGTCTGCAGTCTATACCTCCTCTCTACCTCGCCTCTATCGACTCACGAGCAAATCTGTGGATCCCTGTGAGCTTTCTCCTCTTCTCTCTGACCTTCTAAACCGAACGAGCTCACCTCCCTTCCTTCTTTTGCGTTTCTTTGGCAGCTACCTCCTCGTCCTCCTCTTCCTCCACCATCATCGACATTCCTACCAACTCCGAACCCTTACCCTTCGATATCACCTCCCCTCCTCCTCCAAAAGATCGCAGCGAAACAGGCCTGGAATCACCTCCTTCGATTCCAGCCTGGCCCTCCTCCTCCTTTCAGTTCCCTCCCTCTGCTTCCTCCTCCTCCTCCTCGACACCCCAACCCACCCCGAAACCCTCCCTGATCCCTCCTCTGGACCCTAAAAGTTACCCCTCGGACCTACAAGCTCGCAAAGAACTCTTCCGAGCTCACAAACTCGCTCGAAAACAAGCCGCTCGAGAAGCCCACCTCGCCTCCCTCTCCCCCTCCGAAGCCGAACGTTACCTCCAAGAACAAGCCAGAGCGGACCGATTCCACTCCCTCAGCCCGGAAGAACGAGCCGAAGAAATCGCTCTTGAAAAACGTCAAGCCTACGAAGCCCGAGAAGCCTATCGAGCGACTCTCACCCCCGTCGAACTGGCAGAGGAGGATGCGCGTCGTCAAGCTCAAGCGGCGTACATTGCTCTCTCGCCTGCGGAGAAGAAGAAGTGGAAGGTTGCTGAGCGGGAGAGGGTCATGACCGAGGGGAAGACGGATCTGGAGAAGCAGCACTACCTGTCGATCGCGAGGTATAATCGGAATCTGGCCAAGTTTGGGGTTCAGGAGATGGCGAGGAGGAAGAAGGCGAAGGAGATCAAGAATAAGTGGGGAGTGGCGAAGGTGAAGGAGAAGGTTTTCAAGGAGGATAAGAGGAAGGGAATCCATGGGTTGCAGGCGAGGAACGAGAGGGCGGGAGAGGGGAAGGAGACGTCGAGGGGAGGGGGAGGTGCGCGAGGAGGAGGGCACGCTGGTGGAAGTGGGTCGTCTGAAGCGTAGATTTCTAATAGATTTTGGTCGACAGGATTTTTTTCAGACTCGAAGTCATCTTATACGAAAGTCTCTCATGAAAAGAAGAAGGTGAAAAGACGAGAGAAAAAGAACGAACTCGGCCAACGAAGTTCGCCTGAAGCTCAAAATGTTGAGCTCGACCGTTCCTTCCTTCCAACACAAACTCCCTCGTCCCATCGTCTCCTCGCTCGTTCTCGTATTCGGAAAAGGATGTCCCGGATAGCTCAAGGGCTCAGTGCTGGTGAGTCTGATACTTTGATGTTTCTTGGGGGGCGTCTCTGGGTTGGGTCGGCGAAAAGGGAGGAGAGGAAGAAGAAGAAAAAGGAAGGGAAGCTTTGGAGTCCTGCTGGAAGGGCAAGAACGAACGTAGGATTTCCGATGTGGTATATACGAACAGCTAACCCTTTTGTTACTCTATGTGGGCTCCAGGTGCTGTTGGAAGTGCGGCGAAGAGTCTACCTCGGACGTCGAATGTCGTCTCAAAGTCAAAGGTGAGCTCGATCCTTCCTTCCTTTCCTCTCCGCTTTCCTCTCCCTCTCTGTCTGGAAGCTGACATCTTGGTTTTTCTAAAAACCTAGCTTCCCTTTCCCGTCAAACCTTCCAAACCTCACACTCCAACACCCCGACCTTTCGAATTCTCTCGACTCTCCTCTTCCTCCTCCATCTCCCCCCTCCTCGCTCATGGTTCCACCGCCTTCCCTCCATCCCAGCTCGCCCTCCTCTCTCCCGAAGCCCGACACGAGCATGAACTCATCACCAGTACCCTCAAGAAGGCTCTCTTCATGGATCCGGTCGCCAGGAAGAAACTGTTTGTCGAGCAGGATCGAAGGAACAAGATCCTCTTCGACTTCCAACCCAACGGACAACCCGTCGTTCCCGCCTTCCTCCTCACCGTCATCAACCAACTCGTCCCTCCAACCTCCACACTCACTCCCTCGGAATCCCTCCAAGTCGTTCGACCCCTCCTCGCTCGAGTCACCACCATGGTAGGAAAGCCAGACTATCAAGCCGACATCGACGCCCTCACCGATCGACTCTTCTCCTTCGCGCCAACCTTGGAAGCATCCTTGGAGATGGCCACCTTCTTCTTCAACGCTACCGCTCCAAAGCTTCAATTCGCCGCCAGAACGCTCTGCTACCCCGCTCAAAACAGTCTCCTTTTCACCGTCAGCAAGATCGACCCTCCTCCTCCTCCAACCGCCCTCATCGACTTCATGAACACCCAACGAGCGAAGATGAGATTGGTCTCTTTCACTCATCATCCTCTCGGCAAACTCCTCGAAATCTACAACCGGTACTTCGCCGGGGAGTACCGTCGACTTCGGTGGAAATCCGAGGAGGAGTCGGAGGAGCTTCAGGCGAATCAGGCGAAACATCTCCTTGTCATTCGCGAGATTCATCAGGCGTTGAAGGAGTTGAAGCCGCTCAAGTTCACCGTTCGGAACTGCAGTACTTTGGTAGATGCGTATGCGAGAGCGAAGGGGTACGATGAGGCTTTGGAGGTCTGGGGGGAGATGAGGAAGGAAGGAGGAGTGGGCATCGACGACCGTTGTATCTCTATCGTTCGTTCTTTCTCCTCTTTGTTCTTCCGCTCGAGGCTTTCGCCTTCACTCGAATTCCCGAACTGAACCTCTTTTTTATTTTTCACTTCTGCACCAGTTTTTCGACTTCTGTGGATTCTCGTGAGTGGCAGGACGAGCGAATCCTGTCGACTCGAACGCGTCGTCCTGACTTTCCCTTTCTTCTTTTCGTTTCACTTCCTTTATCACTCAGTGGTAGACCCTCCCTCGCCATCTCCACCCGTCAAACCTTCGACACCGAAAACATTCTCCTCAACGCCAACAACTGGGCCGCCTACCATGAATGCCTCGTTCGGTCTGGATCCTGGGTCGACCTTCTCACCTCCTTCGCCGATCAAGTCTCTCGTCACAAGCTGGATCCAAAGAAGACACCACCCCTCATTCCCGAAGCCGTCTCTCCGGCTCTCATCCTCGCTTCAAACATGTTGTATTGGAAGAAGAAAAGCACGGCTGGGGGCATCTTGGGAGCAGAGGATTGGGAGGCGTTGAGGGAAGGGACGAAGGAGTTGCTTTCGGAGGAGGATTGGGCAAAGGTGGAGAAGGATATACAGGCGAGGAAGTGGGTGAAGACTACGGTGGATAAGACGGGAAAGGGGAGAAGGGCCTAGCTGGAGGGAGGGAGGGAGAGAAAGAACGGGTGAGTCTTCGTTTCTTTTTCTTCACGCCTTCTCTAGATCGTGATCTCGAAACGTCAGCTAACGATATGGGATTCCATTGTCTTCACTTCCTTATAGAGATCTTATCCGATCGAAACTTGGGAGATGAAGGGAGAAGAGGAAGGGCCGACGATGGTTGCGGCGTCGATGGTGAGTTCTTGATCTTTCTTTCTAGTTCGCTTGAGTCGCTCAGACCACATCCCAACACCAAACCCCTCTATACTCTCGTACTAATCTCTGCTCACCTTCCTTCCTCTCATTTCTGCAGTACCACCTCCTTCGAACATCGCCGTCGAGTCATCCCTCGCTCGACTCCCTTCCCACGAACAACGACGAGTTCCAGAGCAACCGCTACCGCCCTCGCCACCCACAAAGCGGACATTGGCACCTCATTTCGACCTCAAAGATATCTTCCGAAGTCGTCCTCGAGATCAATGCGTTCGTCCAAGCTTTTTCTCTCTCGAAAACCTCACATTGTCTCAAAACGCTCAGCTAATCTAACCTCTTCTCTTCTCCTCTCATTTTCTTCTCCTAGACCTTCAATCCTACTCGGAATCGACGAACTTTCAAGGATCGAGGCAGGTCGGCGAGAAACAGCTGAACTGAAAACGAGGATTCCAATGTCCTTGATCTCCTTCCCGCCTTCGTAGTCTATTTCCTTTTGTTCTTCCTCAACCCATGTAGGTGTCGGACTATCTCTTGAAAAGCGTTAAGATCAATTGAGAAGCGGGTTTCTTCCCTTCAATGCGGAAGAGCGTTCGTCTCAACTCGACGCGTCTGAGTTTCCGACTCCCTTCGTTCGTTCGTTCCTTCGCGCCCTTTCTCTCTCCTTCCAATCACTCTGAGCGTTCCCCGAGCGAAGAAAGATAAGAAGATCACAACACTTCGAACCATAAAACAATCGAAACATACTAGCAGATCCTCTTCCTTTCTCTCTCTATTCTAACAATCCTCCTCCATCAACCCAGCAAACATTCCTCCTCCACCTCCCATCTTCTTCCCTCCTCCTCCTCCTCCTCCTCCCTCCGCCTCCCCAGCCCTCTTCTTCTCCTTCTTAGCCTTCTTTCTCTCCTTCCTAGCCTGTGCCGAATCCATCCCAACCTCCAACTCCGGAGCCAACCACTTCCTACCTTCCTCATCCAAAACAGCCTCCATGGCCTTCTCAAAGTCCTCCTTCTCTTCTCCCGACATCGGTGAGTTGGTGGTAGTTGTTGATGGGGAGAGGAGGGTGTGGAAGGTTCTACCGGAGTAGGATCTGTGAGGTGGGGGGATGAGAGTTGAAGGGAGGAGGAGTGTTTGAGAGAGGAGGGAAAGTTCGTGGAGGGAGTGGAGGAGGTGTGAGGTTATGTGAACTGCTCGGTTGGTGATTTCGAGTTTTTCCGACGAGGATGACGAGGAGGAGGAGGGGATGATTTCCTTTGATGAGGAAGAGGCGAGGAGTCCTTCGGTCGTCCAAGTTTCCCAAGCTCGAACGGATCGAACTCCAGCGAGCACGACAGCTTCAACTTCTCCTCTTCGAAGCATCCATTTGGCTCCTCCAGCAGCTACGTCCGCATCGTGGGAAAGGATCTGCATTGTCCATCGAAGAGCTAGGACGAGAGGTTTGAGTTGGTTGCGGAGAGAGAGAACGGAGGGGGTGAGGGAGTTGAGGAGGGCGAGGTAGAGTTTAGTTCGGTACTCGATGGGTTGGAGGGCGAGAGGAAGGGAGGGTTTGGGGATGTCGGAGAGGTGAGGAGGAAGGATGTCTTCGATGCTGGGGATGGCGATCATTTTGGGGAGGATGAGGGAGGAGGATCGGAGGTAAGTTTGGATGGAAGGAGGGAGTTCAACTTCCTCTTCGTCCTCCTCGTCCGCGGTAGGAACTTGATCATCTGGATCGTCAGAAGCGAAGGCCTCCTCTGCAACTTCGATGATCTCGTCCTCATCCTCCTCCGACGTAACCTCAGCTACTCCATCCGCCTTTGCCTCGTCCAAAGTCTCCTCGTCCTTCCCGTCCTCCTCTTCTTCCTCAACAACCACGACCTCCTTCCCATACCCAATCCCTACACCCTGATTAAGGATCGCCCAACACATCTCCCTGATCGGCTCCCCAACCCGTCGACCGATCGTGCCTCTCTGGGTATCCTCTAGGAAGACGCGACCGAGGTATCTCCCGTCTCGAATCACTCCAGCGAGTTTGGGCGCAAAGTCTCCCTTCGACATCGCTTCGGCGTAGAGAGCGACGAGCTCATCTCGAGTGGGAGCAGGAGTAGGGAACGACGAGGGAGTGACGAGGGAGAAGGAGGAGGTGGTGTTGAAATCGTGGGTGACCGAGTAGGAGAGGGCCGAGTCGATGAGGTTGTGGATGAGTTTGTCGAGCTGAGTCTCGGTCGCGGGGTGGAGGAGGAGGGATTGGACGGTGCTGGTGAGGAGGGTAGCTGCCGCATCTCCGGAGGAAGGAGGAGTGGTTGGTGCTGATCCGTTGACGGGAGTGGTCGTGGTCGACGAGGATTTGGGACCTTGAGTCATGATGAGACGACCGTTTTGGAAGGTCTTGACGGCCGACGCTGCTGCTGCTCTCCTAGCTGCGATTTTGGGATCCAGGGCCTCCCTGAGAGCCAAAGCGACTCGCTCGATCTTCTGACTTCCGCTGGTTCCCTTGGTGTGGAAGAGGTGGGAGAACTGGTGGTAATCGTTTCCGACGAGGGCGGCGAGGAGGGGGAGGAGACCGACGGGGAGTTTGAGCCTGAGAGCGAGAAGGTCGGCGTGGTAGGAAGTGAAGGTGACGGAGGAGATGAAGGAGGAGTGGGGAAGAGGAGGAGGGTTGGGACAGTGGTTCCTGTAGGCCGACCGAGGCGCTCGTCGACGCGTCTTGACGGCTTGGAACGATCCCTCCCAAGGATCGGAGTCGTCCGCTCCCGCTGGCACCGTCGAAGGCTCCTTCTGCTCCTCCGCTGGCTCGATCCACTTCCAGACTATCCCGTCGAGAGGTACGTATCCCTTCATCTCTCCTCCAGCTCCCGCGGAGGACGAGAAGACGACGAAATCGCTGTCCATCCCGGTCACCCATCCGTTCCTTTTCCTCGCCTCTGAAACGCAGAGCTCATCGGCTTCTCCTTCTCCCCATATGCACTCTACGTTGAGAGCGAGACAGGCGTCGACTGTTGCTGAGTATATGAGGGGAGGGAGGATCTTGGAGGCGTGAAGGAAGGAAGGCGACGATCTGGATTCCGGGGAGGTGAGGTGGAAGAGCGAGAGCGGCAGGAGAAGCGATCGTTGGCGAGTGAGCTCGGTGTGGTGTTTGATGGAAGGACAGGGGCCTATAGCACCGTTGGTGGGAAAACCTTGATCAGCACTGGGAGATGTATAGAAGGATGGGAGGAAGTAGAGAGCGAGCTCACCGTCGAAAACGAAGACGGGCTCCAGTCCCACCGCTCTCCATCCTTCCACCGTCCTCTGAAGCAGACTAGCCCACTCGGTAGATTCTCCTCCGTAGGCCCATACGATGTTGTCGAGGTAAAGGAGGTAGATGAGACTTATGTGAAGAGAGCAAAAGGGTCAGCTCGAGGGACGTGAAGAACCTCCTTCTGCGAGCTCATCGAACTCACCTCCAAGCGTCCACGACGAGAGCAACGGCGTTGGCTGGATCGAGATCAGGGTTGGCTTCGAGAGTGGTCGTTCGAGTGAACGCCTGGGGCTGCTCCTTGAGATACGTCGTAAGTCCACGAACTCCCATAGTTGCTGGGAAGGATGGAAAGAGAGGGTTGGGAGCGACTTTGAGGATTCTCGTTTTTTTGGAGTTTCGGTGAGCTCGAGCTTTCGTTCTCCTTCCTTCCTTCCCAACCATCAGCTTCCGCCTTTCCGATTTCTATCCTTCTCTCCCCTTCTCGTTCCCGTTCTCAGGCTCGCCGTGCACCTAGATGGGAATACACAGGATATCAAGACAGTCCACCTCCGCCGTCGCCACCTTGGCTTCGTCGTCCTCCTCCTCCCCCTCGCTCCTCGTTCGGTCGCTTCCTCGGAGATATGCTTCCACAGCCATCTCGACATCGTCCATCCATGTAGACGACCCGTACGATAGGATCCTACCCCCGAAATTTCCATCCAAGGAGGAGAGGGAGAGAGCAAGAGCAGCTCTCGTCAAACACGTCGGAGTGAGCTCGACCTTCCTTCCTTCCCCTCCTCTCGACTCCGTCTCCTCATCCTTCTCACCTTCATGCGGCCGTTCTTCCTCTTCAGATCGATGCTGATCCTCCACCTTTTCCTGGCCTCGTTCCTCCTTTGTCTGCTATCCAGTCCGATCCCGAGATCAAGCTCGCTCTCCTTCCCTTCTGGTCGGTAGCGTTCACTTTCCACGGCGACATCTTCTACTACCAAGCATCGTCAGGGAAGGACAACAGTCTCCTTCGTAATTCGCTTAAAGGCTATCCGTTTGTAGTCTCCTCCGAGCTCTGCGGTCTACGAGATCCCTCACTCACGTCAGTCCAGTTCCCCTCCACTCTCTCTCTCTCTCTCCCACCTCCCTCGAGGTCCAGGCTCACGCAAACCTCCTTCCCTCCTGCCTCCCAGAACCCTTCAATTCCCCATATCCCCTCAGTTCTACCTCCCAGGATCATTACCACCGTCTCCTCACAATCCTCCCTGTCCCGTCCTCCCCTGCCTCGACCTTCGTTATCTCGAAAACCAACCCAGCTCTCTGTCGGAACCCTTCGGTCGTCCAGTTCGATTCTCCCTCGGTCCTCCAGGTCCACTCCTCCAATCCCTCTATATCCCTTCACCAATATCAGACGCCACGAAAGGGCACGACATCTACACGCTCGAAGGCAGCTCGTCTTCTTCCAGATCGCCATCGAACACGTCGAGTGGTCGACGCATGTTTCCCAACGGTGGGACGATGGCAAGGGTCATGGATAAGCCTATTGGTTTCGTGAGTTTTTAGCTCTCTCTCTCTCTCTCTCTTTGGTTCACCGTTCAGTCGATTCTGAGCTGATCTCGTTCACTCACGCCTCTTTCAGGATCGCGTCGCTTGTCCGATCCGGAAACCTCTTCTCATCGCTTACGAGACAGGCGGAAGACCGATCGCTGCCATCGATCCTATTTCGATGACCATTCAGTCCTCGGCTGTCGAAGACGGAAGGATCAACTGGAAGGATATGGTCAGTTCTTCTGCGATCATGTTCTGCGTCGCGTCCCGCCTGACTTCCCCTCGCTCAAGCTCACCTTCTTTCCCTCTTCTTTCGGTCCCTTCAGACGTCCAATTACCACAACTTCTCTCAAGCCGGCGGCGGTGCAAAGGGCAAGCTCCTCACCGCTCAGTTCACTGGATCTCACCTCGCCGTCTCGCCAGCAAACAGGGAGAAGCTTGACTGGACTTCGGATTTCATACACGTTCGTCCAGTCCAAACATCTCAACTCAACTCAACTCGCATGTTTCTTCTCTGCTCCTGCCCGCATTCTGAACTCTGACTCTGACATCCCTCTCCTTCCCCTTCTCCTACCAGTCTCTTCGACCCGATCGTATTCGCGAAAAGTCGACCAACCACCTCTCCCACATCCGAACCACCTTCGGCGCTCGACTCAAGGTTACCAAAGCTCGCCTTGAGGGTCATCCGATGAAGGCTGCTGGTCGGGACGAGGCTGCTGCTGATGCGAGACAGAAGCTTCTTGAGGCGGAGGTAGGTCTTCTTCTTTCTCTCCCTCTCTCTCTTTTTCATTCGTTTTCGTTCTCGCTGACTCTTGAAACGTTACTTTGATCTCGTAGAGTATGGCCGAACGACTCCAGCTGGCTGCTGCTCGTCAGAAACGTCTGAAAGCTGAGGCTGAACTTCAAACGCGTCTTCTGTCGCAGGTTCGTTCAACTCCCACTTCTTTGCTTTCTTTCTCTCTCTCTCTCTCCTCCGAGGTCACGAACCCAAAGTTGATCCTCGTTCCTCGCTCTTCGTGCTCTCGTTCCAGATGGATGCTAAGAAGCGAGAGAGACTTCTCGCTCAGAAGAAGGCCGCTGAGAAGAACAAGAAGTTCCTCGTGAGTTCAGTTCAGTGAATCAATCCATCTTGGAAGTCGTTTCATCGCGGGGTATCTCTGAATGAAACGCGAGTTCGTTCCTCTTTCTCACCTCTCCCTCTCCCTTCTCTCTTCTCTCTTCTTTTCTCAGGAATCCAAAACCGCCAAAACGAGACGAATCGAGGAGGTGAGTTTTTGCCTCTTCTCTTCCTTTCTCGATTCTCACTCAGACCTAACTCTGTCTTTTTTCCTTCGTTCTTTTCTTTTTTTTTCCTTTTCCTCAGCGTGAACGAGAAGATGAGAAACGTCGGAGACTGGAAGAGGCTATGGCTAACGCTGCTAGAGAACTCTACGTGAGTCCCCTTTCTTCTTGCTTCCCAAGTGAGACGAACATATTTTTGACAAAGCTCTTTTTCTTTTCTTTTCTTTTCCACAGGGATCGAGGAAATCGAAAGTCTCTGTTCGAGCAAAGGTGAGAGCTTTCTTTCCTTCCTGCTTTTCGCTTCCTTCCTTCCCTCCACCCCAACGCTCAATCCCTCTCTCTCAACCCTCAGATCTCCGACCACGAATCCCACTACCAAATGCTCGGTCTCGTCTCTCTCAACATCATGCCCTCCGACGCCGAGATCAAGGAAGCCTGGAGAGTCCAAATGCAAACCCATCATCCTGATCGACCAGGAGGATCGACTGAGAAGGCTGCTCAGATCAACTCTGCTGCTGATGCTCTTTCTACCGGTGAGTTGGTTGGTTGACGCAGTCATCTCTTTCTTTCCTCCTTTCTCTGGGTCTCTTGCGAAGGAGCTCGTTTTCGCTTCGTTTCGTTTCGAAGAGCTGACCTTCCTCGCTCCTCTTTGCCTTCATTCAACAGAGGAGAAGCGAATGGTCTACCAGAGAGAGGGGTTCTGGAACTCGGGAGCAGGAAGATCAGGGAGATAGACATGCCTACTACTACCCCGCTTCCTTCTTTCCTTCGAACTTTCGCAGTCGCGTCGGAAAACGCGAGCCTTTCTTCGCCTCTCCGGGTGCTCTTTCTTCCCTTCCGCTCGGTTTCTTCAAGCAATCTCTTTATCTTTTGACATAAACAAGACAAAAAGCCCAACCTCCTCCCTCTCCTCGTCTCTCACCTTCCCCTCGCGAAAACCCTCTCCATCTCCTTCCTCGGCTCCTCATTCACGATCCTCCCCCACTCGAACAACATCCCAACCAAAGCTATCCGATCCGCCTCGTCGTTCATCATCGTTTGAGCGAAAAGTCGACCTGCTTCGGCGATGAGTCGGGCCTGGGAAACAAAGAGTGAGGGAACGAGGGCAGGACTCGAGTCAGAGTCGTTTCTTAAATCGAGAGAAGAGGAGGGAAAGGAAAGAAAGAAGATGGAGACGCGAGAAGAGGAGGGAGGGGGAGAGGGAAAGTGAAAGAGAGCTTTACTTACCTCTTCGTCGTACCGACGGAAGAAAATCATGATGGAGGGGAGGTCGGAGAAGTCAGGCTGAAGGCAGGAGGCGGGCGGGGGAGGAGGGGAGAATCAGCGTTCGACGAGCTGGTTGAGAATGGGAGAGGGCCGTTCGAGCTGACCGTCAGAGGCACGTAGTGCTTCCAAGCAACCGCATGCTCCATCCAGGGTTGGAAGATCGAAGACGCGTAAAGAACGAGACTGAAAGACCAGAGGGCAAAAAAAAGCGAACGAAAGTCAGCTGGACGACGCGACTCGACTCACCCTCTCAAAGAAAGAGACCCAAACTCACCTCCCATCCAAAAACGCCTCCTCCGGCGACTCCCCATCCAGCACCAACACAAACTTCTCTCCAGTCGTCGCCCTACCACTCTCCTTCTCCATCCTCAAGGGCAACCTCTCTTTCAACTCCTCACACGTTTCCCTTTCCATCATCCCTGGCAACCCCTCACACTCCACCTCCTCCTCAAACTCCACGTCCAAAAACTTCTCATTCCTCCAAAGCGCATGGCCGTTCTTCCCTCCTATGCGCATGGCGATTCGATAGCCGAAGGAGTCGATTTCCGAGTTTGTATCGCTGTCGGGGTAGATGAGGTTTGAGAAGTTTGGAGGGAGAGGAGTTGAGGCGAGGAGGAGGAGACGGTAGGGTTGTGGGAGTGGAAGGGTTTGGGAAGGTGAGGGGTGAGAAAGGAGAGGTGGGGGGTTTCCTCGCTGGATGGAGAAAGCAAGGAAAAGGAAGGAATCAGCGTCACGTCGCCTCAACTCCTTTCGTCCTTCGCACAAACTCAACGTACCCAATAAGCCGAATCCCCACTCATATCCAACCATCTATTCGTCCTATTCCCTTTCTTCACCCTCTTCCGTCCTTCTCCTCCTCCCAACCGAGGAAAAGGAACAAGCACCTCCGATCCCAACGCCGTCCTCATCGATGCCATCCTCGGAACAGGTTGAAGATCTGGTGTTGGAGGAGGAAGGGAAAGCACTGGACTGAGGTTCATCAGAGGGGGGAAACGACATGGGTCGAGAGCTGAGTAGGAGAAGAAGATGAGGGCTGGTGCTGGTTTGTGTGAAAAGTCGAAAAGCAAAAGTCAGACGCGATGCGACCACTGAAGAGAAAAAGAGATTGAACGAACGTTTAGGTCTTCTTGCTTCTAGTCGTTCGATGAGAAGCTCCTCTTCGAACTTCTCTTTCCGTAAGGAAGCTTTGGGTGGGCAGGCGAGGCTCCATTTGGGTGGTTGGTCGGGATCGAGAGGGAAGGTGTAGTCGGGGGATTGCACTGGACGCGTCGAGGAAGAAGAAGGAGAAAGAAAAGATCGTTTCCAATCAGTCATCATCCAACAAAGAAGCGAAGGAAAAGATTTACACACTTTCTCCCAAATCAGCCAAATCAGACGCTTCGACGGTGAGATCTCGAGGGATGAGGTGGGGTGTTTCGAGACTCTGTGTCGAAACAAAACGCCAGGAGGGCTTCGGATCAGCAACTCTTAGAAGACGTATAGCATACCCCAGGGATAAGAAGAAACTCACACTGAGCGTGAAAGTCAACCTCAAATCCAGTCTGCATCCCAAGCGAAAAGAACAACGACGGAAAGAAAGTCGCGTCGCGGTCAGCTCATCTCTTCCTCTTCCTCTCCCTCCCTCTCCCAAACTCACAAAAACTCCACTCCCTCCCCTTCTTCCAAAACCCTAACCAGTTCTCTCCCAAAGCTCTCGACCCTCCCGCCTGTAACCCAAGGGAACTCGACTCTCACTCTGCCCTCCTCAACGACGAGAACGAACGCTTCCTCGCCTCCCGCTGCTGCTTCTGCGAGACGCTGTCTTTTTCGGAGGACGGAGGGGTGGATGGAGAGGTAGGGTGTGAAGGGTGAGGGGGAGAGGAGAGGAGAGGGGGAGCGGGAGAGGGGGGAGAAGAGGTTGTGGAGATCTTTGAGGAATGGAAGAAGGGATGGAGGCGTGAGCTCCGCGGAGGGTGATGGGCAGCAGGGAAGAGAGAAGAGACGAACGAGGTGGTGGGATTCGAAGATTTTCTTTCAGGTAGTTGGATTCGAAGGCTTCTACCTGTTCGAATGAAACGAGAAATGCTATCCTCAGCTCCCTACTACCGGAAAGCGAGAGCACGAATCAAGCTCACCGTCCTCGGAATGGATTCCATCGTTTCGTTGAACGTCATCTCGGCCTGTTCCATTACAATACAGATCAGCATCAACATCACACAGCTTTTCCTTACTCCTCATAAATCCCTAGTAGACCGACTCACATTCTGTATCAACTCAAAGATAGGATGATGGATCTCTCCTCCCAAGTCGACTTTGATTACGCCCTCGTCCCAAGACCAGATATGCTCAGGTTCCTTCTCTTCGTAGTCGGCTCCTCCGGTATCGACTTCGTATCTGATACGAACGAGCGAGCGATGATCAGCCTAACCCTGGTAGATCTGGTAGGTTTTCACCGACGATGAGGCGAGAAGGAGGTTGAGCTCCGAGCTCGCTCGACTTCCTTCCTTTCAGCCCATCCTCCTCTCTCTTCTCTCTACCGTCCCGCTCCTGTACGAGCTCGGGAAAAAAAAACTAACAAACTAACTCACTTGACCCCTCTCTCATCCATCAGCATCTCCTCGTTCGTTCCAGCCCAAAATCCTACCGAAAGCAAAGCCAAAGGTCAGCGCCGCAAGCCGCCGAGCTAAACTCGCTTCCCTCTCTCCTTCAGCTTTCTCCCTTGACGGACTCACTCTTCCGACCTTGTTTCCAAAGTATCCTAGTGAGCGCGAGGGTAAAGAAAAGCTTGAGGATCCTTCCTTTCCGGAGTTGGAACCGCATCCGTGCGGTGGGTTGTTGGCCGTTGGGAGGGAGGAAGGGGGAGGGAGGAGGGTCGGGAGGGTTCAGCTTGTTTTTCAATCTCGGTGTTCGCTTCCGACGACGCGTCGAATAGACACGCAGAGTGGGGAACTCGTTTAGTATATGAAAAAGCAAGGGTAGATAGAAGACATAAAAGAAAAGCATGAAAGGAAAAAAAAAGAGGAGAGCCCAAAAACAAAAGGAGAGGGAGAAGAAAGGAGGTGAAGGAGAGCGAGTTTATTCTTCTCCGATCTTGGGTCTGTGAGGGGAGGAAAAATAGGAATGGAATGGTTAGCTGGCTGGAACATAGGATGGGAGGAATGGGAGAGCAAGAAAGGGAAGAAAGAACGAACGCGAGGTAGTAGTTGATGTATCCCGATCCGAAGTCGAAGCCGACCTGAGGAGACAAGATCGCGTCAGGGTTCGCCTCGCTCCTAGAAAGAGGAGAAGGATGAGGAAGAAAAAACCCAACTCACGAGCATAGGGATCTCATCACTCATATGAAGGGTAACCCTCTTGGCGAGAGGCGCCGACTTGGTGAAGTTGAGCAGGTACTTGAGCGAGAACGTCGACGTGACCGATTGCTGCAGGATGACCGTAACTCCAACGTCCTCTTCCTCGTCGTCTCCCTTCTTAGTCTGGCCCCGAGAAACAAAGAGAGATGGGGAAGATGAAGAAGAATGCGGGGCGCACAAGTCAGTTCGAGGGAAGATAGAACGAGGGAGAAGGAGAGAAGGAAGGATGGTGAAAGAAAGAGAGAGAGATGGAAATCACCTTGGCCTTCTTCGACTTGGGCGCAGATTTTCCGTTAGAGGTGGCCTTTCGTTTGGATGTAGGCTTCTCCTCTTCCTCCTCGTCGTCGGAAACGACCTCTGTTGGAACAAAGCAGAGACGCGAAAGAAGGACGAGTTAGAAAAACGGGCGCGACGCGAAGCCAGTGACCTTCTTCCCTTCCCTCTCTCTCCTCCCTCCCTACCTTCAGGCCACCTTTATACCTCCGAGCCCGACACTCTAGAGACAGCCTCGAAGAAAGAGATCCCGAAACTCACCAACGACGTCGTCCTCCTCCTCCTCCTCCTCCTCCTCCTCATTCTCCTCCTCCTCATCGTCCTCTCCCTTCTCCTTCTTGACCTTCTCCTTCTTGACGGCCTTCTTCTTAGGGCTCACTCCACCCTCGCTCTCCTCGCTCTTGGCCCTCTTGTCGGTCTTGTTTACGCTCGTCGCCTTGAGCAGAACGGTCGAGGATCCAATCTCTCCGTCCGAGGAGAATCGAACTCCCTCCTTGGTGACCTCGATTTTGACCGACTCTCCCAAGGTGGTGAGATCTCGACAGATCTTTTGGAACTCTCCCGAGGAGAGGGAGACGGTGGCATCGTACGAGGTGTCGGGGATACCGAGGTGTTCCTGGTCGATGTCCATGAGCTTCATTTCGTATTCCTGGGAGAGCGGAAAAGGGAGGAAAGAAGGAGGGAGGTGGTGAGCTTTGGGAAGCAGGCGGAGTGGGATGGAACGAGCGACAGAGAGAGAAGGAAGACTCACGGAGACTCGCTCGGTTTCTGCAGAGAAGAAAAGGAAGGTAGAAAGATAGATGAGGATCAGCTCGGATTCGAATCTGTTGTAGACATCTGAAGAGACGAGGAGGCGGAGGAATCGACGGGAGTGGAGCTGAGGAGAAGAGAGCCAGGAAGGGACGACTCACTGGCGGCCTCGAAGGTCAAAGAAAGAGTATCGGCCTCGTCTCCAGCCTTGAGGGTAACGATATCATCGTCCTTGGCACACTTGAGAATCTTGCAGAGAGAGGCGACCTGGTGGAAGAGAGAGAGACATGAGTGACCGAGTGGAGTCGAAGAGGAAGGGAGTCGGAAGGGAAGGGGATGGCTTGAAGACTCACGTTGATACCGAGAGGCATGTTCCTGTCGCATCGGTAGTTCTGGAATCCACCCTCCTTGAGCATGACGGTGACGAGAGCGACGTGCGAGTTGTCCATCGCTTGAAGCGTCTGTGGAGAGAGGAGAGGGAGGTCAGCTTTGGGAGATCTCCTTCCCTTCCCTTCTCTTCTCCCTTGTCTCCGTCCAAGTTCCCTTCGAGTCGATAAGAGGTAGCGAACAGAAAACAGAGCTGAGGGGAGAATAGATGTTGCAATCTTCTCTCGGCTCGCTCCGACCCATGCTCTCTATAGAGGCAGGAGATTCTCCCTCTCTTTCCGTCGACGCGTTCCTCTCCTCCTTCCTCCTTCCATCGCCACTCACGAACGACGCAAAAGACTCACGATTCCCTCGTCGTTACACTCAAAGTTGGCATCCGTGACAAGCTCCTTGATGGCTGCAGACGCGAGAAACGAGCAAGGGAGGAAGGGGAAGAGGAGGTAAGCTCGAAGAGAAGGGAAGGGGGGAAGGGAAGGAAAAGAAGCGCGAGACGTGAAGAGAAGGACGAACCATCAAGCAGTCGCTTCAACGTAGCGGCTTCTTCCAATCGAGCTTCAAGCATAGTGAGTGAGGAGAGGTGGTAGGTAGTAGGTGGGAAGGGGGCGGGAAGGTGGCGCGAAGGGGGGAGGGAGAGGGAAGGAGGAAAAAGTTGTGGATGGAGGACTTTGGACCTCATTCAACTTTCGAGCCGGACGCGTTGAATTGGTCGTGGGGAAATGAAGGATAAAATCTCGCCCAAAAAAAGAGGGCTTTAAGCCGAAGGAAAATTGGGAGATAGATCATCGAAGGGGGTTCTGATGTGGAGCAAGATAATTTCGCACTCAGATCGAGGCTGAAAGAGGAACCGTGGGGGCTTCGACGCGTCTCGTTCTTCCTCTTCTTTCGCTAGTCTCTGTACTTCTCAGCCGAGGTGCTCGCTCTATCCCAAAGCGAAGAGAAGGTAAGCAGTCGCATCTAGATATATAAGGATTAAGGTCTAGCGTATTAACGAAACGGAGCGATTCCTTCCTCAAAGATCACTTTTCCAACTCGGCCAGCGACTTTGCGAACTTGGATCTCGCTCGAATCTGCAAGGGTGAAGGGCGAGAAAGAGTGATATCAGTTCTTCGGTAGTAGAGGGAATTAGCAGAGCAAAAGGAGACGAACTTGAGGTCCGAATCGGAACAGAACGAAAGGAATCACGGCCATCGCGGTACCGAGCATTCCAAAGGTGAACGCGGCCCATCTAGGATTCTGGTTGTAGTACAGAGGAAATCGTTCAGGTGAGTGAGAAGGGTGCGATGGAAAGGAGGGAGGGGAAAGCGAGCTCACAAGAGTTTGATACATCTGCGGGCGGAGAGAGCGCACAGAGAAAGTCAGTTCGAGTGGAAAAAGGGAAGGTTGGCCGGAAGGAGGAGTGGGAGGGAATGGGAGACCAACAGGTGTGATAAACAGAGGGAAGGCTCCTCCGAACATGTTTCTGAGGAAAGAAAGAAGGCGAAAGAGAAGGAACGGATGTGAGTGGGGGAGAAGAGAGAGTCGAAGAGCCGACGCGTTGCAGACGGACCTGCTGAAGCTTTGAGCAGCGAGGGCGGAGGAGGAATAGATAGAGTAGCAGTCCGCGAGGTAGTTAAAGACACAAAGACTGCAAGTAGAAGGTTCAGCGGGACTGTGAAGAGGAAGAGCAAGAGGGAAGGAAAAGGGAAGGCACGTACTCTGATCGAATCAAAGAGAGTTGAAGCGAGATGAGTCTTGACTTCGAACGCGGAGGAAGAGGAAAGAAAGGCGCTCTCACAGATGAAAAAGATTCCTGTGACCAAGACGGTCACTCCGATACATGGTGCAATCCAGTGAATCGTGGGGTAGGAGGTCCAGGCGAAGATGAAGCAACCCAGCGGGAAAAGGATTCCTCCCACGCACGCTGAGGCCAGACGCGCTTCAGGACCCAGTCGAGCGAAGTTACGGCTGTGGAAAGCTTCCGTCAGTGTCCGGGGAGATAATCGCAGAGAGAGAGAGGAGTGAGAGCTCACGAGAAGTAGCGATCTTGGTAAAAGGTTCCAAAGAAACCGAGGAAACCTCCGACGCTATTCGAAGAAGGGAACAGAAGTCAGCGAGGATTTTCTCCTGTGACTCGAGATCTGGAAGAACACTCACGCGATGCTGAGATACGCGAGACCGACTTGACCGGTGTTGAAGCCGTAGAGAGTTCGGAAGATGTATCTGAAGGAAGGAGACGATCAGAAACGACGCGCGACGGAAAAGATGAAAGAACGCGACGAAGGGGGAGAAGCTCACGGGATCGCATCGAGGATCTAGAGAACAAGACAATTGGGTAAACGGACTGCGTCTTTGGATTGACAACGAACCGGACTCACTCCGTAAAGAAGCCCCCAGGCTGTGAGAGAAAACGAAACGGAAGGACGTCAAGAATAAGATCAGCGAAGTTCCGACGCGAGATCACCACCGGTTCTCGGGAAGGCACAATTATGATAGATTAGGACTCACCAAAGCCGACCCATAGCGAGTAGAGAGCGACGACGGGTTCGGTGAACAGCATCACGAACGGTCGCAAGATCGAGAGGCGGATGAGCTCGAGCATAGGAGGACGAGACTGCTCAGCTCGAGATCGATGTTCCTTCCCAGACTCCTTCCGACGCTTGGAAGCCATCCGAGTAAGAATGACCGAAGCTGGAGAAGGAGGAGAAGAAAGCCAAAGAGGAGACGCGTCTCAGTCAGTTGATCTCGAGTTTATCTTCACTCGAGACGAGTTTCGGCGGGAATGAGTACGAACCTCGTGTCTCCTTCATCACTATGAACATCACAGGAAGGAGGATGATGGTCATGCTGAATAAAAACAGGGATGTGAGCGGTCTCGTTCGCGTGCAGTTCTCGCGTTTCGTCCTTCGTCCAGAGCTGGACTCACGCTCCGTTGATCCACTGGATCCATCTCCAGCCTAGACGAGCATCCATATCAACCCAAGCCATAGCAGTGGCTCCGACGGCGCTGCCAACGAGAGAGGCGAGAGCGAACAGGCTCATAGGCAGTCCACGTCTGGCGAATAGAACGCGTCAGAGCCGTCTCTCTTCACGTTGGAAGAGTCCGTTGACGGGAAACTTACTCGTGAGTGCTCCATATATCACCTGAAAAGGAAGAGGAGGTGTTCAGTTAGAGTCTTGGGTGGAAAAGAGGAGAAAAACGAGCGCTCACTGATCGTTCCTCCCACCAAACTCGATCCTGTCGATCCAGCGATACCCTGAATGACTCGAGCGATAAGGATAGTTTCTAGGTTCTGAGCCAGAGCTATGGGTATGTAGAAGATGCTGTGGAATGCGAGAAAAGTCAGCGTTTGGTTTGTAAGCCGCGTCGCGACGAGGAAGAGCAACGTCAAGCTTACGCGAAGAAGAAGCACGACACCCAGTAGAGAGCGCTCCGACCGAACTCTTCACTTAGAGGAGCGAGTAGTAGAGGAGCAAAACCGAACGCCCATGCGTACCTAGAAAGGTGGGGAGAGAAAGGAAAGAGGGTTCAGTTCGGGAATGAGGAGGTGAGACCGGCAATGAGCTTGGATGAGGGAGGAGGGACTCACACGGCAATACCTAGAGCTCCTCCTGTTGGACTCAGACCTAGACCGTTCTCCATCGAGAGCATCCCTATGGCAAACGAGGATAGATTGAACGTAGCGAGGAAGGTGAAAATAACAGCGGTAACGGTGATGGTCCATTTCCTTGAAGGTGGAGGGAGGAGAGAGAGACAGAGGCCGTTAGCTTCGCAGTTTTGTCCGCTAGACGGCTCAAATTTGCTGAAGGATATAGCTTAGGCCAAGATACATCCGCGAAGTGGGAAGAACGAGCGAACCGTGTGTTTGAGAAGCTCATGGGATCACGACAGTCGTTCAGCTCGAACTCGACCTGTCGTTCAGCCCCAACCAAAGAGTCAGTTTGGGGAGCGCTACCAGAGGCTCTCATCCCCGCCATGAACGGAGATGGAGATAAACGTACATGGATCACTCCTGATCCATCTTCGACGACGGTGCCGTTGCTGCTGACGCGTTCAGGATCGAGATAAGGGTCGAAGAAGGAGTGAAGAGGGAATCCATGTCGAATTGAGGGGTGGCTTTGAGCTCTTGATAGCTGCCGTGACAGATCTGCCGAGGGTGTTTTCTCGAGCTCGACCATCAAGGAAGGTTTGAAGAGAGTTGAAAGGGACGTCGAGTGGTGGAGTGGATGAGAGTTGGGAGTCGGCGAGGAGAAGGGGAAAAAAGGTGAGCTTCGACTATCCAAGCCGACGGACAATTTCCCCGGCTTCCTCTTCCCTCTTGCGATCGGCGGCCAAACTGGATGCTTTTCGCAGAGAGGAAGAGTGCTGGGGAGGTGCTGAGTACTGGTAGATGAGAGAAGGTCGATTCTTGAGCATGGGCGGGAAAGTGGTCGCGGTTCTCCTGCTCTGGTCGATCTTCGGATGGGGCCGAAGCCATCCTTGCTTCGATCCTCCCTAGAAGCTGTGTACTATAAGATCATGCAAGACGAACAGAATACAAGAGACAAGAAGCGTACAAAGTGTCCTCTCAGATCCCACCCGACCGCCTGGGCGTACTTCCTCCAGAAGCTCCTCCAAGTCGCCTCGGTGTCGACGATGCTCCTCCCAACCTCCCTGCAGCTCCCAAAAGTCCTGAACCTCCCGTCCGACGAGGAGTCATTCCGACTCCAGCGATCCTCGGCGTTGATGAGCTGGCGGGAGCGGCTTGTTTCTCGGCTTCGGCTTTGGCAGCACTGGTAAGGGGAGGAGGAGGTCAGCGAAACGAGACGCGTTCGAAACGAGCGATGAGAAGGAGGACGAGAGATAAAGAGAGACTCACGCTGCTCGTTGAGTAGCCATCTCCATCCTGCGGATAGAAGGAAAGGGGAAGCGCAGGGTCAGCTAATAAGTCTCGAGCATCGACAGAAGGGAACGAAGAACGCACTCGAGCTCAGCCTTCTTGCTGAAGTCCCTCGCAGCCTTGTTCCGTTCACGACCGTCGAAGTTCTTGGATCGAACACTGAAGAAGACGCTTCCAAGCTCGGCTGAGAGATGAGAAAAGAAGAGGTTCAGTCTCGAGTCGCTGCGAGAGAGAGAAAGCGAGAAGAAAGAGGACCCACCGAGCCAGTACGGATCGACCGAAGTCACGCACATCATGTACTGTTTCGAGGTCATGACGACTGATGAAGAGGAAATAGGCGGGGTCAGTCGAAGGAAAGGTAGAGGAAGAGGAGGGAGGGAAAAGACTCACGCTCGTGGTAAACGACGTAGTCAGGCATGACTGTGGAACGGCAAAGGAGGGGAAGAAAGGAAGTCAGCTTGGACGAAACTGGGAGGAGGAAATAACGGGAGCTTACATCCGAGACCGTAGAGAGCACTGGTGGGATGCAGAACACAGGGAGCCTGGAGAAACGCGAGGAATCGTCAGCGGGGTGGGTTCGAGCGGCGAAGGAGAGGTCGAAAAGCAAGAACCCACGGCTGTTCGACAGTTCATGTACTCCCCGATTCCCTTGACTCGAGCAGCTTGGTGGAAGTATCCGGCGGTGATGCATTTTCTGAGAGAGAGAAAAAAGGAGAGGATCAGCGATGAGTTTAGGCGAAGCGGGAATTTTCGTCTCGACGCACCGAATGACATCCCAATCCGTTCCAACCGAAAGGAGAGCAAGCTTCTGACTCTTGAGGATATCCTCGAGTTGCGATCGAACCTCTCGAGCCTTGCGAAGAAGCTTGGGATGCAGGAAGTGCTTCATCGCCCAGTCGTCTCGGTAGCTGAATCGGAGGAAGGAAGAGGGATGTCAGCCAAGGAAGGAAAGGCAGTGAGAGGAAGATCGTCTCAAACTCACCCGTTGCTCTTCCACTGAGTGTAAACGTGAAGGAGAGTAAGATGGTCGCTCTCGGGAACGAAGAACTTCTCCCTCGCAGCGTCACTCTCCTCCTGACGTTCCCTCGGTCGATAGAAGACGGACGGGACGGAGAGCATCGAAACGATGGTGAGGACCTCGGCTCCGCACTTGTACTCGATAGAAGAGAGAAGCATCTTGGCGAGGGAGGGTTCCATAGGGTAGTCGGACATCTTTCTTCCGAGAGGAGTGAGATCTCCAACGTTGTCGAGAGCTCCGAGGACCCAGAGCTGGTACATCGAGTTGATGATGTTTTCCTTGAGAAACGAAAAGATGTGGAGTTAGCTTCGTTTCGTTGATTGATGGAGGGGAAGAGAGAGTTGCTCACCTGAGGAGGAGGATCCATGAAGTCGAACTCGAGCGTGTTCTTGACTCCGAGAGACTTGAGGAGAAGAACGGTGTTCGCGAGGTTCGTTCGTTGAATCTCGGGGATGTTGTTGGGGAACATCTCGTTGATGTAGGCCATCTCGGTGAAGAGCCGGTAGCAGAATCTGAAAGAGAAGAGAGAAAGTCAGCATCACAAAGGTCGTGAGATGGAGAGGGGAGGAAAATAGCTCGACTCGACTCACCCGCTTCCCGTTCGACCAGCCCGACCGGTTCGCTGACCAGCGTTGGCTTGACTGATGGGAGTGATCTGCAGAGCGTCCATTCCGACTTTGGGGTTGTAGACCTTGAGCTTCGAGTATCCGGCATCGACGACGTAGAGGATTCCATCGACTGGGAAAGGAAAGAGGTCAGCGGAAGAGATTCGATTGACGCGGCGAAGGACGAGCGGACTCACCAGTCAACGAAGTCTCAGCGATATTCGTCGCGACGATGACCTTCCTCCTTCCGTCGATGGTAGGCTGGAAGATCTTCGCCTGGAGATCGGCGGGCATTTGCGAGTAGATGGGAAGGACGGCCAGAGGAGCGGGATCGTCGAGTTGGGCGAGACGTTCTGAAAGGCGAGAAAGGAAAGATCAGTTCCTCGAACAAGAGTCGCAAAGTAGGAGAATTAGACTCACCTTCGATAACCTGACACGTCACCTCAATATCCTCCTGACCAGTCATGAACACGAGAACGTCGCCTGGAGGGTTCGAGAGATGGATCTGGAGGACCTGCTTGACGGCCGAGTCGACGTAATCCTCGCAAGGCGATTTGCTGTGGAAGATCTCGACGGGGAAGGTTCGACCAGGGATGGTGAAGGTTGGAGCTCGACTGTAGAATTGAGAGAACTGGAGAGGAAGAAGGAGGGAGAAGAAGATGTCAATTCGACGCGTCTTTGGAGAGATCGCGAGAGAGCTGCTCACCTTCTCCGAGTTCATGGTCGCCGAAGTGACGATGAGTTTGAGATCTCGACGACGGGTAAGAACTGAGGAAACGGAAGGAAGCGAGACCGCGTCAGTATCGTTCGACTCGCTGCCAGAGAAGGAGGAGAAAGACGCACTCTTCCTCAGCAGACCCATCAAAACGTCGGTACTCAACGACCTCTCGTGAGCTTCGTCGAGGATGATGACCGAGTAACGATCGAGGTCTCCTTCGTTAAGCGACTCTCGAAGCAGGACTCCGTCCGTCATGACTGTAGAATGAAAAGGAGAGGAGGGGTCAGCTCGAGATCGAAGAGGAGAAAGGAAGATTCGCGACGAACACTTGATCTTGGTATCCTTCGACGTGCAATCCTCGAATCGGATGGCGTACCCGACGAGACCTCCAAGTTGGACCTACGAAGTCGAAGAGAGCAAGACGTCAGTCAGGAATAGGGCGAAGCAGAATCGAAAAGCAAACTCACCTCCATCTCCTCACTGACTCGCTTCGCGACGGACATGGCAGCGACTCGACGAGGCTGAGTGCATCCGATCATCCCGTTGGCGCAGTATCCTTCCTCGTAAAGGAACTGACCGAGCTGAGTCGTCTTTCCAGATCCGGTCTCTCCGACGACGATGATGACTGAAGGGAAAGAGAGACGGGACGGTCAGCGAAGCGTTCGAACGAAGGTCGAGGAGGAAAAGGAAGAAACGAACCTTGGTTGTCTCGAATAGTCCTCATCAGATCTTCCCTACAAGCAAAGGCTGGAAGGTACTCTCTTTGCTCCTTTAGAGTCTTGGATCTCGAGAAGGCTGAGGCTCCGGTGTTGGTTTTCATGTGCGACGCGAATTTGGACTCGGACTTGAAGTCGTCTCCTTCCTCCTCGCCGTCCTTCTTCCCAGCTATCGCGATGAAGAGATGATGGAACGGTGATCAGCGAAAGGAGATGACGGAAGGGAAGAGGTTGGGGAGAAAGAAGACGCGACGAACCAGGAACATCCCCTCCTCCTTCGGTATCCTCCTTCACTCCCATCAGGTTTCCGAGCGTACTTCCTCCGATACTCGCGAGCTTCGCGGCAGCCTAGACATCCAGGGCGAGAACCGGAACCGAATGTCAAGCGAAATGTCAGCTCTCGTCGAGGTGAACTCGCGCAAGAAAGGAAGAAAGAAATACTCACCTTCGCTCTCTCGGCCTGTTCCCTCTTCTCCCTCACCAAAGCACTCCCCTTCTTGGAGAAGATCGCCATATCACTCGTCGGATCCTTGATAGGGTTGATAGGTTCGAGCTGCTTGGTGAAAGCCGTCTTTCCATCGAGGAAGGGAGGTTTGAGATCGTGAACGAGGACGTGAACTCGAGATTCCGAATCGTCCTCTTCGAAGTCCATGTCCACGGCGGAACGAGAGGCGACTCCGGAGGTCAGCATTCGATTCTTCTCCCACATATCGTTGTCGGCGTTCTAATCGATCGAAGAGGGAAGGTTAGAACGAATTGCGGGAGTGCGAAACGGTAGAGAGAACGGGACGAACGTATTGAGCTTGACGAGCGGTGACTTTCTTCTGCTCGAAGGGAAACGAAAGGGGGATCAGCTGCTGGGATGGAATCGAAAGAGTTGGAAGAGCAGCACTCACCTGAGCCTTCTTGACCATTTCCTCCTCCTGAGCTCGTCCCATATCCTCGTACTGAGCGAAAGGGTTGTGATCCTCGTCTCCAGCCTGTTTGAGAACGCGTCAGCTTCCGTCCGACCTCCCTCAAAAACACTGAAGACGACAATAGACTCACCACTCCTTCCTCATCCTCGTACCATTCCCTGTCCAGCCTGACCTGCTCTTCCTCCCACTCCCTCTGATTCGGCGTAAAGTCCACTCCATCCCCTCCTCCTCCTCCTCTCACCGACCTCGGAGTCTGGTTAACAGAGGACGACCTCGGAGTCGAGTCCCACCTTCTCGAACCATCTCCTCTACTACTACCACCGGTATCCCCTCTTCCTCTCTCGCCCAGGTTCCCCTCGTCCCTCCCACCTCGAGGCGTCTCGTCCCAACCTCGATTCGGCACTCTCACACTTCCATCTCCACCGTAGACGGATCCTCGTTCGCTTCGAGGAGTAGGAGCGTCTTCCCAGCTCTTCCCCTTGCCTGATCCAGATCCGGAAGCGTGAGGAGATCGTTCGCGGTCGTTGCGAGAGGGAGGGAGAGGAGCTCGGGAGTCACGAGAAGGAGTGGCGGAGGAGGGTTGGTAGCGTTCTTGTTTGTTGAGTCGTCGTTGGAAGTCTCCGAGTCCTCGAGGCTGATCTTTGGATGGAGGAGCTGAAGATTCGACAGGTGCTCCCTCTGTTTTGAGAAACGAAGTCAAAGGAAAGGGAGGAAGGAAGGGAGGGAGGTCAGCTCTTCGAGGTCGAAGCTCACCTCTTGTTCTTTGGAGCGAGTTAGCGAAGAAGAAGCTAAGCTACTCACCTCTCTGCTTCTCTCTCGACCTTCGGTGCTCCTCTAATCTCTTCTTGGCTACATCACTCAGTCCAGGTCCGTGGGAAGGAGTCTCCTCTCCTCGTTGTCGGACGTTGGCTGGACGAGCAGGGAGAGCCGGAACTGGAGACGAGAACGCGTCAGTTTGAGTTTGAACGAGACAGCGATGAAGCTCTCTCTCGTACAATAGAGAGATAGAGAGATGTCTGACTCACCTTTGAACATAGGAGCCGCTCCAGTATCCTCATTGTCCTCGACGTCGAGCTTGGCCTTCTTGCCCTTCCCTCGCCCGTCCTCCTCTGACCTCCTCTTTGCAGCCGCAGCATCTTCCCTCTTCTGAGCGGCGAGACGATCCAGTCCAAGAAGAGAAGCTTGAGGAGCTCGGTAGGTGTGTTGTTGTTGCTGAAGCGAGGAGAAGAAGGAGAGAAGTCAAAAGGTCAAAGGTCAGCTCGTTCACCTCCTTCCCTTCTCCGGCTGTCGCCCCTCCCCACCTTCCTTCCGATCCGGCTCATGATATCCAAGCATGTCGAGACTAATGAATACGGCATACTCACATTTCCTCCTCTGACCAACCCTCCTGCCCTCTCTGGCTCCTGTTCGAGCATTTCTGGATGATCTCCATCGTGAATCGCGAATCCCGTCGGATTCACTCCTGCCGCCTTGGTCTTGGGAGCCTGGGAAGCGTGGACGAGGATTTCGGTGTGGAGGGGTTCGAGAGAAGCAGCAGGGAAGTGGCCGAAAGCGGAGCAGGCTGAATGGGAGCGAGAGAAGAAGCAGGAGGTGGAGAGAAGGAAGGGAGGGAAGCAGGAGGAGGAGGTCAGCTTCGTCTTCCTTCCTTCTGCTCTCTCGCTCTCTCTCTTTCTGTCCATTGGAGACGAGGAATATCACGGGGATATAGAAGGATGCAAACTTACCATTCTCGAACGCTCTCAGCGATGTTGAAGCTGCTATATCGATGACTCTTTTGGCGAGAAGATCGTTCGTGGGGAGGTTGAGGAGTCGAGAGAGTTGGATCGCAATGTGATGCTGGAACTCGTCCACTTCGCCTGAGCTGGAATCCATCGTGTAGGAGGGATCGGCTAGTAGAAGAGAAGGGGTAGAAGAGGGCGAACGAGAGAAGAGAAAGACGAGGGGGTGGTGGTGGATGGGAGGGCAGAAGGTGGAGGAGACTCGAAACACCGGAGGTGAGCTTCGTTGAAAGTTACGAACGCTTCCTCCACCCCAACCGCCACGCGCATCGGGATTTTTCACACTCAGGAAGCGAACGAGTTCCTATCCACATAGTGTTCTCCTAGATGTCGACCGCGGAAGAGGCCTCAGAAAGGGAGGGAACGACGGAGGAGCTGCAAGGAGGAGTGGCCGCAACTGGGAGCGACCCAACCTTTCCTTTGATCCCTCTTCTTCTTCCTCAGATGAACCCTCCTCTCACTTCGACCTCTGAGTTGGACAGCGCGACCCAGGATAGTATATACTGGTCGTCTTCTGTTTGGGGGGCCTCTTCTGGGTCGACGACTTCCAAGGAGGAGGCCGACAGGACTCGAGCTCAACATCTTCCTCTTCCCTCTCTCCCTCATCTCCTCCTCTTTCCCTTCGCCATACACTTCGCTGGCTTGGATCCTCATTTAACCCCTCCGGAGTAACCTCGCAACTTCTGGATGCAACGCGACTCAAATCAAAACGAGACCAAGCTCATCGATCTTCCCTCTTCTTCCCTTCGGCCTTCCAAGCGATCTTCAACCTTTCGTTCCGTTGTCTCGTCTCCTTCGGAGTCTTCTCGGACCTTGAGCTCAACATAGTACTCTGTATATCCAGTTGGCTAGATCTCGCTCAGCTGTGTCGACGTCGGTGTATTGACTTTCCTTCATAGTCAGCGTGAGCGTTTGCCGGCGGATTTAGCCCAAGCAGTCCCAAAGTCGGTGCTTTGCACATTTTTCTGGACGTTGCGTGGGACAGTTCCATTTGATGCCCAAGTTGACTACTTCTTTCTACCTTGATCGCCCTGCCTGCGTGCCTTTGAGTGAGTGAGAGAGAGTCGGCGACGCGTCTCGCTCTTTCCGCGCGCGCTCGCTCCTCTTCCTTTCTCTTGTCTCATCAGTGAGTTTCCATGCATCTTCCCCACTCTTGTAACCGAATCTTTCTCCAGCTTGCACCACTTATACTATTACTGCTGGCGATTCCTCCCCTCTCAAGCCTCGGTAAAGGGATAAACAAGCTCCGGAGGCAGGACGAAGAACCGGTTCAAAAAACCAGTACGCGTTCGCCCACTTTCGCCTGTCTGCTCTCTTCTATCCTTGGCCTAGCGATGAGCGGCTGTTAAATAAAGCTATATACCATCTCTAGCTCGGTATATTCCATCTAGATCTACCGACCTTTCGCCGTCTCGACGAGCGAAACAACTGAAAGAGCTGAACCGCTTCTCTTTTTCTCGCCTTCAGCCGACCGACGACGATCTGACCTTCAACCACCATCCTCCTTCCCTCAAGATGTCACCCACCGCCGCTGATCCTAACAACTCTGCTCTCCCTCCCGGCTTGGAGGAGTTCGTCTACAAGGGATATTGGTGGAAGCATGTCAGTTCCGATTCCTCCCTCCGAACTTGATCCTCTTCGTTCCTCGAAGCCTGACTGATTGTTTCTTCCTCCTCTGCTCTCTCGAACGAACAGAAAGGTATTCGATCTCTCAACTTCCTGCTTCTCCTTTCTCTCATCACCTCCTCCACGAACGGTACGTCGTCTCTTTCTCTCGCTCGAGTCTAATCCAAACCAAAAACAGCGATGTTCTCCGATGAGGCTTCTGACCTGCTCGTTTCTCACTATCCGTTTTGTTTTCTCTCGCTCATCAGGTTACGATGGTTCCATGATGAACGGTTCGTTCGCTCTTTCCTTCCGTACGTTTATTCACGACGCGAGCTCACTTTCTCTTCTTCCCTTCCATTCTTTCCGATGCTTCAGGTCTCCAATCCCTCGACATGTGGAGAGCAGCTTTTGATGATCCTGGAGCTAGTACTCGAGGGTGAGTAGTCGGATCTTAGGAGCATGGGGGATGGGAAAACTTGAATCGTCTTGAACTCATCTTTTGCTGATCCTTTTCCTTTCGCCAGGCTTCTCAACGCCGCCCAGAACATCGGAAGCCTTGTCGGTCTTCCCTTCGCTCCATACGTTACCGATGGACTAGGGAGAAGAGCCGGAATCTTGATCGGGTCTGTGATCAGTGAGCCGTCGCTCCTTCCAACGCGTCTGCTCAGGCTCCGACTGACCCTCTTTTCTCCTTCTCTTCTATCTCAAGTGCTCGCTGGTGTTGTTGTTCAAGCTGTATGTGCCCCTTCGTTCAGCGAATCTGAGGCTCGTGAAGCTGCCGACTGACCTGTCCTCTCATCGCGTTCAATAGACCTCGTCGAAGATTGGTGTTTTCATCGCGTCTCGAGCTGTCATCGGATTCGGCCTCACGTGATTATCTACATTTTCCTTTATACCCGTGAACTCAATCTGACATCGTTTTTTTACTCTGTAGCTTTGCTACAAACTGTGAGCTCGCGTTCATGACTTCCCTCGCCTTTCTTCTCAGCTACTCACGACTCATTTTTTTTTCCTCCAGCTGCTCCCATTCTGATCACCGAGCTCGCCTATCCTACTCAGCGAGCTCAGTTGACGTCTCTCTACAACTCTCTCTGGTACTCAGGCTCGAGTAAGCAGTCCATTCAGTATCTCGGGGGACGCGTCTTCCTTTTGCTGATTTCATTTTTTCTTCTCTGATCAACAGTTGTGGCTGCTTGGACTACATTTGGGACCTTCAGGATTCGAAATAACTGGTCTTGGAGGTGAGTTAAAGCTCCCCGACATACTAGAACAGAAGCGAAGCCAGGAGGAAAAGACGATCCAGTGGAGCTGACTTCGCCATTCCTCTCTCTCTGCAGAGTCCCCACTATTCTTCAAGCTCTCCCCTCGGTCGCCCAAGTCCTTCTCATTTGGTTCGTGCCGGAGAGTCCTAGATGGCTGGTCTCGAAAGGCAAGGTTGAGCAGGCTCGATGTGAGTTTGATCCTTGTACCGTAACGGGCCATCCTCTTTAACCTGTTGTATCTTTTTTCTCTACGATGCTCACCACCTCCCTCTCCTCTCACTTCAATAGCTGTTCTCGCTCGCTACCACACCGAAGACAACGATGTGAATCACCCGGTCGTACTCTACGAGATGAACGAGATCGAGACCTCCCTGGCCAACGAACGAGGATGTGCGACTTCGTGGAGAACCCTCGTAGCTACTCCCGGCAACAGGAAACGTATGCGAGTCATCCTTGGAATTGCTTTCTTCTCTCAGTGGTCTGGAAACGGTCTTGTGAGTTCCGTCTCCCGGCGCGTCTTGACCCTTCTTTTGTCGCTTTTGTTGATCACTCTCATCTTCGATTTACGGCCTTCGAGGTTTCCTACTACTTGTTTGACGTGCTCAAGTCGATTGGAATTACCAGCGAGACCATTCAGAGTGAGTTTCAAATCTGGGAGACACTGGGAAGAGAGAACGGAGCTGACATCGCATCTCATTCGTTTCACAGCGCTCTACAACGGTCAGCCCAGAAATAATTTATATTCCTTGACCCTCATCGTCTTACTGATTCTTCGCTTCCCTTACAGGTATCTTGCAACTCTTCAACTTCGCCATCGCCGTCGGAGGTCAGTTTCTTCCTTTCAGTCGACGCGTCGTCAACTCGAGCTGACCCTCACTTCGTTCCTTCGCCCCTCACCTTTGCTTCTCTTTTTCCCTCGTCCTAAGCTGCCTTCTTCTGCGATCGCGTCGGTAGACGACCTCTCTTCCTGATCTCCACGGCCGGAATGCTCGCGTCGTGGGCGATCTGGACGCTTTGCGAAGGACTCTACGCAAAGGACACTAACAACAAGTCTGCTGGATACGCCATCTTAGCTTTCATCTTCATCTACTGTAGGTTCCATTCACCGATGTATTCAAAGCAAAGACTGGCACCCGAACTAACGCGTTGTTCTTTCCTCTCTCCAGACTTCTTCTACGACGTGAGCTTCCATCTCACTCGCCGTCCTTTCTCGCTTTGGAGTCTGACCTTCCCTCCGCCTTTGCCAGATTGCCTATTCACCCTTGCTTGTCGCCTACACCGTCGAGATCACTCCTACTCCGATCCGCGCGAAGACTTTGGCGTCGATGGTGAGTCTTCAAACCTCCGTCTCTTTTCTCTTCTTTAGACTAACCTCACCTCCTCCTCCTCCTCCTCCTCCTCCTTCAGAACTTCTTTGTCTCCTGTTCTCTGCTCTTGAACCAATACGCAAATCCGGTTGCCCTCGAGGTTCGTTCTTCCCTTCCTCCTCTTTGTTTGACGCGTCTTCCGTCTCAGAGCTGATCTCTTTCTCTTTCTTTCGCGCTCCTCTTCAGAAACTTGGATGGAAATACTACATTGTCTACCTCGGGTGGCTAGCATTCGAACTCGTCTTTATCTACTTCTTCCTGGTCGAGAGTGAGTCCACTTCTCTCTCTTCTCCATTCGATCTCTCGGCGTCGCTCAACTCACACTCCTTCCATTTTCGTTCCCTCAGCCAAGTACAGAACCCTCGAAGAAACCGCCGCTCTCTTCGACGGCTTGGGAGCCAAACCCGAATCCGAAAAAGCGGATCTCTCCGACTTCAATGCTCTCAGGCCGAGCGAAGTCAAGCGTGACGACAGTTCGACGGGATCAAGATCGGCGGGAGAGAAGGGGGAGAAGACGGAGGTTCAGCATATCGAGAGGGTTTAGGTGGAAACTGCACATCTACTAGTTGTCAAAAATCCCTTCGTTCGTCACGTGCTTCCTTTCTGTAGCTCTTTCCTCGCGTCTTTGTTCGAGACTTCTTCTCGCTTCTTCCCCGACGTCCAGGTCCACCGTATGTAGCCCTGACTTATTGTATTCCATGAACATATCTATCCTCTGACCCATCGACCTTCTGACGGCGTCTGATCGACCCACCGAAAAACAAACCTTCCCGTCTAGTCTCGTCCATCTTCTCTCCTTTCGCCGCCATGTCTCCCGAGTCTCGACCCTCCCCACTTCCCTACATCACCAACATTACCAGCCCCACCAAAATTACCAGCACCGCAACTCTAACCCCCAACCAACCGCCATACTCCCCCAGAAACCCCTCCCAAACTCCCATCCCTGCTTTCACTTTCTCCCCTCTGCCAATCCTCCCCATCTGCCAATCCCACCAGATAGTCCCCAACCCAGCACCCACCAAACCTATCCTGCCCCCACCACTAAGAAGCCAGCTCCAGAAGTGCGCGTTGGGGATCTCGTGCGGCGGGATGGATAAGGGAGGGTTGAGGAGGAGGTGGGTCGAAGGGAGGGAGGTGTGAAGGAGGGAGGGGCGGCCAAAGCCTAGGAGATCGCACGCTCGGGTGGTAGTAGTGGTGGCGTTGGAATTGGAAGAGGGGGACGGAGTGAGAGCTGATATGAGGGAGGGGAGGGAACATAGGGAGGATGAGAGGAGGATTGGTGGTGATGGAGCGTTGGAGGTGAGCGGAGAAGTTGCAAGGGGAGGGAGGGAGAGAAGTTTGCGTGTGAAGGAGACGAAGGGTAAGTTAGGTCCTGTGGTTGTTGCGAAGACTGCGAGACAGAGGGGGAGAGGAAATGAAAGGGAGGAACGCGTCAGAAGAAACGGAGACGCGCCGAAAACCCGAACAAGCAGACTCACGAGGATTCTCATACCCTCCTCCCGAGATCTCTATGAAGTCCCAGCCCTCTTCCTCCTCCTCCTCCTCCTCCTCCTCCTCCTCCTCTTCCTCTTCCCTCCCTTTCCTTCCCCTCTCAACCCTAACTCTCATCTCCCTCACCCTTCTCACCTGCTCCAACGCCTCCTCCTCGCTCAGCCCACCTCGCACGAAATCCCCGCAGGAAAGTTTGATCCCCACACAAAAAGAACGTGATGTGTGTTGTCGGATAGAGAGGAGGATGAGGCGGAGGAGTTCGAGAGGTGGGTGAGAGGGAGAGGAGGGATGAAGGGAGAAACGAGAGGTTGGAGGGCGGAGGTTGGTTAGGGGGGAGAGGAATTGGGAGATGAGATCTGGGGGAGGGGACGGAGATGAAATTATTTCTAGTTTAGGGTTGGGTTTGAAAAATGAGATAGAAAGATGGGAAGCAAGAAGGAGAGACAGGAAGAGAAGACACGCGTCGCGACTTACATCCATGAGCTCCATGAACCTCCACCCCATCGACTCCCACGCCTTCCAATAACCCAGCAGCTTCCCCAAACCTCTTTACTGCGTCACCCACCACCTCTTCATCACTCAGTTCTCTAGCCCTCCGAAACATCAACCCGTTGAACACGTTCGCCAACACACCCTCCTTGGAGTTGACTCTCGTTTCGCTTGCTGAAGGAGGAGGAGGGCCGAAGAAGGACCGACAGAAGAGAGGAGATTGTCTGCCTGGGTGAGAGAGTTGGACGATGAAAGGGGTGGCAGATCGGGAGGAAGCTGATTTGAAGCGATGGACGAGGGAAGACCAGGCTTGAAGGTCGAGGGAGGAGGGCGAGGGAGATATGTAGAGATCCCAAGGGGTGGAGAGGAAGGAAGGGTCGACTTGGACATTGCCTGTCAGAAGATAAGATGCAGTTAGTTCTCCGGGAGTATATAGAGAGATAGAGCAAAGCTAGATCTACCAGTGATGACCATCCCCCAACCTCCTCGAGCCCAGAGTTCGTAGAGACGAGAGTGAGCTTCGGTGGGAGAGCTTGAGCCGCCAAAGCGAGCGAGACATTCCTCCATCGGGAGCTGAACCGATGAGTAAGTTAGCGAGCCACTTGGTCGAGCGATCAGAGAGAGAACTCACCTTGACGATTCGATTGGGGAGGAGAAGACCGCAAGGAAGGAGGAGAGAAGAGCTCATCGGGTTGAGGTCGGCCTCGATGCCGCTCGCAATCTTATCTCCCATCTCGGATCCCACCTATGTGCCGATGATAAAGATCTCACCGATCGGTCCGGACTCGAAAAGGAGCGGAACGAAGGAGATGGGCGTGAGAAGGAAAAGAAGGAAGGTGAGCTCGTGAGCTTGAACATTCCCTTCGTTGTCAAACTCGCTCTCCTTCCTCCTCCTCCCTCTCGCCTCTCCTCCAACTACAACCAACGTCAACAACCTTCTAAACCTCTTTCTCTCCCCTCTCATCCCCTCTCTATCCCCGCCTCGCTCCAAATGGCGTTCGTGGTGCTCTCCGGCTGTCCTTCCTCCGGCAAAACGTCTCTCGCTCTCAAGCTCAAACAGGACTTTCTGACTCGAATGGCGGACGAGAGCTATACGGGACCGACGTGGGAGGTCGTGATCGTAGAGGATGATATTGGAGTGCTAGGCAGGACTGTATATTCAGGTGAGTGGGCTTGGCTTTGTAGGAAGCGGAGGGACAAGAGAGGGAGACGAGGGAGGAGGAGAGAGGTGAGCTCGTGAAGAGGGAGAGAGAACTGCCTTAGGCCAGCGATTAAGCTGAGAATATAACTCTACGAGGAGAGGGAACGCTGCTCTCGTTGGGGACTATATTTCAGCCTAGAATTCCCTTCTATAGACCGCAAAGAAGCCGACTTCGCTAGCTGACCTTCGCCTCCTTCCCTCCCTCCCTCCCTCCAGAAAGTCGTCTGGAGAAACCTGTCCGAGCTTCGCTGCTCTCGGAAGTCACTCGCTCGTTATCGAAACGAACTATTCTCATATGCGACGGGCTCAACTATATCAAAGGTCAGCTCTCGCCCTCCTTCTCTTTCTGAGCTCGAGCTCAACTCCTCCTTCCTTCGAGCTCACGTCCCGTCCCTTTCTGCGTTCGATCAGGCTATCGATACCAGATGAACTGCGCTGCTAAGGAGGCTGGAGTGAGGGCTTGTACGGTGAGTTTTAGCTCAGCGTTGTGTCTCGGACGGCGCGCTGGGAGAAGGAGGAGAGGGAAGGGAAGTTCGCGAGCTCGACAAGAGCTGGACTTCCTTCGTTAGTGATTTTCTTCCTCCCTTCTTCGGATGCCCTCAGATACACGTCGCCACTCCTCCAGACAAATGCAAAGAGCTCAATCGTTCCAGACCGCCGACGGAGGCTTACACGGAGGAAACGTGAGCTTATTTCTTTCCTTTCATCCCTCCCAATCGCGTCGACGCCGTGTTCCGAGCCTTTTAACGCCCCTTGATTTTCTTTATCCTGATGATGGAATCAGGATGGACGCTCTTCTCATGAGATTCGAAGAACCTTCCTCCATGGCTCGGTGGGATTCTCCTCTCTTCACCGTCGGCTGGGACGACCCTTCCCCTCCTTTCGACGACATCTGGGCAGCTATGACCAGCGCCGTCAAGAAGAAGGCTAATCCTAGTGTGGTCCCGGTATGTGCATGTCCTCTGTTTTTAACAGCTCGTTTCCTCGTCGCCGATTGAGAAAACGACCTTCCTTCCCGTTTTCTCGACGCGTCTCACTCACCATGTCTTCCCTCTCCTCTTTTCCACCTCTTTTCGTTATTTCGCATCGCATCGCAGAACGGCCAAACCGCAACAGATACCATCCAAACACTTCACTCCGCCACTTCAACCCTGATAACCCATCTTCTCTCCCACCTTTCTCTCTCTCCTCTCTCCCCTCACCTCAAACTTCCCTCACCTCCTTACCCGTCCTCAGGCCTCAACCTCCCTCAACGACCCATCACGCTCAGTGAGCTGCAGAGACTGAAACGGCAGTTTGAGGGGATCCAGATGAACGGGTTCAAGAGGGGTGGGGAAGGTGTCAAGAGAGCTGCGTGGGGAGAGAAGGAATGGGCGGAGGCTTGGGTGAGATTTTTGGAAGTTCAGTGGGGGGTTAATGAGGAGGAGGGTGGGGGACGAGATTGAGTTTTTGTGGAAACGAGTCAGTACATCGAATTGGGAAAGCGAGTGCGAGGAAAAGGACGAGAGGAAGAGGGAGGAAGGAGATGAAACGAGACGAGACGCGTCTGAGCTCACCGATCAACCAACCGACCGCTCCTCTCCTCCTCCTCGCCTTCCCACCGCCCCCTTTTCACTCACATTTAACTTATCCAGTAACCTACAAGCCCAGACTCAATCTCATCAACTCCAAAACCAACCGAAAAAGGTGAGCTCGGTTCTTCGTTTCAGCCCCTTCCGCGCGAAGGACAAAGGGAAATCGCTCGACTTTCAATCTTCAAAGGGACGACCTCTCCTTCTCACTACTCTCTTCCTTTCTCCTCCCAACAGCATCTTTCATACCTTCAAGCCCACTTATACCCACCTTCAATCGGCACACCCTGGCGGTGCTCTCGACTCTTACCCTTCCAAACCTCAAACAAACCCGAGCGGTTCAACGACCTTCAATTTATCTTTACCTCGCATGCGACACCCCTTCCCTCTTTCTTCCCTTTTTTTTCTATCCGTTTTCGTGTCTTTGACGCTTCTGACGGAGCTCACTGCTGGTGAGTCTTTGGTCTCGTCCAGGGAGGGAGGCAGAGGCGAGTGGAGTGGGAAGAGGAGGAGATGAGCTGACCTCTTGTTTCGTTTCACCTCGCCTTCAGCTCATCCCCTCCTCCATCGTCGTTCCCGAGCTTTTTCTCGAATCGGGAAGAGGGATACCTCTGCTTGTGATCCTGGAACGTTCAGATGTTTGGCTGATTTGCTGCAGCGTGAGTTATCGATCTGAAGGAAGGAGAGGAGAGAAAGAGGGAAAGCTGAACTTTTCCGACGCCTTCCCTTTCACCTCAAGAATGCTCGACCAAGACGGTTTGGATCACTCTTCAAGTCTGCTCCTCTACAACAACCTGCTCTGCCCCGACGGGATCGACAGCTGGGATAGGTTGCTTGTCGACTGCTCAAATCGCTGCCTTGCAGGCTGGTCAGAGCTCGGGTGGTGAGTTTCGCTCTCCCCTTTGTTTCAATCTCTCCCTAACTGAATCGAAGTTTTTTTTTTCCTTCGAGCTTTCTCCCACGCGGCTTCAACAACAGCTCTCGTTTCAACCCGCTCGCCCTCCCTCGTCACCTCCCGCTCTTCCTCTTCGACCACCACCAAGAAGACCAAGAAGGGCCCCGGGAAGACCATCGTCTCGACGTATACCGCTCCTGGAGCTACTACCACTTTTTCGACCTCATCCGTATCCTCCAAAGTGGCATCGACGTCGGTGAAAGGATCGAGCAGCAGTCACGTCGCGTCCTCCGTCTCGACTCGTCTTTCATCTTCTTCCTCTCCCTCGACTTCAAGTTCCGTTCGAACTTCTACCTCCATGCCGGATCCGCCTTTCTCTGTGGCTCCCTCTGCTACTGGAGCCGTTAAATTTGGCTCAGACGTGAAATGGAACGTGTACTGTGAGTTCGACATCGACTCTCGCTTTCGCGTTTCCTCCCGCTGAAGTTCCCTCCATTTCTTCCGTTCTCCTTTAGCCGACTACCCCTACCTCGCTATCCCTCCCATGGCAGCCTCCCTCGGAAGTATCAACCACTTCATCCTCGCTGTTCGTTCATCTTCCCTTCTTCTCTTTCTCAAACTCGAATCACTCGACTGACGCCCTCTCCTTTCTCAATCCAGTTCTGGCTAGTTAAAGAAGGACCGTACGACAACGCTGCTGGATGGACCTCTCTCAGCAACACTTCGAGGAAAGCTGTGAAGGCAGATTATATCGCTGGAGGGAAGAAAGTGAGTTTTCGAGAGGAAAGGGGTCGAAGGGAGAGAGGGAGAAAGAGTTGATGCTGACGAGTTTTGTTTCGTCGGTGGTGTAGCTGATGGTCAGCGCTTTTGGAGCGACCGGTGAGTCTTTAAGAGCCAGGTATTTATAAAGCAGACGGGAGAGCTGATCTTTGATTCGTTTCAGATACTCCAACAACCTCTGGATACGACGCAGTTGAGGTCGCGACACGACTCGCCTCGTTCGTGGAGGAGTACGATCTGGATGGAGTTGGTTAGTACGGTTTCTAGTGTTTTTAGAGGAGTATACTACTGATATGGATTGTAACTTTTTGCACAGATGTCGATTACGAGGACTTCCCAGCTTTCTCTTCGGGAACAGCAATTCCTTGGTTCGTCTCTTCTCTCCCTAGGTCCTTTTCCCACTTTGACTAAAGATCATTCATCCATTTTTTTTTACCGTCCGATAGGCTCATCTCTCTTCAACAGACTCTACGTGCTCAGCTCCCTTCGCCTCAGTACATCATCTCTCACGCTCCTCTGGCTGTTCGTCGCGTTTCTTCTTCCTCGTCGGCTTCGCAGCTCGATATCCACGCTGACGTCTTTCTGAGTCCGCTTTGACAGCCCTGGTTTACTTCCGCGACGACCTACAGCCAAGGAGGCTACAGAGGAGTCTATAAGGCCGCGGGAGACGGGATCGATTTCTTCAACATCCAGTTCGCTCTTTCGCTCTTTCCGCCCATCCTTCCTCCCCTTCCACCCCTGACTTTCCCTCACGGCTTCGTTTCCTTGTTTTCTCAGGTTTTACAGTTCGTCATGCCCACCCACTCTTCTTTACTTCCCCTCCCCTTCCGTCTCATCTCTGACCACGACGCGTCTCTCTCCTCTGTTAGATCAAGGAGCCTCGGAGTACACGACCTGCGACAACCTGCTCCATAAATCCTCCTCAACCTACCCAGGATCTTCCCTCTTCGAGATCGCCGCTCAAGGGATCCCTCTGAAGAAGCTCGTGATTGGGAAACCCAGTGCGAAGGATCAGGCAGAGAATGGGTGACTAAAAGACGCCCTCTTCCCCTTCCTTCCTCTCTCTGCTTCCTTTTCGAAGCGCTGACGCCGCTTTTATGTCTGCTCAATTTAAGGTATATGTCAACGGAACTCATGAAGACCTGCATCGACCAGGCGAGTCGCGAAGGAGGAACGAACTTCGGTGGAGCGTGAGTCTTCTCGTCTCGTTTCTTCGCGTCCCCGCTTCCCTTTCTTTCCCCGTTGACGTGCTCTCCCACTTTTTACGATATCCTTGCAAACAGTATGCAATGGCAGGTTCGTCTAAGCCGCTCTCACCGCTCTCATCTTCGTAGTTTCCGACGCGATCAAAACTGACCTCTCCCTTCTTGAATTTGTCTCTGCTTTTCAGTGGGACTCTTCTTCAACGTCTGCAAACTTCAAGCAACTAGCGGCTACTTCATCTTAATTATATACAGATGTAAACTAGCTCTTTTCCACGAACTCGGAGATCGAACAGACTAAGAGAGACTGATTCGTCCGACAAAAATGTGACGACGATCAACGCGTCGTGAGCGAGAAAAAGACTATGGAAGAGACAGGGGGACATCGAGGTAAATAAGGACGAAATCAAGTGATAACGTAATACATAGCGATCGTTTCTATACAATAACGTCGGCCCGAGCTCGTACTCCTTAACCACCGTGCTCCGTTCCGCGGATCCTTCTTTTCGCGCCGGCTTCTGCGACTGGGTGTGGTCGACGCACGGTCTTCCATCGCGAGGCGGTGATCGCGAAGAGGATTGGGCGAACGCTTGTCGTGGGGTGTCGCGAAAGTCGCGTTGAACGTCTAAGGAGGGAGGGAGGGAGGGAGGGAGAAGCGTGAGCGCGAAAGAAGGGCACAAACGCGTAGAAAGCTGGAGGTATGAACTCACCCAGGGCGTAACTAAGCTCGAGCACCTAGCCCAGCAGTTTGAAGATCCTCTCACAGACGATGCAGCTCCGTCTCTGCACGAAAGCGAGCCGAAGATCAACTAAATCGTCAGCGAACTCCTCCCAACGAACGAAAATGGGCCTCCCCACGAACGAAAATGAACGAAGCTCGCTCACTCACTCTTTCTCTGCTCCCTCATCAAACTCTCCTTCTTCGGCCCAGCCTCCAAAAACCTCTCCCTCGAACCTAACCACCTCTCCACCTCCTCCCAAGCCTCCCTCCCCACAACCTCCCTCATCCCCCTCCTCAACTCCTCGTACAACCTTCGATCTACTTCCCGTAAGCTCCGCTGGTGAGGACTCTTGACCAGTCGATTCGCGAGCATGAGCGTGGATGCTAACGAGCCTGGATAGATGGGAGGAGTGGTGGTCGGATCGAGGAGGTGAGAGTGTTTTTGGCGGGAAAGGAAAGGAAGGAGTTCGTCTTTCCAGGCTCCGCAACGGGTGAGACATTCGAGATAGGCGTGGTAGTTGTTGGGGTTCAGGGGAAAGGAAGTCAAAAGGAGGGTTTGGAAGGTTGAGGTGGCGAGGGAGAGGGAACCGCTGGAAGGGAGAGAAGAAAACAGGCGCGTCGAATTCAGTTCGCGGTATTTCGTGTTCAAGGCGATGGATAGATAATGTGCTGACCTGAATCCACAGGCATCGAAGAACTTCGAAACCGAGAAGAAGATTTAGGTCTCATTCTTCCACATGAGAAGAAGCCTGACGAAGAAAAGAAGACGAGAAGACTCACGATAGCGACCGATCTCTGATCGACCCCTACTCCTCCCTCGGACCTCATGATCTTCCAAATCTCCTGCATGTCCTCCCAAGCTCGACCGTGGTTGTACGCACTCATGAGCGAGTTGCAGCTTCGTACGGTGAAGAGCTCTTCTCCGACCTCTCTCATCGCGTGATGGATCTCTCGAACGGCGACGAGATGCTGAAGTCGGAGATTTTCCAGCCTGACAACGACCGTAGATGATGGCGGAGCTGGCGAAGGGTTTATTTGTTTCCTCTCGGTGGTGTAGAGTCGAGCGTACTCCTCGAGTAGGGCCGTAAGAGGATGTCGTTCGGGTCTGAAGGAGAGACTGATCTGGGACTGGTGGGAAAGGAGGAATCGAAGGAGAGGCTCCGGGTTTGGCCGAGGGTGAAGACGCTGAGGGAGGTAGAGAAGCTCCTGAATGGTTTCGTAGACGATATCCTGGCCTCCTGTGACTCGGACGCGTTGATCTTCCTCCGTGACGCGAAGAATCCACGTCGCGACCTCGACTCCATCCTCCAAACTCCTCGCCGCGTCCATCAACGTCTCCACCAGGGTGACGAGTCGACCCGTATCCACTGTCTTGAGGTGATCCACTTGAGCGAGAACTGGTTCGATGGCGGCGATGGGTCGGGAGGAGAAGAGGGGAGTCCTCGCGACGAGGTGGAGCTGGGAGAGGAGGGAGTCGAGGGAGGTTTCTCGGCCATCGATTGGGGACTGGACTTGACGCGCGAGATCCTGCGCTTCAAGGAAAGCTTTCCTCCGTTCCAGATCTAACGGGACTGCCTGACGAAGGACGGAGATGATGGTCTGGTGGTCGGACCTGACGTCGGGAGGGAGCAGAGCGAGTTGAGAAGGCGTGTAGGACTCTCCAGCCGCGAGGAAGGAATCGAGTTTGGAGGAGACTGAGGTGAATCTGAAGCTTTGATTTTTGAGCGGAGGAAGAGACTGGATTATGCAGTAAACGAGAGTAGGCTTTGGGTGAGCTGGGAGAAGGGAGAGAAGAAAGGGAAGGAAAGACGAAGCTCACATTGGGAGCTGGAAGTGAGAGCCTTGAGAGGGAGCGGATCTGGCCAAGACTGCTCCATGTCCGTCCTGACAAGAGTATGAATACATACCCGTCAGTATAGACTTGACTCGAGGGTGAAGATGTTCGTGAAGACGGAGGGCTATCCCGATGTCCGAGCTCGCCTTCCTTCCTCCCCCCTTCCCTCCGTGTTGTTTCCCTTACATCCTGTCTCGAGTCTCGGCATTGAACGAGAGTCTCACCTCGAGTCGCACTAAAGCACTTCCGACGCATATGTCCAGCTTTGAAGATATCTTGATCTCTGATAAGGCTGCAAAGCGAGTGAGAGCTGGAAGGAAGGAGGATGAGCTCGCTCGATTTCAGCTCCACCTCTTCTCCTTCTTCCCTCTCGACGACCAGCATCGAATCCCAGACTTCTTCTCAAAATGGAGCCCTGCTCTCTCGCATCTCCTTCGTCTCCTTCAGATGTTACTTCCAACTCATCATCTTCAGCATCCCCCTCTTCCTCCTCTTCCCTACCTTCCAAACGCAAGGCCGTCGACTCCTCCTCTTCCTCCTCCCTCCCTCGAACGACCCTTCTCCTCTCCAATGGAACTCAAGTCAATCTCCTCGAACCTTCTCCCTTCGAACCTCTCATCAAAGGAGCTCGCTGGCCAGATTCTCAACTCGAAATTCTCAAAGCAGCCTTCGATCCAAAGCTCGACTCGATCCCCTACACCGTTCGTCGTCCTCTCGCCCTCTACCTGAACGTCACGTCGACTCGGATCAGCAATTGGCTTCAGAGCAGGAAAGTAAAGAACAAGAAGGTTTCCGTCGAACAGGAATCCTCTTTGTCGCCGCTGCAGGGGGTGGGAGGGACGGGGACGAAGGTCAAGGAGTGGGGTGGCAAGAAGTCGAGAGTTGAAGTGGAGAAGGATGTGGAAGGGTCGACGACGGAGGAGGAGGAAGAGGAGGAAGAGGAGGTAGTTGAGAGACCGATGAAGAAGATGAGGGAGGATGCTGGTGAGGTGTTCAGTGCGGCTAGAGTTGTCGGAGAGGCAGAAGAGAAGAACCGTGTCGTCGAGCGAGAGGAGATCAAGGTCTGTCCCAATTCCTCTTTTCCCCTTCTGCTTTCATCTTTACTGGGTCCGATAAGGGACCCAGAGAGTGCTCATAGTCTCCTTCTTTCTGCTCTCCATCGTCCTTCCCCAAAAGTCGTCCTCCCCGACGAAACGCGACGCATACATCCTTCCCTCCTCGTCCATCGCCAACTCCCCTCCCTCTCAACCCAACGCTCCCTCTTCAGTCTCCTCCAACGAGTCTCAAACTAAACTCGAACCCGAACCTGAACCCGAACCAGACCTCGAACCAGACCCCTCAAACCCTCCCTTCCTCAACAAACTCGCCATCCTCTCCCTCTTCTCCCAAACCGCTCCTCTGCCTCACCCTTCCATCTCTTCCTCATCCTGCTCCGGCCTCGATCTCCTCTCCTTCGATCAACCTTCCAATCCTCTCCAACACCCCGGATCTTCCGTCTTTCCAAACCCTTCCCATCCCGTCGGACGTCCTCCTCTGTCAAATCTCTCCCTCACGTCCCTTCTCCTTCACGCCCAACCTTCTTCTCCTCCCTCTGCCTCGTCCTCCTTCTCTTCCTCGAACCCAAGTCCAAATGGAACCTCTCAGACCTCCACCTCTTCGAACAAGCACGTCAGTTTCGACAACGAAGAATCCTCGTCTTCGAGTCCTCGAAACGATCTCAAACGCAAAGCTCCTTGCACTCCTCTTCCTTCTCAACCTCACTCCTCGAAGATCATCAAGATCTATGCTCTTCCTCCTCTTCCTAGACCTAATGGGATTGGACCGAGGATGGATGATGACTGGTTGGAGCAGTTGACGTCTGGGTGGTTTGGGGACGGTTGGAGATGGAGGAAGAACGAGGACGAGGTCATCATGGAGGAGGACGCGTCGAAGTTGGTCTCGTCTCTCCTTTCTCGTTCTTGAAAAGCGTGTCCAAGAGCTCAGATAGATCACTGACTGTTCTCTTTTTGTTCTGCTTTCCATCCTCCTCCAATCCAGCCCTCAGGAAGACGACGTCGAGATGAAGGACGCCTCGATTCCGAACGTCGAGAATATCGAACGCACCTCGTCGAGTTCAGTTGGTGATCCCGCGTGATGAAAGTAACTGTAGTCTCCTTCCTCTCGACCATGCAATACCTTACCTCACCTTACAGTAATCCTTCTCTCGCATGTAAAGGCCTTCTTCTCTCTCTCCCTCTCTCTCTCTCTCTCTTTCTTTCCTCACGCGAGGAGATTTCTTGCCGAGCTCGTCAGTCGAAAGAAGAGAGGTTGAACCAAACCGAACAAGAAACGAGCAAAAATACATGAAAAACTGAACTGGTATACATCAAGGTGGTGAGTTGAACGACTAATGTACTGTAGCGTGCAGTACAGTAAGCGAGCTTGTGGGGAAAAGGAAGAAACCCCAAAAGTCGAAAAGGGAAAAAGTACGGGCATAGAGCATCGAAAGCTGAGAAGGAGCAAAAAGCAAAAGCAAGCAAGATGGGGAGGGGTTGTATCTGAAATGAGTATTTTGTGCAGCAAAAAAAAAAAAAAAAGCAGGGAGGCAGGAGGGAAGTGGAGTGAAGTGAAGTGAGATCTAAGACCTACTAAGATGGAGATGGGGGTGAGGGGGGAGGGAGGATGTACATACAACGAGAACCGACTCAGACGTAAGTACGCAAAACCCAAAGAGAAAGAAAAGAAAAAGCAGAAAACGAAACGAACGACAGCCTTGGATTCGGAGTCGGACTCGGACTGGACATCAGCAATACTGGTACCCCATCCCGCTTCTCTTCCTCGTCAACATCCCCTTCCCACTCTCCCTCCACTCAGGACCAGGTGTCTGATCCTCCTTCCTCTCCCTCCCTCTCCCCCTCCCAACTTCTTCCTCATCATCTTCCTCATCCTCTTCCTCCTCGTGCTTGACCTCAGCCTCGTCCTCTCCTCCTCCTCTTCCTCCTCCTCCTCCCCGGATGTTCGAAACAGAGGGTTGCAATTGGGTGGTGAGGATTGAGGGTTGGATTTGGAGGGATGCGATTGGAAGGATGATAGGTCGGGGTCGGAGGATTCTGGTGGTTTGAGCGATTGAGGAGGAGGAGGAGGAGGAGGGTTGTTGTTGATTGAGCCTGACCCTGACCGAGGGAGAAGAAGAAGTCTGGGCTTGGGCGTGGGTGTGAGGAAGTTCGGGAAGATCGGGGAGGGAGAGGAGGGGGTAGTTTTGAGTGAACGACTGGTGATGGTAGTGCTGCTGCTGCTGAAGGAAAGGAAGAGCCGACGCGTCGTGGTTGTTTGGTTGAGGTTGAGGTTGAGGTTGAAGAGGAGAGGAGAGGAAGGGAAGGTATCCGTTTGAGTAGTAGCGGTAGTAGGTGGTTTGGTAGAGAGATGGGTTGAAGTAGGAAGAAGAAAAAGAAGGGATGAAGTCGGAAGGGTTGATAGCGAAACCGGACGAGGAGGAATCCGTTGAGCTAGGAGAGTCGATTTGAACTGAAAAGTCGCCACCGTCGACGTCGACGTGGAGGAGGAAGATATCCGAGCTGCTGCTGCTGGCGGAGGAGGGACGATGGAGGTGATGAGGGTTGATGAACTCGAAGGGTTGAGGGGAGGAGGAGGAAGGGAGATCGAGGTCGAGGTCGAGGTTGTTTGGTTCGAAGGAGGAATGAAGCTGAAGGGAGCTGTTGTTGTTGAGGGAGGAAAAGTCCTGCTGCTGCTGCATCTCTTCCACCTCCTCCTCCCCAACATCTCCCATCTCAACATCTTCATCCTCATCCTCCTCTCCATGCCCCAAACCTTCTTCCTCGATCCTCTCCAACCCTCCAGAAGACTCCCCTCCCTCCTCCCTCCTACCTTCCTCCTCCTCTGCTTCCGCGATCCCTCCAGATCCTCCCGACGACGCTTCGTTGGAGGACTGGGCGTAGAGATCGATAGGAGGAGATCCGTCGTCAGGTCGGAAGATGAGTCGAGGGAGGTGGGTTTTTTGGGAAGCAGGAGAGAGGGAGGGAGATGATCCTTCGTCGACGGAGCTTGAGGAGGAGGGTGATGAGGAGGAGAGAGGCGACGATGAGCTGCTGCTGCTAGATCCGATGTTGTTATTGTCTTCGATCTCTACATCGAGGAGGAGGAGGAGGAGGAAGAAGAAAGATAAGGCGTTTCAGAACCCAAACCAAACAGGGTCCTTGAAAAAAAAAAGACTGATCGATCTAGTCTACTCACTTGATCTCGTGCCTCTCTTCTCCTCCTCCTCGAGAGTCTCCTCCTGCTGAGCGACCTTTTTCTCAAGCTCTCCAATCTTCTCCTTGAGTGCTAGGATGAGAGCTGCTTGGTTGGAGGAGACGGTTTCGAGTTGATGGTTCTTGCTGTCGAGTGCGGTCAGTTGGTTTTCGATTCGATCTGGATGGATGGAGAGAGGGAGGAATCAAGGTCAGCATCGTGTAGAGAGAGAGAGAGAGCTGAGAGAGGGACGAACCTCGATAGGCTCTCTTTTTCAGGGGAAGGAAAAAAAAAAAAAAAAAAAAAAAAAAAAAAAAAAAAAAAAAAAAAAAAAAAAAAACGACTCGAATCAGCTTCAACTTCACGTCGCGACTCCAATCCAAACCCATCCCTCACCACCAGCGAAGAAAGAAACCAAAACCCCTATATATATCTACCCACCTGTTTATTCCTATTCCTCTCCCTCTTAAGTTCCATCTTCTCCCCCTCGTTCAACTTCCCTTGAGCAATCTTGTTCGCCAAACGTCTCGCAACGGGAGAATCATGTCCGCTTGGTCTAGAGAGAGAAGTAGCGTACGGGAGACCTGCTGTTGAAGAGGAGGAGGAAGGGCGGGTAGAGTTGGGTTTGGGAGTGGAGGAGGAGGAGGAGGAGGAGGTGGAGGTGGAGCGAGTGCGAGGCATGTTGAAGGAAGGAGGAGGGAGGAGAGGGAAGGTGGTGGTTGAGAGGGAAGGAAGGAAGGAAAAGAGAGAGAGAGGAGGGAAGAGGGAAAAGGGCCTCCTTGGAAACCAAACAAGGTTGGGTTTCCCTCAGGAGAAAGTGAATGAATTGAAGAAGAGGGGAGGGAAGGGGGTTTGATTCCGTGCCTTCCTTCCTTCGGCTCTCGGATCTTGAGGGGAGGGGAAGAGGGTAGAAGAAAACAAATCTTCACCGGTCAGGACTCACTTGGGGTGTTTGATTTTCTCTCTCTTCAGAAAACCTCTAAAGTGGTTGTGGTTTCGATTCGATACGATCCCACGTCGTTCGTTCGTTCCTTCTTTCGTCGGAAAAGAAGAGCGTAAAAAGAAGACGGATTCATGACATCGACTTGGGTTGAGGAGCTGCTGAAGACGGAGCTGCTGTAGGTTTTGGAAGTCTTTGAAAAGAAAAAGGGAAGAAAACGAAGGAAGGTCAGCTCTCTCTCTCTCTCTCTCTCTCTCTCTCTTCTTCTCACACCTCGACGCGCGTGTCCCCAGAATCGAAGCCGCCTGGACTCACTCCATCACAAACCCCTTAGGGAACCACCCAACCCTCCCATCCCTCGTTCTCCCCCTCCACCACTCCCCTTCACTCCCATCCGCCCCCCCTTTCAACTTTTCCAAAACCGCTACAATCTCTCCCTCCCCCAGGGTCAACTCGACCGCATCCTTCGCGTCGAACCGATGGGTCGCTCTCGCGAACGTTAGATCCGCTGGTAAAGGTTCGTTGATCGCTCCTCCTTGGTTGTTGGGAGGAGGAGGAGGGAGGTTCTTGGCTAGGAGGGTGATGAGACGAGACATGGCGAAGGGGAGTCCTATAGCTGTGAGGAGAAAGAAGAGGAGAGGTTTGGCGGAAGGTCGTTTGGTTCCTCTTCCTCCTCCTGGAAGAAGTCCTTGTCCTCCTCCTTGACGACCAGAGATAGCAGCTTGACCTAAACTTGCAAACTCTCCTCCCCAATCACTACTGAACCCTCCTCCTCCCGCTCCCGCTCCTCCTCCTCCCTTGATCCAAGCAAGCAGTCCCTTCCCCCACCTGAGGACGGAAAAGACGCCCAAGATCTGACCGAGGTAGAGTTTGGCTGAACCGATTTGATCTGCTACTCCTGCGAGAGCAAAGAAGGACGAGTGGGTTGCCATGTAGGTTGATTCGAGGAGTTGAGCGAGGGAGGTGATGGAGGTGATGAAACCTTCGAGGAGGGAGAAAGCTGGGGAGGTGGATTGGGCGAGGGAGGAGGTGAAGGTTGGAGGGAGGCCCTGGGAGAAAGAAAGATGAAGAGATGAAGGGATAGAGTGAGCTGAGGTTTGTTGATCTCTATACTATAGAGTAGACGAGAAAGAGAGAAAAGAAACAGAAAAGGAAGGGAAAGGAAAGTAACGTACATCTTGACCGGGCATTCCCATCTGACCACCGTACCCTCCTCCCATCGCCATCCCTCCCATCCCCATTCCACCACCATACCCACCACCGTAACCTCCGTATCCACCTCCATACGAAGATCCATATCCTCCTCCTCCCATCCGAGAGTAAGCTGCATCAAACCGAAACGACAAAGAGAAAGAAAGAGTCGGAGAAGAACGGGTGGGTGGGTGTGAGCTTGAGCTCGGGCTCCTCGTTCCTCCCTCTCCTCTCTTTTTTTCTCTCTCTCTCTCTCTGCGTGCCAAGAGACATCGAGGGAACGAACTTACGAGAACTATATGCTCCTGGGTAAGAACCCATTCCTCCTCCGTAACCACTGGACATTCCTCCGTATCCGCCGACGGTGGAGGAGGAGTAAGGGGAGGAGTAGGGAGAGAGTTGTTGGCCGTAGGAGGAGGTTGAGGAGAGAGGGACTGGTCGGGAGGAGTGAAGAAAGAGGTTGTTAGGTTTCTTCGTTTATCCGATAGATAGAAGAGGATAGAAAGCTGTGCTACTGATGCGGAGAGAGAGAGTCGCAGCAGAAGGGTTGAAAGGGAGAGGGAAAGAGGGAGAGAGGGAGGACCGAGGAGGAGGAGGAGGAGTGGACGAGGTTGCTCGACTTGTCCGATTCTTCCTTGTTCGAGTTTCTATCTTATCTACCGTTCTTCGTCTACATAGCGATGACTTCGAGGGAAAGTGTATACGCCGAGATCGCAAGCAAATGCTCCGGATCTCGCTCTCTCCCTCTGTTCTCATCACCTTCCTTCTTCCCTCTCTCGCCTCGCTCCTCCTTTGACCTCCCTCCTCTCCCCTGCCTTCGCTCAGCCCATCCTGTCCTCTCCCCTCGCTCTCCCCCCACTCGTATGCGCAGTCCAGTCCGTGCGAATAGATCTAGAAAGAAACTCACCGACTGCACTCCCAACTTCCGCTGGCCGGGAAGGAATCGAAGGAGCCGTCGTCGTTGAAGTCGTTGAAGTGATCTGAGCTTGAGCTTGATGCCGTGGTTGCTCCCAGGGTTTCGGGGGAGCCACGGTCGTCATGAGAGAGAAAAAGGACGAAGAGGAGAGAAGAAGGAAGAGGGAGAGAGCGGTATGGATGGGTGGTCGTTGGAGGTGAGCTTCGGGCAGGAGGTCGCCGGAGAGTCAGAGAGCGAAAGTGGTTTCGAGTATTTATTTTATTTTATTTACAGGAAGGAGGATGTTGGGTTGGATCAGGTTGGAGAGATGTACGAGTGTCAGCATTTAGCAGCCTACCTACAACCCACCCATCTTGCTTGCTTGTTCTAAGTGCTTTCTCGGACGAAGAAGACGGAACAGGCAATCGAGATTCATCACAGTGGGGAGGTCGTAACCGAGGCGGGGGTAAGAATAATAGAAGGGTATACGTAGAAAGAATAGAGAGCGATAAAGAGATTGGCACGATGACAGAGAGCACAAAAGAGAAAAAAAGGGAAAGGTCGTGATTCAACGTTCAAAGGGAGGGAGAAGAGGGAAACAACAGAAAAGATAACGAGAGAGCGAGCTGATATAGATATGTTGATATAAACGGGGAGAGAGCAGATACGGGGTAGCGAGCGCGAGACCGAAGAAGGAGAGACGAAGTGGAGAGCGGAAGCAGCGACACGTCCGGTCGGTCGGCAGTTCAAGTTGCTCGCGACGAAGTGACGTGCATGAGGTCCTCCGATACGATCACAATCATCCCAAGACTGCTTAAAGAAACGAGAGACCATAACATCAGTCGTCGGTTCGTTTCAAACGGCGAGTTCTAGTAAATCGAACAAAGTCGACGCGACTCACCTTTGCAAAGAAGTCCTCAGCGACTCGGGGTCATCGAATCGAACCCAAATACCTCCACTTGTAGTAGTAACAACAACATCTTCCTGAACTCTGGTGACCGCGCTCGAGAGGTGTTGTTCGGATAAATCGAGGAGGGGAGAGGATAGGTGGGTTTGAGGGGGAGAGTTGTACACTGAAGGAAAGGAGATGAAAGAAAAGAGGAGAAAGTCAGATCTCGGTAGTCACCAGGAAGAGTAAACGGACCTTGAAAGAGGAGTTGAGAAGCTTGGTCGAGGGCTGCGAGTCGCTTCGAGGTGGTGTGGAGAAATATCGCATCTTCCCTCAACAAGTGAGCTTCTTGGATTTGGCCTGCATCAATGAAGACCTTGGTCAGCGATGTTCTACAAAAGATACTTCCCAAACAAGTAAAACTCACATCGTTGCTGAACGCTGAGAGGTCTCGAAGCAGTCACGAACGTCGAGGTCGACGTCGCCACCGAAACCTCACCCTCAATTCCTTTCCTCCTCTTCTGAGGCTCCCCTACCCCTTCCTCCTCCCCATAAGTCCTCCCCAAACTTCCAAGCCTATCCTCCACACCACCCAACCTCTCATCCCTCTCTCTCGCTTCCTTCCTTCTCGAACCCCTTTCCTCCCACTCCCTCAACTCACTCTTCCACCCTTCGCTCCCTCGCTCCTGAAAACGACATCCCACTGCACTCCCCTCTCTCACTCTCTTATTCCTAAGCCCAGCAAGAAGACCTTTGAGGAGAGGTGAGGCTGTCATGGATGTAGCAAAGTGGAAGAAGGAAGGCGGCTTCGGGAGGGGACAGACGGCGGCGGCTGAGAGGGTGGACGTTGGGGGAGAGAGAGGACGGAACGAAAGGGTTTGAGCACGAGGACGCTTTCGAGTTCGAAGAGGTAAGGAGAAGGAAGGGAGGGAACTAGGATTGAAGAAGGATCATGAGCAGCACAAGAGAAGGAGAAGGAGGGTGGGTCTTGAGTGTGAAAGAACAAAGGGAGAGAAAGGGGTAAAGAGGGTTTCGTGTGGTATGTCAACCCCTTTTTACTGCCAAAGTGGAACGACAAGTCTTCCGTGGGTATGTCTAGCCGACAGTGGGTTTCGGACGGGACTCGACGAGAGGGGAGGAACTGGGAAGGAAGGAGCGATGGAGAGAGACGCGTCGCGCGTCGTTAATACCTTCGGAAGATATTGCACGAGAAAGGGTATTCAAACGGGGTCATAAGATTTGCGTATATCCAGATGTCGTTAAAAGTTCAAAAGGGGACGAGTAGTAGCGATACAGTCGAATCAAAGCAGAAGCAAGCGAGGAGATCCTGAGGGATGAGGGAAGAACGAAAACGGACGGAGATTAGAGAATTTTCCACGACAAGGCTCGAGCCGTAGACGACTTACCTGACAGACTAGATATGCGACGTTCCACCTCTAGATCGTCCTCCAGAGCACTGATTGGATTGAAAGCAGGCGCAAGGACTTCAGGTCAGGTTTTGGGCTCATGGGAGGAAACTGAAGAAGCTGAGAGGAGGCTGGGAAGGGTAAAGAAAGACTCACACATCCACAGGTGATAAAGTTGAAGATGGCTACAAGGCAGCCGGAAATTCCGCTGATGATTGCCATTATCAGGGATGCCTGTGAGAAAGAGGGAGGAAGGGAGGGAAGGAGGGAGGAGAGGTGAGCTCGGTCGGATCGCTGCTTCTGAGAGAGTGAAGGGAGAAGCTCGACGAACGATAGCAGAGACGACGGCGTTGATTCCTCGTCCGATGGCAGAGATGATGTTTCTATATCACAGAAGAACGGAAAGACCGAAGGGAGGATGGGCAAGAGAAGAAGGAGAAAAGAAGGAAAGAGAGAGAACGAAGGTGAAGGTCAGTTGTTTGTTCTTCGTTCCCTCTTCTCTTCTCTTTGCTCTGTTTCCTTCGTGTTCAAGAACTCACCCCATGTTGTTTGAAGGTTTAGAAAAGGGTAGGTTGTTGGTTGATGAGTTTGGGCTAGGTGGGTGTTGGTGGGAGGAGAATTGAGGGAAGTTAGAATCCTTTCTAGCCTGAAAGAGCTCTGACGTCGCTCGAGCAGCTGCGAGCCATGACGGCGTTTTCCTTCTGTCCCCCCGAAAATCCTTCCTTCTCTCGCCAAACCTTCTGGTCGGTTCCCCAGCTTCGTTGGAGTCGGAATCACGGACGAGATCTCCGTTCTCGAAACTCGTCACTGGAGAGAAGAAGCAGATGTTCGAGCGAACGACGAGAAAGAGACTAGACGAACGCGTCGCGAGTTGTTTACATTTACACAAACGACATGGCGACGATTTTCGGCGAGCGCTCATTCGATGTTTGGGGACGGAGGAGTGAGAGCGGTGGTAGACTTGGAGAGGAGTGAAAACTTGGCGAAGCTACAGGGGAGAGGAGGACAGAACCTAGCACGCGTCGGTTTCCAGATTCGGAAAACTCTCTCGCTCGCTCGACTCGATTTCTCTCGAAGAGGCCTCGACTCCCACGAAAAATAGTGTCCATGAACCGAAAGAAACGATGCCCTACGGAAGTAGACTAGTAGCAAGCAAGCCGGCCGAAAGAAAACAAACCAAGCCCTCCTCTCCTCTCCTCGCCTTCCATTCTCTCCACCTAGATGCGTTTCAGCTGCCTAAGCCGTCCTCAAAATCAAGTGCACTCCACTATCCGTCTCAACGATATCGCTCATCTCTCCGACTTTGAGCCTGAAAGTAGCGTCCTCGAAGGGTTTCTGCATTTGGCCGCGAGTGAAGAAACCTAGGTCGCCTTTGGAGGAGTGGGAGGAACAGTGGGATTCGGTGGAGGCTGGGTGAGGAGAAGGAGAGGGGGAAAAAGTGGGAAAGAGGAGGCAGGCAGGGAAGGGAAGAGGTTTAGGTTTTGGGAGACGGACGAAGAGAGAGGGAGGAAAGGAGAGGAGTGGGAAGGGAGGGGAACGGAGAGAAGAGCTCACCGAGGGAAGGGAAAAGAGAGGAATCGTGCAGGATCGCTTGACGATGTTGTTCGATGAGGGTTCGAGCTTCTTCTTTGGTTCGGGTGATGTTGGGCTGAGATGAGAGCGAAACGAATGAAAGGAAGGAAGGAAGGAGGGAGATGGGAAGCGAGGTCAGCTTGGAAAGAGCTGGGCCTTCTTCGTCCAAGCGAAAACGAGGTAGAGGGACGGATAAACATCGACCCTCCGTCGTCTTCCAAGGAGAATACGAGTCGGATTCGACAAGGAGAAGCAGAAGAGCGAAAGAGAAACCAAACACGGGCTGAGGTCTCTCAAGCTCAACGCCTTCCCTCTCCTTCCTCTCTTCCTCCGCACCTCATCCTCCCATCCCTCTCCAAACTCATAGAAAGCAGACGTATAAGACTCACCTCCTTCCAACTACTAGGTCTCCTACTCCCCGCATGCTTGATCAACAAATGACTAGCTCGAACCTTCTCCGGTCCTGCCATCCCTCCTCCTCCTCCTCCTGCAGCAGCTGAGCCGAGGTATTTCTCCGCTCCGGGCAGACGAGCAATCTGTTCGGCAGAGAGGCCTTCGGGTGCTTCCCAGACGGAGATACCAGTGGAGGGGGAGTAGAAGTAAGGGAGCGCTTTGGATTTGGAGAAGCGGACTTCGAGGTCGGAGGGAGGAGCGGAAGAGGACTGGAGAGAAGAGGGAGAACGGGGGAGGGTTTAGTAGAGATAAGGGGATAAGGAAGAGAGGAGAGGAGAGCGTACCATGATGAATCTGAAGGGAGGAGGAAGAAGGGAAAGAGGTGGGAGGGATGGAGAGATGGTGAGAGTTGGAGGTAGAAGATGGAAGCTAAGCGGTTCAGATTCGTCGTTGCTTTCGGGGTCCTTGACGACCAGATATAGATAATATGAAGTCTCTTCCTTTCTCTTCACCCTTAGAAATCATACACTCGTCTATATGACCTAAAATAAAAACCGAGTAAAGAGGCTAAAAAGGCCTCGCCCCTTCGCACGCTGTCGGCCCTTCTTCAGCTCACCTGCTCCTCCTCTTCTCTCTTCCAAACCCCCACGACCTCCTCCCTTCAACATGTTCATCATCGTCAGTCTCTCTCATCCCCTCCCTTCCCTCCTCTCTACTCAGCCCTAAAGGACTTGTCTTTATCTTTCCAATCTCTCAGAACTGGTTCTACGACATCCTCACCCAACTTGGTTCGCTCGCCTCTTCCTTTTCCTTCCCTTCCTCGCTCTTCTCTCTCTCCCGCCCTTTCGTCTCTTTCCTGCTGACTTGTCGGATGGTTTCTTATCTCATCTCACAGGGTTGATGAACAAGAACGCCAAGATCCTCTTCCTTGGACTCGATAACGCTGGAAAGACCGTAAGTCCTTCCCGTCTCGCTCGCTCCTTCGCGTCGTTCGACGTCACCTTCCTCTCTCTCTTTTCCCTCCTTCAGTCCTTCCTTCCATCTCTTCCTCGTATAGGATTGTTTACCCCGTCTCTTCACCTCCGAATGTGTGCTCTCTCCCTCTCAGACTCTTCTTCACATGCTCAAGAACGACCGACTCGCGACCTTGCAACCTACTCTTCACCCAAGTCAGCTTCGACCCCTCCTTCCTCCCTCCCTCCGTCTCTCTCTCTCTTCCTTCCTGACACCTTCACTCCGTTTCTATCCGCTTCCATCTCAGCCTCTGAGGAGCTCGCTATCGGAAACGTCAAGTTCACCACCTACGATTTGGGAGGACATCAACAGGGTCAGTCTTTCTTTCCCTTCGCTCCCTCCTCTCCTCTCCTCCTCCTTCTCCCTTCCTTCCACGTCTCTCTCCTCCCTCTCTCTCCATCTGCCAAAACTGACACGTCCTCGTCGATACAGCTCGTCGTCTGTGGAGGGACTATTTCCCCGAGGTCGATGGAATCGTCTTTTTGGTCGACTCGGCGGATACCGATCGACTCGCAGAGTCAAAGGCGGAGCTCGACGCTTTGCTTTCGATTGAGGAGTTGTCAAAGGTAAGTCCCTCAGTCCCTATACCCTTTATCGCTTTCTCTACCGAGGGAGTAGGGTTGCGTCCTGTCGGCTGCTGGCTCGAGAATGGGATCGAGAGGTAGAGCAGAAAGCGAAAAGAAAGAAAGGACAGACGAAGCTGACCTCTCTTCCTTCTCCTCTTCCTCCCAACCCAACCCACCTCCCCACCCACGCCTCCTCCTCACCCAACTCCACCTCGCTCTCAATCCCCAGGTCCCCTTCCTCATCCTCGGAAACAAGATCGACGCTCCCGGTGCCGTCTCGGAAGACGAACTTCGACACACCCTTGGACTTTACCAAACGACTGGAAAGGGGTTGAAGGTTCCTCTTTCGGAGAACATTCGACCTATTGAGATCTTTATGTGCTCGGTGGTTATGAGGCAGGGTTACGGAGAAGGGTTCCGATGGGTGAGTACGAGTAAAAGAAGGAAGGGGAAGGGGAGAGGAGGAGGAAGAAAGGGAAGAGGGTGGAGGGAGGAAGGGGAGGGAGAGAGAGTTGGGAGGATGAAACGAACGAAGCTGACTGACTCGCTTTCCTTTCATTGCTTCTGTGCTTCTGGTCGTGTTTGGGGTCTCTTTAGGTGTCGCAATAGTTCGTTCTCGTTCTCTTTCTTTCCCTCTCGCTTTCCTTCCTTTTCCTCAACCTAACCCTCTCTCTCTTTCTCTTTTTCCTCCACAGCATGAACTAAACGACGTTCGCATCAAACCAACTCAAACGAAATCGAAACCGAATCGAGTGCAGAGGGGGACGTTTGGGCTTTGGAGAGGAGGAAGGGGACGAGAGGAGAGGAGAGTTGGGAGAGTAGAAGAGAAAGACAGAGGAGGGGTTTGCGGGAGGATAAGCAGTGTAGTGAGCCGAAGGATGAATCTGCCTTTTTTTCTCTTCTCTTCCTCTTTGATCTTCCTCTCTTCCCTTCAGAACGGCGAGAGAGAGAAGCGAGTGAGCAGAAATCGACGTGTCTACCTCCTTATTTTTCTTCTCTTCTTCTCCTCCTTTGGCCTTCGCATTTTCGTCTGGTAAGCAAGAAACGCCCGTTATCCGGACGGGCCACATAGGATGGGGGAGGGGGGCGGGAAGGTTGGTTAAGTCCTCGGCGGAAGACGACGGGAAGAAGGAAAACCGACGCGTTGGCGCGCGCCGATCGCATCGAGCAGAAAGAAATCAAGCAAAGTAGAGAAGAGTGAAAGTAGCACGCGTCTCCTCATCTCTTTCGATATATCTATCTCTGCGCATGGAGCTCGCTCTCTCGTTATCTTTTCTTGTTGTTTCCCTCTTCTCTCTGCGACGACCAGCTTTGTCTTTTCTCCTCTTCTTTACTCTCTGTCGTCGTGCCAATCTTTTCATCGCTCTCTATTCTTTGCCCGTATACCCTCCTGTTATTCTTACCCCTCTTGATTGCCTGGTAAATCTTCCTCTGCGAGAGAGCACTCGCGCCGACGCGACGTCATCACTTCTCGAAAGATCAACACATCGATATCCTCCCTCAAACAGTCATGATAGCACTGGTAGGCTGAGCGGTAGGATTTGATCGATGATCTAGTGATTCTTGGGTGAGCTTGAGGGGAGAGAAAAAGAAAGAAGGATTTCAGGATCAAAGGGATCAAACGTCAGTACAGACTGTAAGGACCGCTGGGAGGGAACGAGAGAGGAGAGGAGACTTACAGCGCAGGGAGTGCAGCACCGAGTGTGAGTGAGAAGATCGTTGAGAGCGGTGGATTGGATTCGGTACCGAGCTCTGGACGAAGCAAAGGAACGGCGGACGAGCGATGATATTTTCAGCGCCCGACGCGACGATTCGACTCAGTTCCGCGTGGGCGAAGGAATCAAAGGCTTGAAAGGGACGTACCTGATATCTGCTCTGTTAGCGAAAGCGAGAACTGAGGGTCACAGAGAAAAGAGACGGCCTCAAAAGTCAGCGTCGCGTTTGAGACTCAGTCGAAATGGAGACTCGAGCTTGTGCCACACTCACCCCAACCCAGTCCGAAGGCGACCTGACCTGACTAGGCTTTTCTCAGATTCCGATTCACTGCGAGAACGCTGGCGCAGTGATCGACATCGAACTCTTCCCTTGACACCTTCCTTTCCATTTCCCACTTCCCCTACCAACAACTTGTCAGATCTTACGAGGGACCAGCCTCCCTCCCAAGGACCCACTGGAGCAGTGCGTGAACGGCAAACTTGGTGAGCTCCCTCCCTCGCCTTATCGCTCCCTTATCGCTTCCCTTTCCTCAACCCCCTCCTCCTCTCGGCAAGGAGGGAAGTCCTTTCTCTCGAGCCTCTATGTTGAGAGAGTATCCTTTGGGGTGTATAGAACCCACTGAGCACTGAGAAGGTGGAGGCATGCTGGGAAGGTCTCTTGTTTGAAGGAAGAAGAGAGGAGCTCGATGCTGACCCCCTATTCCTCCCCTTCTGTCCCTACCAGGAACTTCTCCCCCACTCCTCCTCTACTCCTATCCATCCAACCTCTCGCACCCGTCTCGTCACTCTCGTTCGCTCTCCCCCTCCAGAGTATGGACTCGTGCTGATCTTTAAACCCTTCTTCCCTCCATCAGGCTCAACAGCATCGGTGCCAAGAGACGACGAAGCTGGGATCGGAGCCTTCAGGAGACTCGACGTGGAAGGACTTGTCGCGTTTTGGAAAGGAGAGAGCCTCGCTTGTTCGTCCTTTATCTCCTTCTCTCCAATCTCTTGCTTCCCGATCCTGACCTCTCTTTGTCTTTCTCTCACTCTCTCTCAGCCACGACCAACCTCCACGCCGCTTCTCTAGCCATCAACATGAGGATCGGTCTCGTCGTTTCCACCAACGAGGACCCGTACGGAGGAGGAGTCGCACCATCCGGACTCACCGCCCCACCTACTCAAGTTCTGCCCTTCCCTCTCCTCCTCCCATCGAAAAAACCCTCGTCCGTGAAGCAACCCTCCTCCTGAACCTCGCGAACTCCATCTACGCTCCCCTCTCCGATCGGAAACTCGCAAGTCAGCTGCTCCTCTCGAGACGGTCCACCTCGATCTTCCCTATGGTCGAGGGCATCGCCGTGAGGATTGGAGTAGGGTGTGGGAGCTGTGGTGTGGTAGCTCGCGTCCTGCGAGTTCTTCGTCCGACTCGTCGTCTACCGTCTGGTGCTGGACGAGATTGGATGGGGAGAGGTTAGGGAGTTGGATGAAGCTGAGGTTGGAGCAGTGCCAGTGTCGAGAGGGTAAGTCTGTTGTCTTGATCGCTTTGGGTTTCGAGACGCCTCGCTGACCACTCTCTCTTTCGCTTCTTTCTCAGTCTCGACTCGCCGCTCTTCGACCTCGTCAAAGCTCACCCCAACGGATCTCAAGTCACACCCTTCGTCGTCCTTCGAGCTACTCGCTATCCCATCTCCCATGCCATCACCGCTGCTGGACCCGTCATCTCCATCCAACCCCTCCACGAGCCAGTCGAAGGCCACCTCCTCCCTCTCCTCTCCTACCACCGCTTCATCTCCCTCACCGCTATTGCCGACGCAGCCAAGGGAGCCATCGCATCAGCTGCTTCCTCGATCAAGGCCCTCACCTTCTCGGCGGACCTCTCAGCAGTTGGCCGAACGATGGATGGACTGACGGTCGGAGGAGTTGCGGGAGAGGTTGGGGGATCGATCTTCACGGATCCATCGAACTGCATCAAGCTCGGGATACCTCGGAACCAACAGGCTCTCCTCCTCTCCCTCTCTCTCTCCAACTCCAAGCTCTGGATCTCAAACCCCTCGGATCCTCTCAAACCCCAGCTCAACCTTCCTCACGCCCGAGCCTTCCTTCACTCCCTCGCCGCCGCGAAGCTCGACCTCCTCGTCGCCATCCACCTCTCCTCCCCTGGAGGTCGAGCTTCGGAACTCGTTACTCAGCAGCTCACCCGAACGGTCGACCACGGTTTCTCTCTCTTCATCACCTCCAACCGATTCGCCATTCGTACGGAGGTCAACAAGACAGGAACGAGGACCATGCATCGCTTCGTGTCTCCGACCCTCGTGCCTCTCGTCATCCAGCTCTTCGGAGTCGTACGACCCTTCGCTCTCTACCTTCTCTCCCTCCTCCACTTTCTCAGCCCTCTGGACAACAACCTCGACGCTCGACCACCTTCAGGACGTTCCTTTCGACAGACGGTGTCGGGAAGCAGATCGTCGCCGCCGACCTCCGATCCCACCTCAAGCTTGCCTTCGTCTTGTCAGGCTCCTCGTCGGGAGTCGGGCTCCAAACGGTTCGACACGCCGAAGTCTTCATCAGTCGGATCATCCTTCCTTGTCGCTCTCGAGACTCAGTCGAGCCAACGAGGCCACTTGCTCAAGACGGACGAGGCCGCTTACGGAAACACCGACTCCAGTGGTAGGATTAGGGACTTGGCTACTTTTGGAGACGCGACGAATGCGATGAGGGTCGTGAGCCTGTATCAACTCGCGTTGGGAGTGGATCCTGTGAGTCTTCGCCTCCATGTTCGTTCTCGATCTTCACGCGACACCTCGTTCTGACCAACCCTCCTCTTCCCCCTTCGCTACGCAGGTTCTCAAGATCGATCGCTTGCCCGACAGGCTGGATCTGTTTCTTGGGCGTAGCTCTCATCCGTCGGCGAGTCTTTCCTCCCTTCTCTCTTCTCTCGACGTCTCTCGCCTGACCGACGCGTCTCTCTTCCTCTCCTTCTCTTCAGCTCTCCTCCAAGCGTCCCTCCTCCTCTTCTCTCTCTTCCTCCCAACCTCTCTTCAAATGTCCCACACCAGCACCACCCTCCCTCCTCCAGTCTCAGGGTACTACGACGAAGGATCCGAGCCGATGGAGCCGAGTCGCGACGACTCCCTATCCCCTCTCTTCATTCTTCCCTCAAACGTCCTCGTCGTTCCGAGCCCACCTCCTCCGTGTCCGTCTGCCGCTCTCCACCCCGTCTTCAACCTCACCCACCCCCACCCCTCCTCGAACCACCCTCCTTCCTCACCATCGGTACTAAACCCTCCACCTCCTCTTCCTTTTCGGCCATGGTGTTTCTTCTACGGGATGGACGACCGAAACTCAAGGACGTTCACTGTCCTAGCGCTGGCGACGAAGAGCTTGGAGGATCCGGAGGTGGTTCCGGGGAGGTTCGCTTGCGAGGGGTGTGAGAGGACGGACGGGACGTGCGTTGAGACGGTGCCCAGAGCTCAAGTTCGATTTGGAGAGGTTTGCAATGGAGAAGTTGGTGAACGAGGGTTTGGAGAAGAGGAAGAAGAGGGTCGAGTGGATGTAGGGCAACTTGAGTTGGAATTGAACTGGGGTGAGAGATATGGGGCAAGAGGGTTTGAGTATCTACACGTCGGTCCCGTTGTCGTTCGTGTTCTTCCTTTTTTCGATTTCGCTGCTCCAGCTTTCTTCTTTTCGTCTCGATACGTCGTACTAGCATCCTTCCTTTTGGTTATCGATAGTGAGCTTTACCAGAGCCAGTTTTTCTACGTCGTTTGTGTCGCGTCTTTCCACACGATCGAAAGGAAAAGCGAGAAGACGAGGGGAGTACGGCGCGACCAGGAACAGCATCTATAAAGGAGAAAAGAGTGTAAGAAAGAGAGAGAGAAAGATATATTGAGCGAGACTAAATATGTACAGGAGTGTGGCAATGCGAGGGAGAAGAATGAAAGAGAAGAGAAAGAGAGACAAAGGGGAGAAGATCACGTCGACTTCTTCTTGGTTCGACTTCGGAGCATCATGAAAACGAAGACCAGGCCGAGGAAAGCGACAGTGTACAATCCCGTGATTCCAAGGTTTCGACCCCCGGCAATGCCCTGGTTGAGGTTGACCCTTGCGAGGTACTTGTAACAGAAAGATAGGAACGAAGAATCAGCGACGCGTCGAGGGAGGGGAGCCTCGACGAAGAACGGACCTGATTCCCGTCTGAGTATTGGCAGAACCTGCACTCGTCCGTAGCAGACTCGTCCTCGATGTATCCTTGACCAAGAGCGGCGAGGAAGGGTCCGAGGTATTCTGGAAAGGGCGGGCGAAGGATCAGCTCCGGTCCCGTTTCGTTCTAAGTTCAAGAACTCACCTCCACAGGTCTGTCCAGCGAGAGGAGGGAAGCTGGCGAACTCTCGATCAGAGCAGATGACAGGGAGATCCCTCATGCTGAAAAATAGTTGACCTCCGAGCGAGTAGGACCAAGGCTGAGACAAGGAGAATGAAAGAGAAGATGAAGAAGGAGAAGAGGAAGACGCATTTCGTTCGTCAGTCGATGTAACCGGTGGCCTACTGCGATGAAGAGACGAAGAAGACTTACGTCCAAGTAGTAGAACCAGTATCTCCAGAAGGGCGTGATTCTGGAGAACAGGAAGGCTTGTGGTCAGAAAAGGGAACGAGGAAGCGGCGGAGGACGGAGAGGAGGAGACAGAAAGAACGGGAGAGGGAAGGCGTGGAGTGGGACTCACTGAGAGTAGGGGACTAGAGTTCCCGAGAACCCACCGAAGATACCTAGTAGGAGTAGAAGGAAGGGAAGCAAAGAAGGATGTGAAAGAAGAGAGAGAAGAACGAAACCGTCAGCCATCTATTATTCGACTGGGGCAGGAAGAGAAGCTTACCTAGGATCACTGGTACGATCAGAGCGGCTTGTTGAGCGTTCGCGACGAGAGCTGCGATAGCCATTCCAAACATCAAAGTGAAGAGGTGGTAGAGCAGGATGTTGGCGTACATTCCTGAAAAGACGAAGATGAATCGGACGATCAGCTTCAAAGACGACCACTGAGAGAAAGAAAGATAGCATCCTCACCTCCGCCGTGAATCAAATCCGTGTTGAGGCCGATTGGGAAAGTAGTGAAGAACCAGATGACGTCTAGAAAGAAAAGACGAGCGGAAAAGGGGAGTCAGCCTCCAGTTCCGTTCGAATCAAACAGAAGGAACACTCACAGTAGATCGTAGAGCACAGGATGAACCAGGGGAGTTCTCCGACCAGTTGACCAACCACTACAAAAGGAAGGAAAGCGAAGGTGAGCTTGAGGGACGGGAGAGGAGCGATGCGAACGAAAACGCGGAGGCGAGGAAACGAACCGAATGGGAACCAGTGGAACATTTTCGACTGGAAAGAAGAGCCAGGAACCAAAAAGTAAGTTCTTCGGTCGTTAAGGGGAGCAAAGAAGCCGACGTGTCCCCACCTGCTTCTCCCGTCCTTCGAACAGCATTCGAGCGGCGATGAATCGCGGCTGCACTTGGTTGAGCAGTCCTGGGGCGATGAACATCCCCTGAAAGATCGTGAAGAGGCGATTTTGGAGTGAGGTGACCGAGTTATCCAGTTGCAGGTAGGAGAGCCCATTGAGAAGAGCATTGCCACTGTCGAAAAGAGCGGGACGGGTTAGCCTACGTCGTGGAGGAGTGTAAAGCGGACGAAGCATTCACACATGGAGTCCAATCTTCCCCTGGATATATCCGACATCACGGTACATGGAAAGACTGATGGTAGAGCAGAAGGGAGCGAAGTGGTTAGTCGAGGGAAGAGCGAACGCGTCGAAAAATCGGACGGACGCACGACGACCTCTTGATGACGAGCTTAAGCTGAGTGCGCATCGAGCTAGCGTAGACGAGACCATCTTCCTCGTGGGAGGGAGGCTTGGCGGCGCATTCGGCGTTGAGTTCTTGAATTCTGAAAGGAAACGAAGAAAGGCGGGACGCGGTCGATCAGCTTCGTTCGCTCAAATCGCCTGTTCTTTCTTGGATGAAAAAACTTACTCTTTGGTGACGGAAAAGTACTCGGGAGAGTTGAGCCAGATCTCGCTCCAGTCCTTGTCCTTCGAGAGCGTACCCGCTGTGCAGTCGATCATGAACTGCCGTCGAGAAGAGCTCGTTGTCAGCGGTTGGCGAAGAGAGAGGAAGCGAAGAGGGCGCTCACTTCGGCTGGGTTGGCGTCCTCGGGGCACGAGATTCCATTTCGAGCAAAGTAGTCCTTCATTACAGCTCCTTCCTCTCCAAGGTCTCCGAAGTAGACGGTGTCTGGGAAGGGCAAGAAAAAGAGAGGAAGAGCGTCAGTCGAGGCGAGCGAAAAGGAAGAAGAGCGAGTCAACTTTTGAACTCACGTCCACCTCGAGCGAGAAGAAGAAGTCGATCGAACTGAGAGAAGAGCAAGGCGGAGGGCTGATGGATCGTCACAAGCATAGACTGTCCTGCGTCGGCGAGCTTCCTCAGGAATCGGAGGATGTTAAACGAAGATTGACCGTCGAGTCCAGAGGTAGGTTCGTCGAGGAAGAGCAAGATCGGTTTGGCGACCAACTGCGAGACAGAAGAAGGCAAGTAATAAAGCGATCAGCGTCGCGTCGCGTCTCCCTCTCTCCTCCTCTCCTCCCCTTCCACTCACCTCGACTCCGATCGTGACTCGCTTCCTTTGCTCAACACCAAGACCTAGAAAGAAGAACGAGGAGGGAGAGTCGGCTTGGATCCAACTTGACGCTAAAATGATCCGACACTCTCCTTTCTTGACTCACCTGCGAGACCAGTTCCGATGAACGCGTGTTGAAGATCTGTGAGCTCCAGAAGGTCGATAACACTGTCGACGAAGGCGATTTTTTCCTCGTAAGGAGTTGATGCCGGTTGTCGAAGAAGAGCGGAGAAGATGAAAGCTTCTCGAACGGTGGTGGTTGGCTGAAAGAAGAAATAAAGGAAGAGGTGGTCATCAGTGGAATGCGCCGCGGGGTCGGGCAGGACAGAGATAAACCAACCTCGTGCAGATCCATCTAGTAAAAAAGGATCGAATCGTAACAACGCGGGACGCAAGTGAGCGAAGAAAGAACGATACTAAAACGAGATCAACCATTGAGGAACGAACCTGGCCGACGTATCTGCGAGGAGAGAGAGAAAGGACAGTCAGCTTGGGAACGGGGGGCGATATTGGGAAGGGGAAACGAAAGAACAAACCCTGTAGTTCGCTGAAAGGAAGGTCCGAGAGGACGACCGTCGACCTGTACATCTCCCGAAACGACTCCTTCTTCTTTCCGAAGCGCAAGAACGTCGAGAAGAGTTGCTGGGGTGTGATGGGAGAGATGTCAGCGATGGAAGAGGAGATGGGATGGAGTCCGAAGTTGAATATTCTCACTCTTTCCTGCACCAGAAGCTCTGTTGGGATCGAAAAGAGGTTGAAAGGGATCAGTTTGATCAGCCCACGACGCAACGAGATGAGACAAGAGAGAAAGCGCACCCCATCAAAGCGGTCAAAGTTCCAGGCTTCGTGTATCCTTGTACTTGGTTGAGAAGCTGACGATTTCCTCCCTTGACGGGGACTACAGAGATAGCGGCGACGCGGTGAGCGACGAGACAAAGAAGGGGAAGAAGACGACTGGAGAAAGGGTCTGGAAAGACTGACCGGTGTAGTCGAGCTGAGACCATGTGAACACCGTAGTAGACTTGTCGATGGCCGGAGAAGTCTCCGAAACCTTTTCGGAAGAACGCTTCTCCATCGGAGGCTGCACAGAGACGTTTCCGTGCTCTTCGTCCTTGGGAGAGGTCTTCTCGTTCGAGCGATGGAAGAGAAGGACCGACTTCGTAGCACCAGAACCCTTCAGGCGTTCGACTCCGAGAATACTTAGGAAGATGAGGAAGACCCAGAGTCCGAGCATGATCCCGATCTGAATGAGAAAACGAAGAGTGAGCAAAGAAGCGGAAGAGTCGACGAGAACAATCCGACTCACGTTTCGTCCGAGGTGTGAGTAGAAGAAATCGAGAGCTTGGTTGATCTGAAAGGTCAAAAGGGATTGGCCGATAAAGATTTTCAGTCTCGGTAGTGGCAAGGGAGAGATGGGGGAGGGAAAGGACGAACGTAGTCATCTCCCCCCACGAACGTCTCCCCGAGCTTGCTTCCTTCGACAGAACAGATCCCGTTGAGACCGGCTCCAACGGCGTATCCAGGTCCAGAAGGAATCATCGACGATCCAACGCAGTCGAAATCGAGGTCGTGGAACTCGTTCCCCATAGCTGAAAAGAACGAAGTCAGGCACGCAAACGAAACGGGAACCCGGACCGTCGTCGAGACCTCTCACCTGCTTCCATTGCGCTGGGAGGTCCAAAGAAGAAGCGAGTCAGTGATGGGATGGGTGGGAACTGAAAGTTTGTTTGACTCGGACGTACTAGTAGAGAGGATCCAACCATCGAGTCCAAGAGAGCCATGGCTTCATGCTGCGAGAAACGGAGAAGGAGAACGGGAGTCAGCATCGAGCTTGGAAAACGAAACTTGAAGAAGGGAGGTACCTAGATTGAGGCACCATATATCCGCAGTAGATGATTAGAAGACTGATACCCATGCCAGAGATGCTGTAGAACGAGAGAGAGAGAGAAGAGAAGTCTTGTCAGCAGATGATCAAAGCCTTTGGGAGAGGACGCGGCGGAAAGAATTCACGAGCTTGCGCTCTCGTAGGTGGAGAAGTTGTATCCGATCGCCCGGAAGAAAGCCACGATGGCTAGAGTGGTGATGTAGACGCTTATTCGGAAATGAGAGAATTCAAGAGGTCAGCGAAGGAGTCGAACTCGAAAGCATGGAAGGGAGCTCGACGCCGAAGTGCTCACATGCTCCAAAGCGTCATGAAGGCGGCTCCTGAGGTCTTGAGGCCAGAGAGAAAGTATACGGGGAGTAGGAATCTGGAGGTTAATGGGACCGGCATCAGCATGTGGGGAACGAAACGCGCGTGAGAAGACGAGGAGGACGAACGCTGTGATCTGAAAGACGAGAATCGGGAAGTCGGCTAGGACCTTGGCAAGAACGAGAGCTCCGGGACGATACATCGAGAAGGACTGCAGGGAGGAGCAAGTGCAAAGCAGTCAGTCAGAGCTCCAACGAACGAGGGTAGAGCGACGGAAGCGAGAGAAAGGGAAGGGAGGAAAGAGACGCGCCTTGTGCTTTCCCAAAATGGCCCGACCGTCGAAACTGGTGGTGACCTCGGTCATAGCGAGCAACGAATTGAACAGGAGGATGAAGAACAAGGCCCCTCCTCGAGTGAAGAGTCCTGTAGTGTCACGGGGAAGGGCGTAGAACAGAGAGCCTGCCATCAAACTATGGCGACGGGTCGATGAGCAATCCAGCGAATGATTCTTACACCCCGAGCTCGGTATCTGAGGAATCAACCTACCTTTGCGCAATCGAAGAGCCCTGCTTGATGATGATCGAAGCTAAACAAGAAAGCGACAAGGGGAAAAAAGAGAGCGAAGGAAAGAAGAGAGCGAAAAGGTCAGAAAGACGGACTCGAATCGAAGACGAAGAAGGGAGAAGAATGGCTCACCCTTGTCGTTCCACATGAGCTGATACTGCTGAACCGTACACGCTTGAACCTGGACCCAGAGAGAAGCGGTAAAGGGAGAGGACGAGCTAACCGACTTGGCCTGCTCGTTCTTCACGACCTCCCTGAACTCGTTCGTCTGGTTCGCACGAAGCTCCTGGGACGCAAGGTGCTGTTCGAGCTCGGCGTTGCAGGCTTGGCAGATGTTGGACGAGAGGTAGGCGTTGACAAAGTCGTCCACAGTGACGGGGAAAGAATTCTTCTTGGACTCCTCGACGATCCGCTCCGTCTCGACGGTGACACCCGTCAGGTAGTCGGCGACGTTGGATCCAGGTGCGACGACGAACCCGAGTCCTTCAAAGTAGGGTCGAGCTTCAGAACGAGGTCCCCTGAAGAGAGCAAAAGGAAAGGAACGAAGTCAACGATCGGTCGCTTCGGCTCTCGCCCTCGCCGGCTTTCCTTCTCTCACTCACCAGTAGATGCACTCCCCAGCAGCGATAACCATGACCTTGTCAAAGAGGTCGTAGATCTGGTTTCCAGCCTGGTCTGGAGTTCGAAGGCGGAAGGAAAAACATGGACGCGTCAGTTCTCGAGCTTCCCGCTCTCCTTTTCGCCTCTCTCGAAACGAGAAGTTCCAACTCACAAAGTGAGACGAAGGTGGTAGATCCGAGAACATTGGTCAAAGTCCTGATTGATCGAACGTACTCCAGAGCGGTAGAAGCTGCAGGTATGGAAGGTGAGGGGAGAAGAGATCAGCGGGAGCGAGAGCGGGAGATGGGAGATGGGAGGAAGGAAGAAATAACGAACCGTCGAGTCCTCGAGAAGAATTGTCCCATGCAGTTACGGAAGATCGATTAACCAGGACTTCGGCACTGTTGAAGGAAGATAAGGAAGAAGGAGTCGAACGAACTTTTTCTCGTTCTGGAGTCTGACGCTCGAGGAGACTCACATCGAGACCCGTTTCCTCTCTCCTCCAGAAACTCCTCGAACGTTCTCATTCCCAACGACGGTTTCTCGAGCGTGTTCGAGCCCGAATGTCTTGAGGAGAACATCGAGGTAGGCAGCCTCGTACTGCGATTTGGATTGTCCGTCAGGTCGGATTCGAGGAGTCTTCATCTTGAGAGCGAACTCGAGGGTCTGGGCGACAGTGAGAACGGGGTAGTGGGTATCGTCCTCGGCGTTGAAGATGATCTGACCAGGGTACTGTGAAGTTGGGGAAGTAGAGAGAGGGAGTCAACGAGACGTCGAAGCGAACGGCGACGGTGATACTGACCTTCTTAGCCTCCTTTGCCGACATGGCACCGTAATGGACATCTCCGTCAACTCCGGCGAACCCATCTCTGTTATTGGTGATTGTCTGTTAGGAGAGAGGGCGAAGGAAGTCGTCAAGTCGTTTGAGGGCGACGCGTCGTCGAATTGGCCTCCTCCCCTTCCAAGCTCAGGAGAGCAGCTCTCTTCTGCCAATACCTAAGTAGCATGAAAGCACATACCTTGAGGAACGTTGTGCATCCAGATCCAGGCCTGCCCACCACGAGAGCCATCTCTCCAGAGCGAAGGACTCCGTTGAAGTTCCTGAGCAAGAATTTCTGGTTCTTCCCGAGTCCCTCCTCCTCCTTTGAGCTCGTCTCTGCAACGGCAGCATGGCTGGCTTTGGCTCGTCTGGCGTCTCGAAGCTTGGTGAAAGGGTTGAGCAGACTGGGGGAGGTGAAGGAGAAAGGGAAAGGGTCAGCCTCGACGACGACTCTAGTGCCACGAGAGGGAGGGGAAGGGACGGGAACCAAAAGACTCGCCTGCCCATGTCGTCAGCAAACTACGCGAATACGAAAAGGAAGAGAAGTATGACTTGGTCAGTGAAGGTTGAGAGGCTATGGTCGCTGAAGCGACGACGGAAGTTCCGAAAGATGGTCGGTGCTTCTGCCTCCAAAACCGAAGCTGCGAGGAATCAGAGGAGGAGATTTCGAGCTCACGATTTCATCCTTCCCTTCTCCTCGAACTGAAAGAGAATGCCAGGCGACGTCGAGGCGCTTATCTACGGGAAGGCCTTGATCGTTGTTCTTGTGCTGGCGTAGATGCTTTTCGAACCAGTCTTGATCCTCGTGTTTGCTGGCTCCCGTCAGAGCTCGTTGCAGCTCAAGGAAGAGAGGGTCGTGGACGTCTCGAGGCGGAGGGACAGAGATCTCCTCTCCCCAGTTGGAAGTGATGGTGGAGAGGTCCGGTCCCGAAGGATCGTTTAGTTCGTTGATGGTGGTGGAAGACCCGGATGAGCGAGAGTTTAACGGGCGTCGAGCTCGAGGAGGTTGGGAGGAAGGGGGCGAAGGGGAAGAGAAGGAGGAGGAGAGGTCTGCGTCTCCCTGCGGCGAGACGAGAGAGGGTCGGATGGGCATCTTGTCGAGGCGAAGATTCTTGTGGTGGAAGTGGAGGGGAAAAGACAATGTTGGGGAGCGACATCTTCAACTTTTGACCGTCGGCGTTGAGCTCAGAATCTCAAGGTCTCCCCGCCCTCGGAGGAGAGTCGAGCCTGCGCTAACCTCGGCGTCGAGCTTCGTCCTCTCGCTTTCCGTTTCCTTTTCTCCTGTGGGTCAAGGAGGGAGGAAAAAGAAAAAGAAAAAAAAGGATAACAAGTGGCGGCCTACGATGGTACTCGCTTTGTTGTTTCTCGCCCATTTCGTTTCACTTCTGAAGGAAAACACGATCAATCGTCGACGGCCTGCGCGCAACCCCGAGGGTTTCTTCTCTCTCTCTTCAGTCAAGTTATCCCAACCCTTTCCATGGGTGTGGAGCAACCGAGCAGAGATTGGTCTCGCAGATGAGTCATTGAGCGTTTGATCGCGACCCCTGAGAAGGACTGTCAGCCGTCGCATCCCAATTCTCGAATATCTTGCTAACTAATCGACAATTTTTCAACAAGTCTCTATTCATCTCGATCAATAAAAATCACGCTAAAGTCTAGTACCTAGGGTGCCATCCACCAATCAGGCTCCGGAAAACTTTCAGGAAGCGCGTCGCACGCCGAGGACGCTGTCCCCAACGGTGGCGATGCTTGCCCTTCCGACCAAGAAGTGACGGTTGCAGCGATGGGGAAGCAAAGAGGGTCGGAGTAGCTGCCACTGGATTGGTAGGGATCGATGAAGTGGTCGAGAGAGAGCCGCTGGTTGGCGCCGACTGGAAGATGTTGGGCAACCCGACCCAGCGCGTTACTGCTCAGAGAACGAGATCAAACGGCAGCGGAGAAAGGCGTTAGATTTTTTCCTTGTACGGGAAACCCTCTCTTCTCCCCCCCCCCCCCAAAAAAAAAAAAAAAAAAAAACGACCGATGAAGGACGACCGGGAGGAGGAGGAGAGTTCGGACGCACCGAAAGATCTGAATCTCCGAGGCAAAAGTAAACTCGCTCGCTTTGTCTCCTTTCCGAAAAGCGAGTTTGAGATGCCTAGCAAGAGTCTTGGCTCCGAGGCCCTGGTAAGAATCGAAAGGAGCAGACGAGGTAAGCGAGAGAAAATACAAGCTTTGATCTTCGGAACGAAACTCACCCTGCAAGAGAAAGTAAAGCGGGGACGTGAGTATCATCAGCGTAGAAACGCATCGTCGAGAGAATATTAGTAGGCCAAGACTTGCCATGCATGAGTCTGAAGGGGACCGAGACGAAGAAAAGAAGCGAGAACGAAGAAAGAACGACTCATCAGGACAAGGAGACGTTGGGGAACGAACGATTCGAAGGTCCAAACTGACGATGAAAGGGTGCAGCAAGATAAATGAGTGGTGGGTCGACATGAGAAGATATATTTGGGAAAGCAAAGCTCGGGCAGCCTCTAGCATTCGACGACTGGAGTGATCGGACGCGTCCAGGGCTGAAGAGAAAAAGAAAGCAGCATCAGCTTCCATAGGTCGAGCCCTACTCCGACGCCGCGTCGGAAGAAGATATCTACCATCGAGGTATCGATCGTGGAGAGTAATCGTCGAGACTGGACCGAGGCAATGAGCCATGACCAGATCTCCGTCCAAACGTCCGTCCGATGCGAGGTAGAGAGGGTTGCTGGAGCTGGAGGGTAAGGAAGATCTGGCGAGAAGAATACGAAACGGCGTGAGCGAAAGGCGCCTCTCAAGTTTTACTCAGAGAAAATGCGGGACGAACCGAAACAAGTCGACAAGCTGTTCGAGTCGACGAAACTGAGTCGTTGCTCTGGGGTCTTCGATCTCCCGCTTGTCTGCTCTACGGATGAAATCAGAAACCTTCCTTAAGAGGAGGGTACTACAAGAAGATAGATGGGAACTTCGTCAGTGAATAGTCTGGAAAACGAGACGAGGCGAGATGAAACGACGGCGGTGCTAGTAACCCTTTGATCTGAAGTCCAAAAGAGGTGCTGTGTTCCATGGGAGTGAAGTCAAAAAGATCTTCATCATCCGCAAACTGAGAGGGGTACCGAGGAGTGGATCCGTCTGGAAATGTGCTGGGAGTGGTGGGCAGGCCGAGGAACTGAGGGGAAAAGAAGAAGAAGCGGGTCAGCTTTCGATCTTTTCGACGGATCTATGATCATGAGAGACTGACCAAGTCATAAGTATCCAGAGCGCCCTGCCAGCCGCCAACAGTGCTGTGGTAGGTGTCGGAAGCGAATCTGCGAACGAACCACGAAAGGAAGAGGAGTTCAGCGTCGCGTCGCGCAAAAACATCCGACGATCCGACTGACACGATCCAAAGTAAGTTCTGTCTCTCGATTCGATCGATGTCGTCAACTGGAGGTTCCAAGATGCTGTCTCGAGGGACGAGGCGAGACTTGACGCCGTTGAAATGTCCATTTCGACCGTTGAGACCGAGAGGAACGATGAGTCTGCACAAAGGACATGGAGCAGACGAAAGGAAGGGAAAAGGATCAGCTCTAGGCGCGTGGTAGAGCAGCGGACGAGCTTACCGGCCAGATATAGCAAGGTGGTGCCAGTCGATGATCCATCTGAGAGAGGAGGGATCAAACGAGCGTCAGCAGGAGCGAAAGGGATGGAGGAAAAAGAAAGAGGTACGAGACGGAATGAGGAGAAGAGAGGGAGTAGACTCACTTGCTGTGTTGGTGGCAGTAGTTGGAAAGGAGGACCAGAGCTTGTACTGCGATGAGCCACATCTCAGGGCTGTGCTTGGCCTGACGAAAACGAACATCACACGACGTGAGCTCTCGCCGCCGCTACCTCGATCGTCAAGCGCCACACACGTACTTTCTCGACGTAAAGTGATCCCCAAAAATGATGGATCTCTCCCTAAAAAGACAGAAGGGCCCCTCAGAGTCAGTACACCGTTGTCGAGAGATTTCAACGACGGGGGCGACGCGAAACAAAGGGCTCACGAAATCTCCGTCGAGTCCGGGGGTCGTATCGATCGGAATGGGTCCCATTCCATCCCATCGAGGACGAGGGCTAGTCTCGAAATCATCCCGTTGTGAAGGAGGAGAGAGGGAAGGTAGGCGATCCGGAGGGAGAAGAACGAGTGAAGGCAGGAAGCGAGCCGTACAAGCGCAGATTGCGTGAAGTAGAGCTGCGAAGAAGAAGATCAAAGAGATGTATTCAGTCAAAGAATTATACAGAGAAAGGATGAAGCAAGAAGGAACTGACCGGGATGAGGGAACAGACGATGTCGGGGAGGCAGAGCCAGACGCGTCAGAAAACGGCCCTTGTTCAACAGTTCGGAAGCCAAAGGAACCTTGTCGAAAAAAACCTCGACGATGGCCTCGAGTTGACCTGGATTAGGAAGGTATGGCGGCCAGCTGGAGATGCGAGAAAGGGAAATGAAGACGCGTCGAAGAGGAAAGAGCGAAATCAGCGTCTTGGTCGACCTCTCAGTCCCTTCAACTGCGCGAAAAGCTTCAGTGAGGAGCTAACAGTGGAAAGACTCACCCAGGCCATAAAAGGTTGAGCAAAAAGTCTCCGTTTGTCTCGACATCCTCTAGATCTGCGTCCTGCGAGCTCGATTCCAATCCTGATGGGATCGCATTACTGAGGTTCGAAATCGGCTTTGGAGAGAGCCCTCGGGGTTGTCGTGAGCCTTCTGGAAGTGAAAGGTTTGGGTTCTGAGGTTGCGAAGCTGGAAGGAAGGCGTCGGTGGGCGTTTGACGTGAGGGTCGCGACGACGGGGAGGGGAGGAAAGTGGAGGGAGTTGGGAGGGCGGCAGGAAATCGTGTGGCATTGGGCGACGGTAGGAGATGGGAAGGACTCGTATTCGAAGAGGAGGGCAGGGAAGGTTGAGGTTGAGGTTGAGGTTGGGCGTCGAGTCGTTGATCGTCTACGGGAGGAAGAGGAGCAGGAGGAGGGCTGAGTCCACCTTTGAAGACGCAGACGGGATAGGGAGGACGAGGTAAGTCGGGTCCAAGTTGCCCTGAACGTTTGAAGAAGTTTAAAGGTCCAAATTGTGATCAGCGTGTGAGAGGGATTTCGGGGAGGGAGAGGAAGCAAAGAGAACGCGAGAGGGGGAGAGAGGCGGGGAGGCAAGGAGGGAGAGGGAGGGGGAGAGGGACAAGGATCGACGAACGACAGATATAATGGTAGGTTCGGAGGCAAGTGGAGCAGACTGGTCGAACGGCGTCGCACTATCCGTACCGAAAGAGAGACGGAGGTAAACGAGAAAGACGGTCAGCTAGAGGAATGAAGTGAGCGGAAAGAAGGAGAGGTCGACCTCAACAAATCCGTCGTCCGTCTTTGCTCACCTTCAACTTCCTTCCTCGGCAAGAATCACAAGCCTGTCCCTTCCTGAGCGTTCTCCCCTCAAAGGGTCGAGAAGCAGCTTTTTTCATCCCTCTAGTGGCGAGGAAACAGCTCTGGAAACGGCAAGGAAGGGGAAGAATTTGGATTCAGCGAGTCATGTAAGACGGAGAGTTTAGTCGACGAGCTCGTCTCGAAGGTGCCGAATTCTCGCTCACAGGTATCGAGGCTCGGACCAATGAGACGAAGCGGAGGTGTAGAGGGAGGGATTTCTTCGGACGGCTGAAAAGTAATGAAGGACGTGGAGTGGGTTGTTGGGGGAGGAAGGCAAGAAAACCTGGAGAACTCCCGTCCCTGACGAGAATGACCGACGTGTCTGTGGCGGAGCTGCTCTGTCTTTTCTTTTTATAGTCTTTTTTCTTACTTTCATTCTAGCCTAGTCCGAGTTCAACTCTAGAGTCGAGTTGACCAGAAAACTGCGACCAACGATCTAATTGTTGGGCATCTTACTACTACCCTCAGCGAGACTTCCCTACGACAACCTCACGGTCGTTACATCTTTTTTAAGACCCACCGTTTTATCAACCATATCGTCGAGGCCGGTCTGATCAACCCCAGCACGACAACCTAGGTCTCAAGAACAAGACCACCTTTCGACATGTCCTTTTCGCCACCTTCTTTCTTCGGGTCCATCCCCGTCGAAGCTCATTCTTATCCTTCGCCTGCTCTCGAAGCAGGGGAGATGTCCTGGTATCCCCAGATGACCTGGAAGGACCGACCATACCCAGAAGCCAGTGCCTGCGACTGAGGAGGAGAGCGATGAAGCTGGGCTTACGCTGCGAGACTCGCAGATGGAATCTCTTACTCAACGAAACGAGAAGAGAGTAGCTCGAGAACAAAGGAAGGTCAAGCACGATCTCCTTATCGCCAACCTCGAGCGTGAAAGCCATCATCCTATCTTCTTGCTCGAGGAAATTCCTTTCTCAGGGGGGATCCATCGTGGCGAAGAGAGAGCTTTTCTTTCCAGCGAAAGTTCAAGGAAATCTTCTCGCAACGACAAGAAGAAGCGGAGAGGAAGGAAAGGGTTGCGAATCGGCTTCCCCAAATCTCCGATCTTTCGGCACCACCTTCTGCTCCTTCCTCCGCCTCATTCGACGAGCTCGTCGACGATGAAGAGAAGGGAAGACTCCCGATCAAGGAGGAAGAAGAATGGGTCACCGACGAGTTCAATGCCGTCTACCAGAAGAACGTCGGGAGGAAGAAGACCGACGCGGCAATGGTTTCGGTCGTTCTCGAACTCGAACGATTTGTCGCCCTCCGAAACTGGATTCTCCTCGTTCGACGAGAACAGGAGATGATTGACCGAGAGAATCGCGATTAGAGGACTGCCGATGGGAATGCGACCACCAACCCCTACGCGTTCCTCAACTTCCCAGCTCCTGCGGGAGATCCTTCCGTTCCGAAGTACATCTGGAGGGATGAGGAGACCGGATTGCCCGTCTTTGCGTTGGAGGAGTTCCAGCGATGAATTGATGATTTCTCTGTCTATTACGAGCCGGAGACTTTGTCTACTACCAGCGAGTCAAGCGAAGAACTGCTTGAGTTCGATAACCAGTCTCTCCATAGTGAAGAGATCTCCTTCGTTCGAGAAAACTTTGATTGGGCGGAAGACGTCCAAACCGAGCTCGATTGCAAGAAGCTGATCAGCAAAGCACCATTCTCTATTCTAGATGTAGAAAAGAATATGGAAGTATCGAGAAGCCCGAGTTCCGAATGGATCTTGTGGTGATGTCGCAAACGAGCTCTCAACAGGGAGGTCGCGCGTCGTCGTCCTCGACCTCCACGTTCCCATTACTACCAGCTCTAGCTCTTTCGAGAAGGTCCGACTCCACTTTTCTTGCGGCTGCAGCGAAGAAGAAAAGGGAAGAGGAGTCAGTACAAACTCCTCTATCGAAGCGAACAACGAAAGAGGTGTACACTCCCGTTGTTGAAGAGACGCCCTTGAAGGAGCTCGCACAAAAGCGAATGAATACGTGACTGCTCTTCCCACCCAGAGTACCTCGGGCTTTAGTGAGCTGCTCGGAGAGCAGGCTCAGGAGACCAGAGAAGATGAAGAAGAAGAAGGAGTGGAAAGAACTCCAACTCCCTCGCTCCTCGACTACAACCTCCTCGGAGGTTACCAGGGAACCACGATCCAAAGCACTCGGATAGCGAACCAAGGCCGAGGGGGCTCATTCGCCGAAGCTGCTGCCGACGACGATGTCGCAGTAGGGGTCGAAGTGAAGAAGGAAGGAGAAGATCAAGGGGAGGACGTACCTCTCACTCCTGCTGCCCTTGGAAACCTCTTCATCCCTTCCTTCCGTTCTATCTCCGCGGGAGAATACCGAATTCCAGAGAAGGATAAGGAAAAGGTCGAGAAGTCCCAGTAGGACGAGTTGCTTCCGATGGAGATGGTGGTGGTGGACCCAGCGACGACGACGACAGCGACGATGAGGGATCCAGCCATCGCGCAAACGACGACGACGAACGAAATCCAGAGAGAACGGCTCCGTCGAAGTCTGCGAGTAAGAAGGAGGAGGAGTCAGCTCATCTCGAGATGCTAATGAAGACCATGGCTGAGATGGCAGAGGCGTTGAAGACAGCTCTCCAAGTTGGAAGCTCGTCGACTCCTCCCACTCCCGTCACCCACCGAGAGCGATTCATCAACACCAACGTTCCTGAGAAGTGTCCCACCCCTTCTTTGCTGAAGCGATGTCGAGTCCTTATTACTTCGAGAGATGGCTGTGGAGCCGATAAAGAGAACTGCAGCTCAAAGTATACGGGAGGGAAAATCTTGGATAGAATCCGAAGGGAGAAAAAAAAAGAAAAAAAAAAAAAAAAAAAAAAAAAACCTCTCTGCCCTCTGGGTTGTCTCCGTCGCCATTCTCATCGCGTTTGGTCTACAGTTTTGCTTGCCTCCACTTTTTGCTTCCTCTTCGACTTCTGTTTGTAATTAATGAATGACGCTTCGATTAATAAGTTGGCGTATCAGAAAGGCTGAGGAGAATTGGAACTCTAACTAAGTCAGCCTCCACCATCCAAAATCCCGACTCCTCAAAACTCGACATTTCTCCCGCTTTCCCTCTCTCCTAATACCCACTACAACCCACCACCTTTTCTCCCTCTTTCCCTCTCTCCCAACACCCACTACAACCCATCACCTGGCTTTCTTCCCACTATGTCCCCTTCAATCCTCGCTACTCCCCTCACCTTCCCTATTTCGGGCAAGATTGCTCCCAATCGGTTGGTCTTTTCCTTCTCCTATCTCGGTGTTTCTACTCCTCACTTTTGAGGCGAAACTCAGGCTTCTTGTTGCAGAGCAACTTCAGCTTCGAGCGAGGTCTGCGAATCGAGCTATCTACCGTCTTTTGCAACCGAGACGGCAGAGAAGAACGATATCTTGAGCTTGAGCTGACCTTCGTCTTCGCTTCCGTCGCCTCCCGCTCTTCTCTTTCAACCCCAGATTCCTCAAGTCCGCTATGACCGAGCGACTGTGCACTTACGATCGGGACAACGAGGAACTCCGAGGCAAGCCTACACCGGAGTATATCGCACTCTACGAGGAGTGGGGCAAGGGCGAAATCGGAATCATCACGCTGGGTGAGTACCTCGCTTCCTTCCAGAACTCCTACGCCCTTCGCTCTTTTCATTTCAAGCTGACCCTCGTAAATTCCTCGATCTGGTTTCCAGGTAATCTCCCCGTCGACAGGACTGCTCTCGAGGCCAAGAAGAACGCCGTCATCGACAAACGAAACGTGAGCAACGCGTCTCTTCAACCCTCCCCTCCCTCTGGCGATCGAAAAGGTGGTTCTGATTCCCATACACTTCTGATTTACGTAGTCGTGGGATGCCGTCGCCGCCTTCAAGCCTGTTATCGCTGCTGCCAAAGCTCACGGATCTCTTCTTATCGGTCAACTCACACACGGAGGTCGACAGACGAGTGAGGATGTCAACCCTCACCCTGTCTCGTCTTCGGACATCCAGAACCCTCCTTCTATGGGCATGGTGGTGAGTAAAGGTTCCTTGCTCCACCTCGACGACTCGTGAGCTCAAGCTGACTTTTCCACTTCTTGTTCCTGTCAGTTTGCCAAACCTCGCCCTATGACCGTCGCCGAGATCGACGATCTTGTCGACTCCTACGGATTCGCTGCCGAGACACTTTACAAAGCTGGAGCGGACGGAGTTCAGCTTCACGCTGCTCACGGTTACCTGCTTTCTCAGGTTCGTTCTTGATGTCTTTCTCACCTCGACGCGTCTTTCTGAGCTTTCCCCCCTCACACCCCCCCCCCCGCGTTATTTATCCCTTCACTCAGTTCCTTTCCGGACGAGTCAACAAGCGAACCGATGACTACGGAGGATCTCTCGAGAACCGATCTCGAATCGTTTTCCGAATCTTCGACGAGATCAAGCGACGCGTCCCCGTCAACAACTTCCTTCTCTCCATCAAGATCAACTCCGCCGACTTCGCCGAGGGAGGATTCACCGATGACGAGTGTGGTAGAATTGCTATCATGCTCGAGGCTGCTGGAGTCGAGTTGATCGAGCTCTCCGGAGGAACCTACGAGTGCGTTTTTTCTTTTTCTTTTGCATCGACTGCTTGCTTTGTCACTCGATCTGACTGAGCGTTTCGTACAGGACTGGAGGGTACTACTCATACAGGAAGGACTCGACCGTCAAGAGGGAAGCCTTCTTCATTGAGTTCGCGGATCGAATTCGTTCGTTCCCTTTTTCCGTCCTTTCGCGTTGGTTCGCCCTCGTCGCTGACTCTCGTTCCTCCTGCTTCCCTTTCTCCAGGACCCACTCTCAAGACCGCGAAACTCGCAGTTACCGGAGGTTTCAGATCGAAGGGGCCAATGGAGGGCGCCATCGCTGGAAAGTCTTGCGACTGTAGGTATCTCTTCCGCTCGGTCTCGACGCGTGGCCCTCCGTCTCGAACTATCGCTCACTTGTTCCTGCTTCTCCTGCTCATTCAAACAGTCATCGGTATCGCTCGACCGCTCACCGCCGAACCTTTCTTCTGCCGAGACATTCTCTCCGGAGCGATCACCGAGGCGAAGGTAAACAGAGTCGTGAGTCCCCAACCACAAAATCGAATCGACGCGAACGAAACGGACATGATGCGACACTCTGCTGACGCCTCTCCTATGATTCGATGAGCCTTAGGACGCCCCAGATCAAACGCAATCCTCCCTCTACCAGATCCACGCCATCTCGGAGTCTAAGGAGATTCCTGACCTCTCGTCTCAAGCGGTCGTCGACGTGCTGATGAAGGAGAAGCGAGGTCTCGCCTAGTCGCTTTACTTCTTACATAGAATCTTTAGATGAGAAGCTGTAGAAGATCACTCCCAGATAATATATACAATCTGGCTTTTGTCTAATAACCCCTCTTTCGTGCAAGAAGATGGAAGGACGCACCGCCCCCCGATCGTTTTTGGTGCTCAGCCTCCCGACGTAGAGGATACGCAAAAAGAAGAGCCATCTCGTATTAACTCGTCAAGAAAGCAAAATCAAAAGAAGCAGGGAAAGAAAGGTACCTACGATTCCAACTCAACGCGTCGTTCAAACTCCCATCGACTACTACGAGTCCAATCGACTACTACGAGTACCTCTCGTCGAAAAACCGACAGCAAATCTTGTTGAGAAGTGCGTCATTGAGACGAGCCGCGTCGAGTCGTTTCTAGCACCTTCTCTCTTCTCCATAGTCCTAGTAGTTTCTCCGTAGGTAGCTTAGTCATCTCTTGTAATAGTAGATACGTCATAGGTGCTGCGGAGGGTTCTTGTTGAGTATATAAGGAGGGCTCGGACTGAGAGGAGGAGGTTCTTCACTTGTACTGAAGACCATCCTCCTCCAGGTGAGTTCTACCGTCTCTCACTACTATATCTCGTTTATATAAAACTTGTACTGAAGATCATCCTCCTCCAGAGCCGAAACCTCACAACACTTCCCACCCCCCTCGCACCCTTGATTTCTTTTTCTCCTTCCTCCCTTCGGCTCCAGTCGGTCCTAAATTGCGCTCCTCTCATATCACTCTTTCTTGGGGAAGGAGAGGGGGGAGGTTAAAGTGACGGGACGGGAGGAGCCTGGGAAACAGGCCCTTAGGGAAACAGGTGGGGCGAAAGAGACAGGTCGCTCTTCGTTCCTTCTCTTTTTTTTCCGCGTTTTTTTTCTCTTTCATTCAATTTTTTAAGGACCCGAGATGGTTGAGAATTATAACAGGATTCTTTCCCCAACCCGAGATTTCAAGGGAGAGAGGGCCTCAGAAGGCCGAGAACGCCTCCACGACTCATCCCTCTCTCGTTGAGTTTCGAGACCCCTTCTGAGCTTGATCTTTAACTTCCATCCTCCTGCCGCCGCCTTCCTTCCTCCTCCTCCCTCCTTCCTCCTCCCTGCTTCGAACTTCCCCTCTCCTCTTCACCTCGGGAACTCCCCTGAGAATGGCCTCGCCCTCTTCCAGCGACCACAGCTCTCCCTCTCCAGCTTCCAACTTGGACGAGCGACTTCCCCCAACAGGTTACCCGACCAACCTCGTCGCCTTCGCTCACCAGACGACGGGGAATCCAGGACTGCAACCCAAGATCAAAGCTCCAGGGTTCATCGGAGTTGTCGGGGAAGAAAAGTGAGTTTAAAACCCTCTCTGGTACAAGGTCGAAAGAGAGAGGAAACGAGGGAGCGAGCAGGAAGGAGCAACGATCGAAACAGAGAGCAGCCAGCCAGAGCTGGGACCCTCGGAGCTCAGAGACATCCTATATGTCAGAGTGTGTAGAGGGAAGGATCGATGAAGGATATATAGAGAGAGGGATGGGTGAAAAGGGATAATAGATATCGAAGGCTGTCAAGTCGAAGGGTCTCGAAGGAGAGACGTCGGCACCTCGCTCCTCCTCCCTTCCTCCCTTCCAAGCCTCCTTCTATCCCTCCCAAATCAGGTCGCCGACGTTCACCTCTGAGAGGAGAAGGACGAGGTTCCTCTTGTAGCCCGGAGAATTCTCTCTCTGTCATCTAGCAGACTTTGTTCCCCGCGCTCTCGCTCTCACTCTCGACCTGTCTTCTCTCTTTCGTTTCCCCTTCGCATCACCCTCGTTTTCCCTCCGACCCCCTGGCTGACTCTGTTTGGTCGGTTTCTTCTTTTCCTTCTCTCTCCCAGCTTCTCATCTTCGTTCAACAACCACCACCACCATCGCCAGCATCAAGCTCCTTCCTACCCTTCAAACTCCTCCTCCTTCTCGAACTACTCCAGCCAGCACTCAACCCCCGCAGCTCACACAGGTCCCTCCTCCTCCTCCTCGGCTCCTCCTCCTCCTCCTCCCCAACACTCTTCTCAGCCTACTCAAAGAGGAGTAATCAGGATGGATGATACGTCGGGGAAACAAGTCGTGGATGTCGGGCCAGGAGTGCTCAAGAAGTACGTCCCTCTCTCTCTTTCTCTTCCCTTTCGCACTGAGCTCGTTCTTGTCGAGCTCGACGCTTCCCCACCCGTTTCGTGTTTGACTCATCTTCGAATCTCTCCATCCCCTTCACTTCTCACTCCTCCCTACCTCGACGCTCTTCCCTACAGTCGCCCACTCATCATCACAGGAGTCCCTCTCACAGGAGCAAAGTCGCGAGTCGAAACTCAGATCAAGATCCGAATCGCTCTCGCTCTGCCAACCCAAGCCACCTCCTCCTCCTTCCCCAACGGTCCTCAGGACGAGTCCACTCTCGCTTTCGTCAACACCTACTCTCACGTCAAGCTTCAGAAGGGGACTGCTACCAAGAGGAAGTCGAGGAAATCCGTCGCTGCTGAAGGAGGAGCTTCTGGAGAGCCCAAGGAGGAGGAGATGCTCTGGCTCGAGACGGAGGTTTATTGTGCGACGGAGGGTACCGAGGAGGGAGACGAGGACGACGGGAACATCAAGCTTGAGGAGGGTTCAGAGAAGTCTAAGGGTCTTCGCGTGTTTGCTTGCTCAGGATGTAGGACGAGAGAGGTGCGTTGGCTCTTTTTCTTTCAACGATTTCCTCGTCGCTCTGCTCACCTTCTCGTTTCCCTCTTCGCGCGTCCTTTCGTTCAGGTCAAACGTGCTCAACGGAAACTCGCTGCTAGAATTCGTCCTACCCTCTCCGACTCTGAACTCGATACTCCCTATCCTTCTCAAGACACCAAGGGAGGAAATGGAGGAACTCAAGACGAACGACACAAGATCGTCCTCTTCAACTGTGGCTCCGTTCTCGACTTCTCTACGGGAGAGTGCACGCTGCCAGCGAGGGTGACTTGCTACTGCAGGCATCACAGAGAGAAGGTTGGATTCCTGTGAGTTGTAATTCCGAGTCTGCTTCCTTCTCGACTCTTCGTTCTCCTCCCCCGCGCTGACTTCGAACTCTCCGTCGCGTTTGTTCGTCGCGTCCAACCAACCAGCCTCACGTTCCTGCTCAAGGACTACCTCGGAAACGTCGTCGCCTCTGGATCCACTCCTCCCATCATGATCACGGACGACCACAAGACCTCGGGAAAGACAGCACCCGCGGAACCCTCGATGCCTTCGATTCCGAAATCGCTCATCATGCCCTCGAACCCTCCTCCTCCTCCAGCACCCGCCGCTTCGTCCAAGGGACGCGTTCGTAGAGTCGTCAAGAAGAGAGAGTCTTCGACTTCGGGAGACGAGGATCGTCGTCGTTCATCCGCCTCGTCGTCGTCCAAGCCCTACGACAGGAAGGTCTCTCCCGCGACGACTTCCTCTTCAGTCACCCACACTCCTCGGACTCTCTCGATGACTCCGTTGTCGATGTCGGTTCCTCTTTCACCAGCGATCAAGAACGGACTCTCCCTCTCTCCCATGACTTCGAAGACCTTCACTCCTCAGGGATCGTCGACTTTCAACCAACTCCATCTCCCGATCTCCATCTCCGAGCACCAACCGCTCTCCGAGGACTCGACGCCCAACAACCGGCTCAGTCCTTCGATTCCAGGCTACATAGGAGGAGCGATGAACCTCGGTCTTCAAGGAACGAGTCCCAACGGACAGTCGCCATCGTACAACCCTCAGGATCTCGTCTATCACCTCGTCGAGCACGCGGAGAGGGAGAGGGAGGGAGCGATGCTGGTCGACGAGATGATGGACGGTGGAAGCGGTGGAGAGGGAAGGATCGAAGCGGGAGCAGGAGGATTCACTCCTCCAGATTCGTCGTTGTCCTCGTCGAACACGTCTCGAAGGACTTCGGACTTGGAGGAACAGCAGCAGCAGTCGAACGGATTCGACATGCAGATGGAGGATCCTGCTCTCTCTTTCGACGCGCTCCTCGACTATGGTTCCTCGATCCAGCAGGATGGGATGCAGATGCAGGACACCAACGATCACTTCCCAGAACTCGCGTCGTATTCGCATTCTTCTCTCCCTCCAACTTCGTCGGCGGACCCCATCTCGTTCGAATCCCTCTTCTCCTTCCCCGCCTCCCCTCCCAGTTCCATCCCTTCCCCAACTCTCTACAACGCCTCGCAACCTACTCAACACCAACTGCAGCAGCAGCAACATCAACTCCACCAGCAGCAGTACCGTCAACATCAACGCGACGAGCCCTCCACCCCTTCAACCTCCTCCTCGACGTCGGATCTTCTCCTCTCCAACGTTCACTGGCCAGCTCTCCAACCCCCTCCTTTCCCTCTCGCCAACACCACTCCTCGAGCATCCTACCAATCTCCTACTCCTCCACCTCCACCTCCTCCCAAACCCGTCATCACCCGTCTCATCCCAGGAGAAGGACCGATGCACGGAGGAATCGAAGTCACCATCCTCGGAGCCAACTTCGTTCCCGGACTCACCTGCGTCTTTGGAGATTCACCAGCGACCAACACCCAGCTTTGGAGCGAGAACACCATCGTGTGCGTCTTGCCTCCTAGCTCGTGCCCTGGACCCGTCGTCGTTTCGTTCAAGGCTGAGAGAGGAAACCCGGGCTCGCCGTCGGGAGGACTTCAACTCTTCACTTACTTGGACACGTCGGATCGTGCTTTGTGAATGACGTCCTTCTTCCACGTCTCTCTTCACCTCTCAAGCTCGTCGCTGACTCTCTCCTCTTCCCTTCCTTTTACCCCAATCAGGATGGAGCTGGCTCTCCAGGTCGTCGGACTCAAGATGACGGGTCGAATCGAGGATGCGAAGAACGTCGCTCTTCGAATCGTCGGCCAAAGCCCTCAAGCTGACAACTCCTCGCCTCAGTCGAACAACGGTAGCAACTCCGGAGGATACCAGCAGAACAGCCTCTCTCGAGACGCCTACCACAGCCCATCCGCGTCGCGTCGAGGATCGGTCGACGAATCCGCTTCGTCTTCGGCAGCAGCTCTCGCCAGTCTTCCTTGGGGAGCAGGATCTCGAGGAGGAAACTTCCAGGATACCATCATCAACTTCCTCGGACTCGTCGAACTCGATACTTCTGACGTCCCCGGAGCTGCTTCGGCCTCGTCGTCGTCCTCGTCGCGCTTCGCTTCAGCCGTCTCGCTCAAGAACAAGCAAGGTCAAACGCTCCTTCATCTCGCTGTCATGCTCGGATTCCACCGACTGGTCTCGCACCTCATCGACCTCGGAGCGGATCTCGACTCGAGGGATAAGAACGGATACACCTCCCTTTCCCTCGCTGCTCTTTGTGGTCGAGTCGCTTGTTCGAGGCTCCTTCTCGACGCTGGAGCCAGCGAGGAGATCGTCACCGCCGATGGAAAGACTCCCTTCGATCTCGCGAGGGAGAAGGATCAGGTCGACGTCGAGGGCCTCCTGGCGAGGAGAGGAGAATTGAGGAGGGAGAGTGGAGTCATCGTCGACTCGGGAGTTTCGCTTGGATCGTCGGAGGAAGGTTCCATCGACGCCGACAACCCTTCTTCGGACGACGAAAAGTTCGACGACGACTACGAGCTTCAGCGTCCGAGAGCTACGTCGCCGAGGATCTCCGTCGAGGAGGACGCGGACGAGGGCGAGGAGGTGCTTCCCTTGAGTTGGAGCGCTTCGACTGGAATGGGAGGACGAGCTCGATCTTCTACCTATCTTCGTCGTCGAGCTTCCATCGACTCGCAACGCACGGAGGGAACCATCTACGCGGCTCAAGTCCTTGGTGGAGACGGCGACTCGTACCTTTCGGATGGAGGATCGATTCGACACTACCCAGCTCATCACCACCCGGAGATCCCTCAGTCCCCTCTCGCGTCGTCGATGCAGAAGCAGAAGTCAGAGGTACGCTCTATCTCTCTTTTCCGCCCTTCTTTCGTTGAAGAGCGCCACGTCCTGACTTTGAACTCGCTTTCGCCGCCCTCGCAGAAATCTTCTCTTCTCTCCTCCCCTCCTTCGGTCGGTCTCTTCCTCGAAAACGAAAAGGCTGCCGCACCCGCCGACGCGTCCACCTTCGTCGAATCCTGGCTTCGTCGAACTCTCTCCGCCATCCCTCCTCAGAAATTCCCCTTCCCTCACCTCCCCTCCGTCTCCGACATCCCAACCCTCGCCTTCCCAGCCTCCATGACTCCAAACTTCCCTTCCTTCCCTCCTCTCCCACCTCAACTCAACTTCCATCACCAATGGCCCAGTCAACTCAATCCGTGGTCGAAGGACGAGAAGACCCTCAACGAGAAGGGAGAGGAAGTGGCTCAACCGACTTGGGCTCAATACGTCGCCGCCTACCCTTACCTCCCTTGGGCTCTGTCTCAGTGGTTGAAGGAGACCGCACCGAGCATGCCTCCTCTCTTTCAAAGTCCTCCATCTACGCCTGGGTCCGAGCTGAAGAAGGAGGGAGTCGAGCAGGAGCAAGAGGAGGAGGAGGAGGTCGTGGTCGTTCCCGCGGACGTCGTCGTCGGATCGAGGAGATCCCAGGTCGCTTCTTCTTCCAGGACTCCCCTTCTCATGGACGTGAGTGCAAATCTTCTATCATTCTCTAGATTTCTCGAGGCTAATTTCGTTCTTTGGTTATCTTTTTCTCAGCACTCCGGAAGACCTTCCTCAACTCTCGCCACTCCCGTCGTCACCAAAGCGTCGAGAAGACCTGCCTACACCGCCGCCGAGACGACTGAGCTCGTGGATCGAGAGTACACTCACGTCGCTGTTAAGCGTCGGAAGGTTAAGCAGGATCGAATGGTGAGTCTTCTATCCTCTCCTCTCCTCTCCTCCCCTCTTTCACTCAAAACTGACCTCGGTTCACTCTCCCCCTACTTACTCAGCTCGTCTTCTTCTGGGCTCCCGTTCTCGCTCTCGTACTCTTCTACACCCTCGTCACCCACATCCCCTTCATCTTCGCTACCGCTCGACGCGCAGGAGGGAGGATGCTTCCTTTCCGAGGATTGCTCAACTGAGCGATCCCACTCTCTTCTCTTCTCTTCTCTTCTTGAATGCTTACCTTACGTCCCGATCTGTTTCTCTATCTACTTCTCATCTTCACACTCAATAATAGCCTCGGGCTCCTTTCTCTTTCTAGTCTTTCTCCGTTTTGTTCTATATCTTGACTCACGACCCTTCGTTTCTCGTTTCTCGTTTTTTCGCCTTGTCTTTTACAGCCTTTCGTTCCCTTCCCTTCTCTTCTCTTTCTTTTTTTTCTTTGTTTTGCTTGCAAACCTACTCACTTCTTCGTTTTTTTCTCTCTCTTTTTCTTTCTCTCCTTGGTTCGAATCTTCTAGTCTAGCCTAGTCCGACGCGAGTGTAAGATAATGGACGACGCAGAGCTCTTCTCTTCTTTCTCAGGACCCATTTGGTCTTCTTTTCCCGGTTGGCTTGGCTACAAATGTGATGGCTCATAAATGAATATCTGCGCCGTCCATGCACGAGAGGAAAGGAAGAGGAAGGAGAGTTCGAGAGGGGGAGGAAGATGTCGACTTGGAACGAAGACGCGCGCCGTGTCGAGATTAGAAGACTTTCAGGGGTATGGGATGCGTCAAAGCGGAACCTAAAGTGCGTCCTATGAGATCCCGAGCAACTACGAGGATAGAAGGGAAGGAAAGGAAAGAAGAGAGAGAGAAGCGAAAAACGAAGACGAGATGAAAAACCAAGCGAAGTGAACGAACCGAAACCAAAAATGACAGAAAAACGTACCCCAGACCCGTCCCAATTCTACCTTCCCACTAAAGGTCTCCTGCTCTCTGCCGTAGGCGTCTTCTTCCCCTTCCCAGGATCGCTAAACTGGCTGTAGTCCTGCGAGAACCCAGCGTCCTCTTCCTCGTCGTCGTCTCCAGCAGCGATCGTCGCGATGGACGTGTTCTCCTTTCCTCCCTTCCTCGCTGAGACGGCGGCGGCGGGGCGTTGTTGGTGGAAGGCGTTGCTTGAACGGGTGGCGGTTCGCTGAGTTTGTGAGAGGAAGAGCGGCAGAAGGTTAGGAATTGAAGGCACGGAGAGAGAGAGAGGGAGGAAAGAAAGAGAGAGGTAACGAAACGAACCTCGACGGTCGATGTTCCATCGATGAACTGGAGAGGAGAAGGAAAACGAGAAGTTAGTAAAGCATCGAAGATATGACGAGGAGCTAGAGAGATAACCAACCTTGGCCTTGAAAAGAACGTTGGCGTTGGTGAAGAGTCCCTCCTTCAAACTGACGACGATGAACTGAGAACCCTTGAATCGGTTTCGGAAGAGTTGACCGATGTGCTGAGTATGCGAGAGATCCAAAGCGGCGTCGATCTCGTCGAGGATGTACATCGGAGCCGGCTTGAACTGGAGGAGAGACATGATGAGGGAGAGGGCGATGAGGGATCTGAGAGACGGAAGGTAAAGAAAGGGAGTGAGCTTCGAGGGTGCGACTCAACGAGGCAGAGATGATTTAGAGACGAGAACTGACCGTTGACCACCACTCAGCTCGGTCAGCGAAGCCTTCCAAACGCTTCCAAGTCGAATCTTGACCTCGAGTCCCTCGGTGATGTCCATTCCTTCGGGAGGTTGGAGTTTGGCGAAGTTTCCAGGGAGCAGCTCGGCGAAGATGGATCCGAAGTCGCTGTAGGGAGAAGAAGCGGTCAGTGATGATTTCACGGGCATAAAGAAGGGAGGCATCGTAGCTGAGCTTACCCGTTGACCTTCGTCCAAGTCGTCTTCAACGCGTCCCTCTTGTATCGATCCAGCTCGGCGATGGTTCCCTCGATCTTCCTCTTGTCCTTCGTGACCGTCGCCATCATCTTCTTGAGAGCAGCTTCCTTCTTCTCGACGCTGAAAAAGAGAACGTTGGATCAGCGAGGGAGTTGGGTTTGCGGAAAAGGCGAGCGGACGACTCACTTGTCGATCATGTTGATGACCTTGGGGTTAATCTTCTTCTTCATTCCCTTCTGCTGCTCCTCGAGCTCAGCACATCGCTCTCGAGAAACGCCGAGGTTGAAGTTCTCGAAGTCGTAGAGAGATCCAGGTTGACCGAAGAGACTGTTTGGGCGAGAAGAGGAGGAGTCAGACTCGAAGACGTCCCCAAGAGAGAGAGAGAAGAGGAGACGAACGGTTTCTCGGCTTTGATCCAAGTATACTGCTTCTCCAGATCGGAAACTCGGTTCTTGCACTTGGACTGCTCCTGCTGCTGCTGCTGAACCTCGTGCTCAAGCTTCCGAACTTCGAGCGTAGCGTCCTCGACCTCCTGCTTCTTGTGCTTGATATCGTGGTCGAGATCTCGAAGCTCCTGGTCGAACGAGGCGAGAGCGGCTTGCTCGGTCTTGAGTTTGGCGTCGGCAGAGTTGAATCGAGTCTAAATAAACGAAGAAAGAAACGTCAGTCGCGGAAGAAAGGGAAGGAGAGGTGAGAAGGACCGAACGGTGAGCTCAGCCTGTTCGCGTTCCAGTCCCTCGAACTCTGCTCGACTTCGACGAAGACTCGATTCGGCTTCCTCGACCTCGGCAGCTGCTGATTCGATGTCCCGATCTACTTGGTCTGCAGGAAGATAAACGACAAAGCCGATCCTCGTCAGGTTCGAATCCTGAAACGACAGACGCGTCGAAGAAAGGAGAAACGAACCGAGATCAAGTTGAGCGGTCTGCAGCTCCTTCTGAGCAGCCTTCATCGAAGCAGTCTGCTTGACGATAGCCTTCTTCTGGGTAGTGATGGAAGCCTGGGAATCGAGATGGATAGGGGAACGTCAGCTCCGCGGTTGAAAGGAACGAGAGAGGAAAGCGAGACGACGAACCTTCAACTCAGCGAGTTTCGAATCTTTGTTGTTCTTAAAATCGTCCATCTCCTTCTCGAGCCTCTTGACGTCGTCCTTGGCCTGCTTCTGCTTGTCCTTGGTTCCAGCGATGGCTTCCTTGAGCTCAGTGATGTTGGCTTTGATGGCAGCGACCTCGGCGACGATCTGTCGAGCCGAGTCGATAAGAAGGGAAGAAGGTGAGGGATGAAGAACGAGATGTCAGTTTACTCGTTCAACGAGATAGATGAAAAGACGAGAGCAAGACGGATAGGAAATGAACTCACCCTTGCAGCGTTGCTTCCGTTCACCTGCTCCTCCAACAGTCCAACCTGATGCTCCTTGATCTCCAGCTCCCTCTTCGCCTTCCGGAACTTATCGATCACGACCTTCGCGTCCGTCAACTTCCCCGTCACCTCCTCCAGCTCCTTCCTGCAAGCTCTCAGCTCGACCTCCACAGTCTTGATCTCCTGGACCTGGATCAACACTCCTCCGTTCTTGGGAGCGGCTCCTCCGGTGAGGGTTCCTGAAGGATCGTAGACGTCTCCGTCAATGGTGATGGACTTGACGAGAATGTTCTTGTCGTAGGTGACCTTGTTGGCGGTTTCCTTATCGGCGCAGATGAGGGTTCCACCGAAGACGAAAGCCATAGCGGCGGAGAGTTCTGCTGGGTAGCCGACGAGAGAGATGGCGGTCTGGACCTTGTTGGGAGCGAGCTTCTGAGCGGCTTTGACTTTCTGTAAGAGGCGAGGAGAGAAGCATAAACGGAGGTCAGTGTCATCGCGAGGGAGGGAAGACGCGACGGCGAGAAGAGGAAAAGAGTCGAACGCACCTCGCTGGGAATCGAGTAAGGCTGGATCTTGTTGAGAGGAAGGAGAGTCACTCGCTTCTTCAGACTGTTCTTGTTCCCTAGCAAAGCGGCGGCGACCTTTTCGTCCTTGACGATGACGTTGTAGAGCTTTCCACCAGCGCAGATCTCGAGAGCCGTAGACGAGTTGTAGTTCGATTCGTCGAGGTCGATGAGGTTCGCGACGAGTCCCTTGACCTTGGTTCGATCGAAGTTCGCTGAGGGATCCGAGTAAGTGAAGTCCGTTGAGGCGAGTCGAGATTTTAGGTGATCTCGTTTCTAAGGAAGAAGAGAAGAGAAGGAGAAGAAAAAGTCAGCGATCCTCGACGCGTTTGAGTCGACGCGAGCAAGCTACTCACCTCCAGCAGCCCATTCATCTTTGTCGACACAGCAGCCTTCCTCTCCAGAAGCTCGCTCTCCACATCCTCATCCCACTCCAGCCCAGCAACCCTCGTCTTCAGCTCCTCCCTCTCCTTCCTCGCTCCCTCCAACTCCTTCGTAAGTCCCTCTCCCTCCTTCGCAGCCTTCTTCGCACGAGGTTCCTTCTCCTTCAGCTCTCTCTCTCCATGCTCAATCTTGACCTTCGCCTGCTCAGCCTCCGTTCCGGCACTGGCAAGCCTCGCCTTTGCCTCAGCGAGCTGACCCATGTATCCTCCGGCGGCGTTGTCGTCGCTCGAGGAACTGAGACCGGTGATGAGAGTTTGGAGGAGTTCTTCATCGGAAGAGAGACGAGCGGTGGTGGTATCGAAGGTGGATTTGACGGTGTTGAAGGTGGTGGTGGTGGCAGCGGCGTGGGTGGATTTGGGTCCTCGAGAGGATTCGATCTGGCGCGGAGCAGAACGAAGGAGAAGAAACGCGTCAGAACGAGAATCGCGGACCTGAGAGAGGAATAGACGTCGACATACCTCCTTGATACCATCCCGAACTCCCTTGAGCTTGTCCTCGTCCTCGGCGATTCCCTTCCCCTTGATCTCGAGCTGGGTCTTGATCTTCTCGATGTCGAGTCCGAGCGATTTTACGGTCTCCATCAGAGCAGCGAGCTTTCCACCCTTGGCCATCTCCTATTTTTACAGACAGCCGACGGACAAAAAGGTTCAGCTTGAGCTTGGGCGAGCCTGAATCGCGTAGGAAGGTGTAACGAGACGAGAAAAAAAAGGAAACGAGACGAACCTTCTCCCTCTTCTTGAGAATTTCCTCAACCTCCCTCCCCATCCTCTCCTGCTTATCTCCAAGCCATGTGATCAGTTCCTTCTTCTCGGCCCTGAAAGAGTCAAAGAGATGCGGGTGATCAGCTTCGACGCGTCGTTCTTTCTCCATCTCCCACACTCTTGCTCATCGTTCTACTCACAAGGTTCCCTTCTTCGCCGTGAGCTCCAGTCCAGCCTTCTGCTCCCTCTTGGTCGCTTCCATCCACTCGGCGGCCTTGACGAGTCTGACGAGACGTTCAAGCTCGGACGTCGCCTTCTGATACGCGAGGAACGACCTCTTCTCCGCTCGAAGGACGTCCAGTTTGGGTACGATCTCCTCGTCCATGAGCTGTCGACCAGCGAAAAAGGCAAGAGAAGTATCAGCTCGTGTCCCGTCGAATTTCTTCGACCACCCTTCCACGCAACCTCCAAGAAATAAAGAAGGAACACCCAAGCTCACCGACTGCATCTCCGCCAACGTCTTGTCCTTCTTCCCCATTTGAGTCATGGCCTTCTCCTTCCTTTCCTCGAACATCCTCGTCCCACTAGCCTCCTCAACCATGCCCAAGATCTCCTGGGGCTTCATGTTGAGAACTTTGGTGATCTTTCCCTGCATGATGAGGAAGTTTGGGTTGTTGATGTTGAGCTGGACGGATTGGAAGAGTTTCTGGACGGTTTCGAGGGAGGATTTATGGCCGTTGAGGAGGTACTTGGTGAGGGATCCGACGGCGATCTGAGGGAGAGGAAGAAAGAATGGGAAGGTCAGGGTTGAGAAGAGAGGAAGGACGCGACAGCAAGGGACGGAGGGAGAGGGGGAGGGAAGGAAAGGAGAAGCTCGAGCTCGTTCTCCCTTCCCTCGAGGCCCAATCCGCCTAAAGAGCAGAGGCCATGCTATTCTTTCCCCTCGTTATCCCGATCAACCCCAGCGTACCCTGGAGACGCTGATCTCGGACTGACCTGACGGGTGACCGTGATCTGAGGCTGGTTGACATAGTCTGGAGGACTTGTAGCTCGATCCGAGTTGTTGAAGACGATCGTGACCGAAGCTTTGGTAACTCCAGCTTGACCTCGCTTGTAGATGAGATCGAGCATGTTGGCAGCTCGGACCTGGGAAAAGAGGGAGGGGAGAAGAGAGGGAAGGGAGAAGGAGGAGGTCAGCTCGACGAGCTTCCTTCCCCTCTTCGGACGAGCTCGATCCACACAGGAAGAGGCGGCAACTCACGGAGGTCATGTTGGTGATTCCGAGTACGAAGCAGATGGCATCGAGGATGTTACTCTTGCCTAAATAAAGCGAAGGGCAACGGGAAGGAAGAAGGAAGGTCAACTTCGAAGGAGAGCTCGCTTGTTGTTTGCCTTTCCTTCCTCTCCTTCCCTTCCCTCCTATAGCGTCAAGAAGTTGATGACAAACCTGATCCATTCAGCCCAGTGATAGCCTAAAAGAATCCGTATATATATCAGTATTGATCAAGTTCATAACATGACGGGAGAAGGAAAGAGAGCTCACATTGAAAGAAGCATCCCAGCCAGTGATGGTCGTTCGCACGGGATACGACTTGAACCCTTCTAGGATCAGCTCTTCGATCCTCATCGCACTATGGTCGGACTAGGAGAGGTTTCTTAGAGAAGATGGGAGTCCGTCCAGTATGTTGGTGGAGGAGAGGAGGAGGATGCTGGAAGGAGGAAGGGAAGGAGGAAGGGAGGAGGAGGAGGTCGTTGGAGGTCAGCTTTGATTTCGACGAAGAAGGGAGGACGCGACGAGACGCGAAAGAAAGGTGTTTCTTCAGGTCGTTTTTCTGTGTTGAAAATCTTTATAGTTGTTCGTCACCATGTTCGAGACGAAGCCCAGAAGGTTGAACAAAATCTGCGGCTGAAAGAACTCGTCTCTCAGAGGCCTGGTCGAATTCGCGACGCGCCGCGACAGTTCTCCTTTCACACCTCCATTTTTTTACAATCAAAGGTGCTGCCCTAGTTCAACGCTTAAAGCATGCATCAGAAAAAGATCGAGTCCCCCACAAACCTCTCCACCTTCCTCCAATCCGCCCTATCCTTCCCTCCCATCCACACGCACCCATCCAGCCCAGTCTCAGTGATCTCCTCTTTCATCCACTCGCACCCTTCCACTCCATCCATCCCACCTTCCTTCACAAACTCTACAGTCCTCTGAACAGCATAAACAGCAGCAGCTCGAAGAACCGTCGTTTCCTCAACCGTCAGAACAGGACCTCCAAGGGGAGACGACGACGATTTCGTTTTGGTGGATTTGGATTCTTCGACGGAGGCGTCTGGCTCGGAGGGAGAAGGAGGGGTGGGCGAGAGGAGAGGGTTGATAGATGCTGAGGGAATGGAGGGAAATTTGGAGGCGAGGGAGTGGGTGGGTGGGAGGGAGAAGAGGGAGAGGTGGAGGAGTAAGGTAGGGATTACGTTGTCCGAGAAGATGGGGAGGAAGGTGGTTGTTGAAGGGACGTGGAAAGGTTGAGGTGTTGAGGAGGTGGAAGGATATCGGAGAGAGAGGGTGTGTAGAAGGATCATGGCCTTTTTGAAGAGGTAGACGGCTGGAGGAGGAACGAACGTACGAACGACGCGAAGAGAGAGAGAGTGAAGGAGAACAGAGTCGGTTCTCGTCGAGCTGTGAGAAGGATGAAAAGCCAGGAAAGATGACTCACGTTGGCCATCGACAGTCTGCATATCCTGGAAGGCAGGGAACTTGGTGACCAGCCTCTCTACGAAGAGCTCCGAAGCAGCAGCATCGTCCTTCTCTCCCTTGACCTCCTCCAACACCTCCGCCACGAACTCGCCCAAGTTCTCCCACCCTCCTTCGAGCAAGATCCTTCCCGTCTCGTTCATCACCTCCGTCACCATGGCGACCAGCTCACTCAGCCTTCCTCCCTTCTCTCCTACGATGATGCCCTTCATCGTCTCGTGTTCGCGCTCGACCATCAACGGCAATCCTCCCATCAGCCCAGCGATCTGACCCTCTCCGATCTTGCTCATGCTCTTTGCCGAGAGCAGATCGTTCGAGTCCGTGGAGGAGAGGAACATGCCCAGCACGAAGAACCGGATGGTATCGTACACGCCTCGTTTGTGGAAAGCATGGAGGGGAGCTCGGAAGGAGGAGCCAAAGTTGAGGAGCGCGAGGAGGGAGAGCAGGTTGAGCTCAGAGATGGGCGAGGGAAAGTTGAGAGGGAAGGACGAGGTGCCGTGCTCCTGAGAGAGACGAGTATAGTAGGAGTGAGGGAGGGATTGGAGGAAGGAGGTGATGGAGGAGGGAGTGATCTGGAGACGAGGGAAGGAGGGGAAGAAGGTGAGCTCGAGAGAGCGAAAAGAAGACGTAAGGCTAGTAGAAAACGAACCTCGATTCCTGCTTTGTCGGTAGAAGCTTTACACGAAGAGCGAACGGAGGCGATGAACGCTCCAGAGGGAGGAAGAGGAGTAGAAACCATCGTTGGGAGGAAGGGAAGAGAGAGAGAGAGATGGAGGTGGGAGGAGGAAACGTGGAAGACCGTGAGCTTCGAGTTCCTTCTTTTGGGGGCTGACTGCGTTGAAGGACGTTCTCATCTATATCTGAGCAGATTTTGCTTCTTCCCATGCGGGTTGTATGCTTATTCTGAAAGAATCGAAGAGAGAAGCAACGCATCTTATCCGGAAAAGAGCATCGACCTCCATCGTCGCTCTTCGACGAATCCCTCAGCCTCTCTGCGACGCGTCCAAACTTTCGTAGATCTCCGAAGCACGAATGTCGACCAAATGGGCTGCAGAGCTTCCCTGAACGAGAAAAAAAAGCCGTGGTAAGAGGTCAGGCTTGACATATCTATCCGGCGAGGGAGAAGGAAAGTAAGAGGATGGAGGAGGAGGAAGGGAAGATGAACCTGTTGAGATCCCAACCTCGAGAGAAGGCTTAGAAGGCTACATCTTGTTTGGAGGACAAGATGCCGAGATATTGAGCTCGGAGAGCTGAGAGGAGAAGAACAACCAAATTAGAAGTCCGCGACTCAAGTCAGTGTCTGAACGCCGTCGTCTCGTCGCGTCGTCGAAGCCGCTGAAACTCACAGCAAGGTTCACGTCTTCGGTCGTTCCCACACTCCTCATCGTTTCCTACAAAGTGAAAAAAGAACCGAACCTATCAGTCTTGGTTCGAGACTCACCTCACCCAACCCAACCCAAAACGAACTCACCACCCCTCCTTAAAATCCACCTTCACCCCCCCTCTCCCCCTCGCCAAAACCCTCTCCACCTCCTCCATCCCCTCTATTCCAACAATCTCCTTCAACCCTTCCATCAACTTATCGTAATCCTCCCACCCAACCTTCTTCTTCTTCTCTCCCTCCTTCGCGCCGAACCTCGCGTGTCGAGGGATCACCATTCGTTTAGCGAGTTTGACGATTCCTGCTAGGGAAGACGGGGTGAGGGGGTTGAAACCAGGAGGGAGGGTGGATGCTGAGGAAGAGGAAGAGGGAGGAGAGGAGTTGCTTGAGAGGGCGGATGATCTTTGAGCGAGGGAGGAGAGGTGGGAGAGGAGGAGAGGCCAGGCTTGGAGACGGACGAGACATTCTTGGTACGAGGTGTGGGTGTTTGGGGAGATGGGGAGGAGGTGGGAGAAGGGGGAGGGGGAGGAAGGGAAGGGAGGGGTGTCGAGGAGAGACCAGAGGGAGAGGGCGAGAGGGAGGGAACCTCTGCGGAGAGCGAGATTGGAAGGAAAGGAAAGGGAGGGGATCAGGTCCAGTCGATAAAAGGAAAAGATTATGAGGAAAGAGGTCGTACCGGAAGCCACACGCATCGAAGTACTGGTCGATCGAAGTCGAGAAATGGATCAGCTCGAGCAAGAAGAACCGACTCAAGCGCGTCGACTCACCACATCCAACGCTCTCTCATCGACTCCTACCCCACCCTCTTTCGTCAACTCCTCCCAAACCCTATCAAAGTCCTCGTACGCTCCTCCCTGTCCATACCCACTCAGCACCGAAACCTGACTCCTCACGTTCCTAGCCAGTATATATCCTTCTCCTTTCCCTCCCTTCCCCGCCTGCCGCAACGCATCCTCTATCACCTTCACAGCGTCCACATGCACCCTCCTCATTTCTTCCAACTTCCTCAACATCTTCTCGTTAGGATCCACCTCCACAGGATCCAAGATTTTTCTCCGCTGGATGTAGATCCGGTTGTAAACTTCGAGAAGAACGGTGAGAGGATGTTGTCGATTTCCGTTGAACCAGGTTCCGTTTGGGGCTTGGAAGCGATCTTGGTGGGTGAGGAAGAAGGAGCAGAGAGGAGACGGGGAGGGGAGGGAAGGGCAGAAGGGAAGTTTTTCGAGGAGGAGGTTGAAGAGTTGACGTGGGAGGGGGTCGATTTCGGAGGACGACCGCGAGGAGGAGGAGGTTGAGGGTTGGGTGATTCGAAGGTAGTGGGTGGCGATATCGACGGCTTCTTCGAGGGAAGACGCGGAGTCGATGAGGCGTTGGGCGATAGGGAGATAATGGAGGGAAGCGGGAGGTGGTGGTGGTGGTTTTCTTGAGGGAGAGGGTAGATGGGCAGGTCGAGAGGAGGGAGGGAGGCCACGAGCTGAGCTGGTGAGGGAGGTTAGGAGAGATCCGAGGGAGACAGAGTCGTCTGCTTGCGGGAGAGGGGGTTTGGGAGAGATCGTAGGTTCGAAGGGAGTTGTTGATGAGGGCTGAAAGGGAAAGATAGAGGGCTGGATAAGCGAACGAGAGGGAGGAAGAGAAGGAAAGATCGGAGCTCACCAAGGCCCAAGGGTTCTTCCGAGTCGAGACAGAGCGAGCTCCTCCTCTTAGACTGGATCGAACTGGAGCAGATAAGGTGAAAAGAGAAGCAATCATCAGAGACTGGGCCAAACGAGAGGAAGACCTTCTCTCAGCGTCGCTGAAGGTGCGATCCCGAAGCGAGGAGGGGTTGAGCTCAGACGAGCGGACTCCCCTGCTCCTTCCTTCTTCAGCCCGCTGGGCAGATTTAGATGGATGGACAGGAACTCACCTGGTCGAAGAAAAGCTGAAGCTGAAGCTCGAAGCATATGGGCTGTAAGGTTGCTACAAGTCTGGACGGTAAGGGGCAGAGTTGCGATAAAAGAAAAAGGAAGGGACGAATCGAGCTCAACGCTTCGTCCATGACAACCGCTCCTCTACAATTCCTTATGGATAACTAAAGCAGTCACGATCCTTCGAGACCTTAGACTCTATAATTAAATATGGATTCTTCAATCGCCCACCTTCTTCCCTAATATCTTGGTAACTAAGCAGAGGAAGTGTAATTTGTCGCGTCGACGCGCCTGCGACTTTTGAGCTTCCAACTTCGACCTTCTCCCTTCCCTTCCCTCCTTCTTCTCTCTCCCTCCCCCTTCTTCTCTCGGAATCCCCCCCACAAAAGATGTCTTCTCGTAAGGAGACTCTCGCTCAACTGAAAGCTGCTCGTGCAGGAGGAGGAAGATCCAACCAGTGGAAGGTTCGTTTTCTCTCCTTCCTCCAAGAAGCTCTCTCCTCCTTCCGAGCTAAACGCGTCTTCATCTCCTTTTGCACAGGGCGAGAAAGACGACGCCGACCTTTACGACACCGTGGATGAGGACGAGTACAAGGATCTCGTCAAGGATCGACTGCAGAGGGACGACTTCATCGAGGACGACGATGGAAGTGGATACGTCGACGATGGGAGGGAGGAGACCTGGGGAGCTCAACGGGATGAGGACGACGACGAGGAGGACGAGGAGGATCCTGAGGAGAGGAGGAAGAGAAGAGGTCAGTACTGCCTCTCAGGCTTGTATACTTTTTCGGCGACTGAAGGGATCTATAGGGAGGAGCAGGGGGAGTGAACGGGGAGAAGGGAAGGAGGGAGGAAGGAGGTCAACTCCTTTCCCTCCTTCGTCTTTGTCCCTTCTCGCACTTCCTCCGTCATATCTCTCGACGCGTCAAACTGGCGCAAAGCTGACCATATCTATCTCCTCTCCCATTATTTCTCCCTTCAGCTGCCAAAAGAGCCGCCAAAGCCAAAGCCAAACCCTCGAAACCGATCCCCCGTCCACCTCCTCCTCCCTCCGCCAACGCCTACCGACCCGTCATCTCAGAGACCAAGGAGGATGACTTCATGAGCAGTCTTCTCTCAGGCATGGAAGAGGAACGACCCTCGAGACCCATCATCCCTTCCTCCTCCCCTCCTCAGACTTCTTTCGGTGGTCGAAAACGGAAGTCTTCGCCGGACTACTTGCAGGCGAGCTCGGACGGAATCGAACTTGGGAGCGACGAGAGCTACCTTGGGAGAGGGTCGGAGTGGGGTTTGAGAGCTGGACCTTCCTCGACTTTCGCTGGGGGTGCTTCGGGCTCGAGGTTGGGCGCAGACAAACGAGCAAAGGTGTCGGACAAGGGCAAGGGACCGGCGACGAAGGTCAAGGTCGAGGAGGACACGGTCAAGGTCGAGGATCTCGATGGAGACGTAGGGATGGACATGCAGGGATCTCCAGACTGGCCAGAAGATTTCGAGCTTCCTGGTGGAATGGAGGAGGAGGAAGACGACGACGTCAAGCCTACTATCGACGCTCCCATGTTCGAGATGGACGACGACGACGATGAAGACGACCTCGTCGTGAAACCCTCCCACAAACCCTCCGGATCCTCCGCAGCCATGGGACCTCCAGCCAAACGCAAGTTCGTCAACGCCACCTCGGTCTCGCTCAAGAACCTTCGACCTCCTCCCGCCGAACCCTCAACCATGAAACCTCTCCCAAAGCACGCCGATCCAGACGAGGACGTCCCTGCCACGCCAGCCTGGGAATCCCTCCAAGACTCTCTTCTCCTCGCTTCCGACAACGTCGCAGGATCAGACGATCTCCCTCCTTCCTCTCCTCCTCCACCTTCCAGAGCTAAGGCAGCGGCGGTGAAGGGAGCTCCAGCGACGACGGAGATCGACGCGTACGAGTCGGATGGAACGACGCTCAGGATGTACTGGTTGGATTACTTCGAGCAGGAGATCAAGACGGAGGATTCGACGACAAAGAACCTTTACCTGTTTGGAAAGGTGTTTGATAGGAGAGGAGCGAAGGGGAAGTGGGTCAGTTGTTGCTTGAAGATCGACGGAATGGAGAGGAACTTGTTCGTTTGTCCCAGGCCAAAGACAGTCAGTGAGTACAGGAGTTTCTCTTTCTCCTCCTTGTTCGGTGGATTAGCAGTCCAAGAGCTCAGAACTGACTCGATACGTTCTCTTCTTCTGTAGTCCGAGGAGAAGTCACCGATCTCGAACCCTCCCAATCCGACGTCCAATCCGAGTTCGGTCGAGTTCGACGAGAGAACGGAGTCTCTTCCTTCATGAGCAAGTGGGTCAAGAGGAACTACGTCTTCGGAGTCGAAGGAATCCCTACCGGGGAGTCGGATTGGCTCAAGGTCATCTACGGTTTCGATGGTCCGTTTTCCTTCCTCTCCCTCGCGTCTTTCTCTCGTCGAACCTCGTCTAACTTCTTCGTCTCACTCCCTCTTCCTTCCAGAACCTGCTCTCCCCGTCGAAACCTCTGGAAACACCTTCAGCCACATCCTCGGAACGAACACGAGCGCGTTCGAAATCCTCGTCCTCAAGAGGAAGATCATGGGTCCGTGCTGGCTGGAGATCAAGGACGCGGTGGTGAGCGGGAAGGGAGTGAGTTCGCGAGCGCTTTTCTCTTCGGTTCCTAGATCGGTTCCTAGACGAGCTTCCCAAGCTCACTCCTCTCCTTCCTCTTATTCTCGTACCCCAGGTCTCCTGGTGCAAGCTGGAGGTCACCGTCGACGATCCCAAGAAGATTCGACCTCTCTCGGAATCCGACGGAGTCCAGGGAACTCCTCCTCTCACCATCATGAGTATCGCGGCTAGGACGATCGTCAACCACAAGGCGAATGATCGAGAGGTTGTTTGTGTATCAGCTCGAGTTTGGGAGAACAGTGAGTCTCGGGTTCTTTCTCAATTGACTCGAAGACGTTCGCTGATTTCTCACGTCGCGTCTTTGTTCTTACTCCTCAGGCAACATCGACGACCCAACTCCGCTCGAGAAGCAGGTCTGCGCCATCAACACCATCGTCCGACCGCTCGGAGAGTTCCCTCCTGGCTTTGTCCAGAAGTGTCAGACGGAGAAGTCGAAGATTGCGACGGTCAAGACGGAATCGATGCTTCTCAACAACCTCGTCGGTCAGCTTAACCCTTTTCTTTTGCCTCCTTCCCACTCAACGCGCTCTGACTCTTTCTGTCTATCATCTCTTCCTTTTCACAGCCAACATTCAACGATACGATCCGGACGTCCTCGTCGGTCACGATTTCCTCAATGGTTCCCTCGAAGCAATCCTCGAACGAATGGGCAAGCTCAAGACGGACCACTGGTCTCGATTCGGTCGATTCAAGAGGAAGGGACGTCCTCCTGCGAGCAACAAGTTCGGAGGAATCACTGCTCTGATGTCTGGTCGACTCGCTTGCGATCTCTCGGGTGATGGAAGCAAGGTTCGTTTCTCCTCGACAGATCGCTTCGATCTCGACGAAGAGCTGATCTTCCCCTCCTTGCTTCTCTCAGTCGATGATTCCTTCGACAACCTGGTCGCTTACCGAGATGTGCAAGACTCAGCTCAAGATCGATCGTCAGGACATCGATCCAGAGGATACCCACACCTACTTCGACAACACCGTCGCGTCTCCTCTATCACTTCTTCGATTCGTCCGTCACTGCGAGGTCGATACCTTCTTCCAAATGGCCATCGCTTCCAAAGTTCAGATCCTGCCTCTCACCAAGCAGCTCACCACACTCGCCGGAAACGCTTGGTAAGCTCATCTCCATCGAGTCTCGTCGCGAAGAACGACACTGATCGATCCCTCCCCTTCTTCTCCAGGAACCGAACTCTCAACGGAGGACGAGCCGAGCGAAACGAGTACATTCTCCTCCACGAGTTCCACCGCCTCAAGTACATCTGTCCCGATACGTTCAAGGGGAAGAACAAGGCTGCTCTCCTCAAGGCCGAGGTCGACGAGGATGGAACGACGACCAAGACGGCGGGAGGGAAGAGGGAGAAGTTCAAGGGAGGACTCGTCTTCGAACCCAAGCGAGGACTCTGGGACAAGTACGTTCTCGTCATGGACTTCAACAGTTTGTATCCTTCGATCATCCAGGAGTACAACATCGACTTCACTACTCTTTCGGTCGTTACTCAGACGGACGTGAGTTTCCCTCTTCCCTTTTCTCTTCTTCGAGGGATCGTTTTGATCGAACCTGCGAGAGCTGACGTTTCTTCCCTAACTTTTCTTTCTTTCTTCCAGGCTGAGGGATCCGATACGATCCCCGAAGTTCCTTCGACGGACGTTCCCCAAGGAGTTCTTCCCAGGATTATCGCTCAGCTCGTCAATCGTCGACGAGAGGTCAAGAACTTGATGAAGGCGAAGAACAGCAGCGCCATCCTTATGAACCAGGTACGTTTTCTCCCTCTCTCTCCTTCGCCTCACCGCGAAAAAAAAGGTCGCTGACGCGAATCCTTTGTTTTTCGTTCCTCTGACAGTGGGAGATTCGACAACTCGCTCTCAAGCTCACGGCCAACTCGATGTACGGATGTCTTGGATTCGAGTACTCTCGGTTCTACGCTCGACCTCTCGCCGCTCTCACCACCTTCAAGGGTCGAGAGATTTTGACGAGTACGAAGGAGCTCGCGGAGAGTGTTCAACTCGAGGTAACTTCTTCGTCTCTCACCTCTTCTGCTTTCTTTCGATTCCTGACTCTCGATTTTTCTTCCTTCAGGTGGTCTACGGAGATACCGATTCAGTCTTCGTCAACTCGAACGTCACCGACTACAACGAGGCCATCAAGATGGCGAACCTCTTCAAGAAGCAGGTCAACGACAAGTACCGTCTTCTCGAGATCGACCTCGACGCCGTCTTCCAACGACTCCTCCTCCTCCAGAAGAAGAAGTACGCCGCGATCAAGGTCGCGAACGATGGAACGTCGACTCAGGAAGTCAAGGGTCTCGACATGAAGAGGAGGGAGTACTGCGATCTGTCGAAGAACGTTTCGAAGTGAGCTTTCGCGTTTCACTTCCATCCGTCTCCTTCGCGAGTCGAGATCTGACGCGACTCCTTTCTTCGCTCGCCAGGTTCGTACTCGACCACATCCTCTCCGGAGAAGCTACCGAGGTCTGCATCCTCAAGGTTCACGACTACCTCACCGAAATGGGCCTCAAGGTTCGAGATGGGAAGATTCCTCTCGAGGACTTCATCATCAACAAGGCGAGTTCCCTCTCTCTTTCTGCCTCCCTCCCTCTCCTTCCTCGAGATTGCCCGCTGACCCTCTCTCCCTTTCTAATGGTTTATACCCTTCCAGCGACTCGGAAAGAACCCCGAAGACTACCCCGACGCGAAGAGCCAACCTCAAGTCCAAGTCGCTCTTCGAATCAAAGCTCGAGGAGGAAGCGCCAAGTCCGGAGACGTGATGCAGTACATCTTCTGTCTCGGAGCCGATGGGAAGGCTGCTCGAACCGGTCAGGCCGATCGAGCATACCACCCTGACGAGATCAGGAAGCAGCCGGAGCTCAAGATCGGTGAGCTTCAAGTTCTCCTTTTCTCGACGAGATTGTTTTCGAACGAAACTGACTTTTTCCTTGCCTCCTCGTCGGCTCGCTTCACAGATTACGAGTACTACCTCGCTCAACAGATTCTTCCACCCATCGAGCGACTCTGTGATCCGATAGAGGGAACCGATAAGGCTCGATTGGCTGAGTGCCTTGGTGAGTTTCTCGTCCAGCTCGCTTTCTTTCTCTTCTCGACCTCGACGCTGATCTTCCTCTGTTTTCATCAGGTCTCGACGTCGAACGATACGCCGCCAAGACTGGAGGAGACGTCGAACGAGAGTTCAACACCCTGGGATCTCAGATGAGCGACAAGGAACGATTCGTCGATTGCGATCCGTTCCAGGTTCGATGCAGCAGTTGCGACTTCGTCGTCGAACGATTCGGAGGTCTTCTGGACGATCCAGTTCGTCTCCCTCTCTGTCTCTCTCTCCCTCATCAAACGAGCTTCTCATCAATCCTCCCTTTCTCTCTCTCTCTCCCTCCAGTCCTCTCTCATCCAACCTCTCGGCATGACCTGCTCGAACTGCCTGGCTCCCCTTTCGACACCCAGTCTCGCCGTCCAACTCGAACTTCAAATCCGAGCTCTGATCACCAAGTACTACAAAGCCGTCATGATCTGCGACGACTCGTCCTGTCAGACTTCGACGAGAGCGATGGGAGTTTACGGGCGAAGGTGCATGGCAACTGATTGCAAGGGACACATGAACCTCGAAGTGAGTTCCACTTTGCGGCTTCTTCTTCTCTATCTTTATCCTCTCTCTGTCGAGAAGGTCTGAGCTAATCCTTCGTTCGCTTTTTTTTTAGTACACTGATGAGGCACTGTACAAGCAACTCCTCTACTACATCTCCATCTTCGACACCGCCAAAGCCGTCGCGTCTTCCAAAGGATCGATACGCCAAGGTTTGTCCTTTCCTTCTTCTCTCTTTCCTCTCTCCTTTTCGCTCTCTCTCTCTTCTTCCCTTCCCTTCGCTGACCCAACCCAACCCAACCCTCCTTCTCCTCCTCCAGACGAAATCGAAGCTCTCGCCGGCCAGAACAAATCCACGTTCGACTTCCTCGCTTCGGTCGGACAGAAGTATCTCGATCAGAACGGTCGAGGATGCGTCGAGTTGAGGAACATCTTTTCGTTCATGGCTCCTCGAAACCGATAGACTTGGTCTACTGTAGATGGTTTCTCTCTTTCTTCTCCCGTTTCTCTTTCTTTCTTTCTTTCTTCGTGCTTTCCCATCTCTATCTTCTACCGTTGCATTTTTGCGCTCGTTCCGTTTCATTTTTGGGTTCTCTCCCGTCTCTTTTTCTCTCTACTCTCTCTGCTTGCCTTTGCTTTTTGCTTTTTTATGATCACGTCGTTTTGGATAGGGGACGGCGAACACGAGAGAGAGAGAAAGGAGAGAGAGATGTGATCGTCGAAGCAAGAGATGGAGTCGAGAAAAAGGTATAGAGTTGAGGGAAAACGAAAAAAGAGACGAAACGCGAAGACGAAGAGAAGAGGAGAGGAGGCGAAGAACTAACGAAGTCTCGAAGGAAGAGGAGCATGAGCTCCCTTGATAGGACTAAGATCGATTGGGAAACCTCCGATAGACTGATTCCCACAACAAAGAAGAAAAGAAAGACGGATTAGAATCGGTCAGCTAGCGAACTTTAGCAAATCGAGTCGATCTTGAAAGGGAAAGTAGGAAGGAACTCACATCCGACTGATCCTGAGTCCAACTAAACTCCTTCAAACCTCCTCCACCTCCCGCATTCCCAAGTTTCCTCTTCTTCTTCTTCTCCTTCACAGGCGAATCCGTCTCCTCTTCCTCCACCTCCTCGGGCTTCTTCGCAGCAGCAGCAGAGGGGAACTTCGATTTCGCGACCTTGGCTGATGATTTCGAAGGGACTCCTTCCTCCGATTCCTCGACGACAACGGCGGCGACTTTCCTCTTGGTGACGACGTTGGACTTCTTGTCGGGTAGAGGATCGTCGACTTTGGGTTTCTTGGTGGGTTTGGAGGAGGGAGGAGGGGAGATGGGTTCATCGTCTAGGACGGCGGCGGTGGGTTTGGGCTTGGAGACTTTTACTGGTTTGGGTTTGGAGACCTGAAGGGGAAATATCATCTGGTCAGTGAAAGGTCGAAGTGAAACGGGGGTGGTGAGAGAGAAAGAGAGAAACGCGACCGACCGTGGGAGCCTCGATCTCGTCCTCCTCCTCGACGACCTCCTTGTTGACGTGAGCCTTAGGCTTGGGACGAGGCTTCTTCTCCTTAGATGTAGGTTCATCCTCTTCAGATACAGGATGAGGTCGCTGTGAGTACGAGCGGGAAGAGAAACGAAGATCAGCGGGGAAGTAAGTCTACTTCGAAGAACTCTCGACGCGTAAGTTGCGACGAGACGATGCTTACCTTGACCTTCTCCTTCGCCTTGACCTTCTTGGGAGCTTCAACAACAACTTCCTCCTCTTCCTCATCATCCATCCCTCCAGCGTCAACCTCCTCCATAGCAGCAGCGAAGTCCTCCTCTTCCTCGTCGTCCTCCTCCTCGACGACAGGCTTGGGCTTCGAGACCTTCTTGGGTTTGGAGGAGGTCGACGCGACGACAGTAGCTGAAACTTCCTTGGGAGGTTTCGAGACTTTCTTGACCACGTTGACGGGGACCTCAGGACTAGGAGGAGCACTCTGTGGAGCTGGACGAGCGGCGAGAGTTTTCTGTCGATCGATGGGAGAGAGGAAGGGAGGGAAACGAGTCAGTCAGCGAGGGAATCGACAGGAAAGGGAGATAGATGAGAGAATTGGAGGAGGGACGACGAATTTACCTTCAAGGCGTAAAGTTCCTTCTCCTTCGATCGAAGAGCAGTTTCAACCCTCTTAGTCTCTTCAACCTGCTTCAGAAGTTCCTCCTCCCGTTCCTCAAGGTCCTCCTTCAGTCGAGCCTCAGCTCCAGTCTTTGAATCCTTCTCCTTCGAGATCTATTCGTGCGAGGTAGATAGCCGTGAAGACCAGTCAGGTCAGTTCGTGAGACGGAGGGGTTGTTGGAACAGAGAGAGAGATGGTGCTGATGATCTGAACTCACTCTATCCCTCCCCTTCTTTACTTCCTTCTCAAGAAGTTCAGCTCGAGCCTTCCACTCTCTCTCCTTCTCCTCCCACTCCCTCTTCTCGTCCTCCCAGATCCTCTCCTCCTTGACCCAAGCCTCCTGCTCTTCTCGAGCCTTCTTCTCCTTCGCAGTGATGGTGGAGAGCTGAGCCTTGAGAGTCGCGAGTTGGGTGGTCTGAGTGGAAGTGGTTGCGACGAGCTTGGCGTGAGCAGCTTGGAGAGAGTGGATGGTGGACTTTGAGACACGCAAAGGAGGAAAGAAACGGAAGTCAGGCTGAGCGAACGAACACCTCCTTTAAAAAATCGAAGAAGAACGGTAGGTTTACCTCAGCTTCCTCCCTTTCCTTCTCCCACTTCTCCATCTCTCCAGATCGCGACTTTCCAGCACGATTGAGGTTTCGTTGAAGGACGACGATGTCGGATTGGAGTTGGTCGCGTTCGGCGTAGATCTCGTCGAGTTGTCGGTTGAGTTCCGCGTGAGCGGCGGCGAAGTCTTCGTTCTCGGTCTGAGGTGTTTAAGAGAGAGAGAGAAAAGTTGAGCGGCTGATCAGTTGGGTGCTTCGTAGATATAGAGGAGTGGGAGAGGAGACGAACGACGAGCTCCTCGTTGAGGTACGCGAGGTTCTCGTTCTCTCGGATGAGAGCAGCTTCTCGTGCTTGGAACAGGGAGAGCTTGTGGTCTCGGGTAACTACGGGGGGGAAGACAAGCGATATCGTCAGGTTCGAGGATAGCAGAAGAGCGAGGGTGAAGGCGAAGGCGAGGGAAGGAAAAGAGAGAGAGCGAAGGAGGACTCACTTCGTCCCACGTCTGCCAGCCTTCGAACCTCGTGGATCTCCTCCGAGACCATCTGTTCGTTAGCGAGAACAGCTTGAGCCTGTTTGTAGAGAAGATCTTGCTCGTCGAGGAGCTGGAAAAGGGTGGGAGGTAATCAAAGGGTCAGCTCAGGGTGTTGAGGAGAGAGGAAGGGTGTTGAGCTTGAGCGAGCTCCTTCTCGGGGGTCGCTCTCCCTCCTCCATCCTTCCACAAAGATGAGAGCGAGTACTGCCGAAGCATGGTCGGCGTGGTAAGAAGACTGCGCCATCCCTCTGTCGTGATCTCTCGGCGACGAAGAGTCGTTCGTTCGTGCCGTCCGTCCTTCCCTCTCCCGCTTCCTCGACCGCATCCTCCGTCCCCTTCCTCCTCCTCCCATCCATCCATCCAGCTCCCACCCACACAAGTAAATCTTCACTTACCTCCACTCTCATCTGTTCACCTTCCTTCCTACACCTCTCCAACTCCGCCTCGCCATCCTTCTTCCTCGCCAACTGCAACTTAAGATCCTCCACCTCCCCCAAAGCTTCCGACACCTTTGCCTGTATAGCAGCGTTATCGCTCCGATGTTTCCTGTCTGTCACTCCTCGCTGAGTGACGAGTTGTTTGATCTGACCTTCGAGGCTGGTTAGACGAGCTTTATGAGGTCCAGGAGTCTGAGGAGCAACAGGGATCGAGGAAGGGTTCACTTGAGGGGAAGCAGGGAGAGGGCGAGGAGGAGTGAAGCTCGCCATGGTGGAGCTCATGGAGGAAAGGGGGAGGTATAGGAGGGTGGAGGAGATGATATGGGGGCCAGGAGGGGAGGGAGGGAGGGGGGGATGATTGGAGGAGGGAAGGAGGAGGAGAGCCTGGTCGAGCTTGATGTTGTTCGTGGCAAAATCAAAAGAGGTCGCGTTCACTCTTGTTTTTTTATCTTGTTCCATTTTCAGAGATCGTCCTCATCGGAACCTTCTCAGGGCCACTCCAAGGTATTATAAGAGTTCTTCTTTCGATCTTGATCCCATTTTTTTTTTTTTCTTCTCGTTGGTTTCGAAACGCGACGCGTGCATGTTGTCTTCTGCTCATCCCCTCTCTCGCTCTTCCTTCCCCTCATCGACCAGATTTGGTCACTATCCATTGGAATTCACCCTCATCTTACTCCCTGCTATACTACGATACGAGCCATAAGCTTCAGCCTCGTCTTCTAACGTCGTTGTTTCCGTTCTTCCTCGACGACCGTAGTGTACCTCGAAAGAGCAGAGAAAACAGACGAAGAAGAAAAAAAAATCGCCTGCATGCATCAATCCACTTTTTTCTCCTCCCCCTCAACCTTCTTCTCCTCCATCTCCACCACCTCCTCCTCTTCCTCATCCTCCGAAACAATCACAAACCTCCTCGCACTAGCCTTGATCCCTCCTCCTCCTCCCTTCCCGTTCAACTTCTTCTCCTTCTCCTTCACTTTCTCCTTCTCCCCCACGACCGAAGACGACGCGTCTTCCTCTCCTCCTCCTCCTCCTCCTTCTCCTCCTCCTCCTCCTACCACCTTCTTCTTCTTCTCCCCCCCACCTCCCGCACCTACAGCATCCTCCCGTTTCTTAAAGAACCCCGAGATCGTAGACTGAGTAACCTTCCCCTTCTTCTTCTCCCTTCCCTCCTCCTCGTCGTCGTCCTCCTCCTTCTTCCTAGTAGAGCTCGACTTCTTCGTCGTCGCACTCGGTTTCGGTTTCGATTTCGAACCCCCCTTCCCTTTCCCTTTCCCACCCCCACCCCAAATCACCTCCCAACATTTCTTCCCCCCCGTCCCCATACTACAACCCTCTACTTCCTCCTTCCCTTTCAACCACACTCCTCTTTCCACCTCCGGAGGAGGAACCGACTCCGATTCCGACCCTTCAGGAGCGAGGAGAACGAGATGGGAGACGAGGTAGGTCATTGCGATGTGGGAGAAGAGATGAGGGATTGAGGCGTGGGGGGTGTGGGAGTGGGTTAGGTGGGAGAGTTTGGTTGCTGGAGGCGTGAGGGAGAGGGGGATGAGGTTTTTGAGGAAAGGTTTGAGGAGGGGGGAGGGGTGGGGGTGAGGGGAGGAGGAGGAGGAGGGAGGGAGGGTGAGGGAAGGGAATTCGTAGAGACCTGCTAGGAGACCTGTGATAAAAGAAAGGTGAGAGAAAAAAAAACGTTAGGAGAGCCCAACGCGAACGCGTCGAATTCGAGTCGCGTCTTGAAGCTGGAAAAAGAACGAGAGAGCTCACCCTTCTCCGGCCGTTTCACAACCAACCATTCACTCTCCTTCTTCCTCTCCTCAGGGTACCTCCATTCAACCACGCAGACGGCCGTTTCCTCCTCCCGAGCCTTCTTCTTGATCGCCTTCATCGGGTAGATGGTTGTTGAAGGAGTTGAAGGGAAGGGAGAACAGAGGTCACAGAGGTCTTCGATGTCGGTTGGAGGTTTGAGTGGGGTGTTCTGGGAGGTCTAAAGAAAGAAAACAAAAACAGAGAGAGAGAGAGAAAACCTCCGACGCGTCAGCGATCCAATTCTCCTTAAACGATCGAGCTTTACAAAAACGACGCGGGTCCACATCCACACTCACCTCCTCAAAAGCTCTACAACTCCCACTCAACGGACACTCCTCACATTTCGCTTCCGTAGGTTTACACACCGTCGCTCCCAACTCCATCAAAGCCTCGTTCCAATCCCCAGCTCTCTCCTTCGGTACCAGCTCTCCCGCCGAATCCCACATCAGAGTCGTCGCGACCTTCTTGGATGGATCGGCGTAGACTCCCAGTAGGCGAGAGAAGACCCGATTGACGTTTCCGTCGATCTGGAGCCGAGGTACGGGAAGAAACGCAGAGGTTGTCAGTTTTGGATTCATTTTCGTCAACGAAGCTGGAGGAGAGGAGGAAACGAAACGAACGAGAGGAGCCTGAACTCCGTACGCGATAGAGGCTACTGCTCCAGCTGTGTAAGGACCTATTCCTGGGATGTCGGCTTGGAGGACTTTGGGTGAGGAAGGAAGGATACCGTCGTAGTCGGAGACCACTTTTTGAGCCGCGAGGAGAAGACGCGTTGCTCTCGAGTAATCTGCAAAACAAAGCCAGGTAGAAGGAGTCGGTTCGATGGGTTGGAGAGGAGGAGGAGGAGGAGGCTTGAGGAGTTTTTTTTTTTGAAGGAACGTACATCCTAAACCAGTCTGATGGTGCGAACAGAACAACAAAAGAAAGAGCGATCAAGTTCAGACGTCGTTCAAGTTGAGGAAGGAGAGGAGAGGAAACGTACCCAAAGAGCATGAACCTCCTCGTTCGATCCTTTAGCGAGAGCATAGATCGTAGGAAACTAATTCCGTCCCAAACCGATCATCAATCAAAAGATCTGTCAGCCCCTCGAAACAGGAAGCAGACGACGATACGCGAGCTCTCAAGACTGAGTACCGACCTTCTCCATCCACCTCTGATAGAAAGCGATGACCGTGGCGACCTGAGTCTGCTGGAGCATCACCTCAGCTATCATGACCTTTGGGAATGGGAGGCATAAAGCGAGGAGAAGTCAGTTGTGGGTTCTTGGAGGGACGCATCAAGAAAAAAGGAGAAGAAGGAAGGGATGAGCTTGAGCTCGAGCTCAACGTTTTCTTTCCTTCCCCTCTTCCCTTGTCTCTCTTCTCCCTACCTCCTCCCAGCCAACCAAATCTCCCACCTACAAGACCATCAACAACAACGGTACTAACCTCGTAAGCTCTCTGTCCCCTCTCCTCCTTCGTCCTGTTCTTATCGAACCGCTTCCTCCAAGGCATCCCTCGTTCGTCCCTTCTCGAATCAAACCAGTCCAGAAGAGCTTGACGCGTCGTAGAAGAGACGTGCGCAGTGGAGTGGTATGAGGAGGAGTGGGCGTGGGCGAGGAGAGCGGAGGAGGTGGTGGAGGAGGGAGGCATAGCGAGGGGAGAGGAGGGGAGGGGAGGGAAGGAGGATGTTGAGCTTTCCGAGCTTGTAAGGGAGAGGAAAGGAAGGTAGATGGACGGTTGGAGCTTCTGGTTCGGTTTGTTGGAGTGTGTGAGGGAGTAGTGGGGTGTAGGCTGTCGTAAGAGAGAATATAGAGGAAAGGCGAACGACAGAGAGGGTGGGAGGGGAGAGAGATCAAGAATGGAGAGCCCACGGAGCTCGTCCGATTCACCCCCTTGCCCTCCCGATCGAAACTTCTCGTGAGGGAAAGAAAAAAATCACCAGTGACAGAGTTCCCCGAACAGAGTAAGCGTACTAGATACTCTATAATCAACCCGCTAAGAAAATACCGAACCTCAACCTTCTCAACAGCAAAGCTCGTCTTCTCCCGCTGATTGATCGACGCGTCTTTCTCTTTCTCTCCTCTTCACTCCTCCGCTTTCACACCTTGTTTCGTCTGGCTCGAGCTAAACTGGATAAGATACGCGAACAAGACCTACTCCGGTCGTCCAACCTTCCCCCAAACGAAATCCCTCACTTTCTTCTGCTCCCGATCTCCCAAACCGTCCACCTGCTCGGCAGTTTGGTCGTCAACGTTGGGCTGCCACAAAGATTCCGGAGCCGAAAGAAAGTAGGATCAGCGATGGAAGAGTGGCGAAAAGGGGAGGGTGGTGGCAGCAGGACGAGGGGAGGAAGGGTGGGAAAGGGTTGGGAGACAGAGGAGAAAGAGGAAGTGAAGATGGGTTGGGCTAAGAGAGAGAGGAGAAAAACACACCTTATCCCTATCCGCTCCGGCCTCGATGAGAAGAACCGCTGTTGATCCGTGGCCTGATTCGAAGGCTAGGTGGAGAGGGGTGTTCCCTTTTGAGGACGAAGGAAGAAAGCGAAACGAACGCGTGAGTTTCTGCGTTGAGTTGGGAGAAACAAGACGTTCTAAAGCAGAGGATAAGGAGAGAGCGCTGTAGAGCCAAACCTTCCCTCGAGCCGATGCTTCGAGTCAAAGAGGAGGAGGAGAAGGGACAAAGAAAAGAGAGGAAGAGAAAGCATAACTCACCCATCCGATCCTGAGTGTTCAGCCTCGTCCTCTTCCCGTCCTTCCCTCCCGCTAACAGAAGCTGAACGAATCCGTCTGATCCGGTCGTCGCTGCTCGATGGAGAGGATGTTGGTTCGCTCGATCTTTAGAGTTGATCTGATGTAACCGAAAAGCGGAGGGAAATACAAGAGAGGTCAGCGAGGGAAGGAGATGAACAAGGTGAGGGTTCGAGGAAGAAAGGGAGAGCCAGACATACATCTGCTCCCTTTTGAATGAGGCGACGACCGATCTGGAAAGGGAAGGAACAGACGGAGATGAGAAGGAAGAAAAATAGGGAAAGAAGTGAGCGGGCGGTTTCGCGACGCGATTGGAAAGGCAGGAGGAGGACGACGTTGAGCTGAGCTTCGAGCGAAAAGCAAGGCAGAAAGGAGATCAACGAACCTCTATGCGAGCTTTGGAGGCTGCGTAGTGACTTAAGGACGGACCAGAGAGAAAGGATCAGCGGCGGTGAGCTCGAGGAAGGAAGCAACTTGAGGAGAGAACGAGAGCTCAAGCTCACAGTGCTGTCTGACCCTTCTCGTTCGTAGCGTTAACATCCGCTCCGGCCGCTAGCAGAGCCACGACGTTAGATTCCTGACCAGAGGCGACTATAAAAAGAAGGGAATGTAAACGTCAAGACGAAGGGACGGATAAAAGGAAGGATAGAAGAGTTCGCTGATGAAGCGAGCTCGTCACCTCGACTCCTCCCGCTTCCCTCCCATCCTAGCCTCTGCTGAGAAAGAGGTGGAACGCCAACGTACCTGCTACAATGAGAGGAGTGCTCCCACTCGCATCCCTGAGGTCGAGATCTGGTGGAGGAGTGTTCTTGAGGAGAAGTTCGATGACTTCGAGGGAGGAGCCTGAGGCAGCCCAGTGGAGAGGTGAACGACCGTCCTTTGAACGAACGAGGAAGGAGGAGAGTTAAGTTTTGATATATATGAACTGCGGCGAAAGGGTGACATACAGCATCTATAGAGTTGATGGCTTCAGGGTTGGCATTGAGGAGAGAACGAGCAAGTCCTGGTTGACCTGCGATGAGGGAGGGAGGGAGGAGAAAGGTCGTCAGCTTCGTCTTGAGAGAGCGAGGAAAGAGAGCTTCAGAGGAGACGAACCTTCGAGACAAGCTTTCTGGATTGTGATGGAGGACATGCTGAGAGAGATAAGGACGAAAAAGGGAGCTTGTTGGGGTTGGAGGTGAGACGACGAGAGAGGGTGAGCTTGCGTCGAAATCAACGGTGAGCTCGACCTTCCTCCTTCTCCCTCCCAACAGCTTTAACCTCCTCTTCTCTCGCGATCCTTTTTTCGCGTCACCGCATCGAACGCTCTCTCTCTCCCTCTTGGACTCAAATCTTCAAAGCGGAACTCGCAGTACTCTGGTCTCCTCCCATGAGCTCTCCTCCTCCTCTCCCTTCGCCTCTCTCCTCCCTCCTCCTTCCGTACCTCTCGCCTCCTCACCTGGTCCCTTTCCTCTTCTTCCATCCTCACCTCTCTATCCAACCTCTTCTCTCTCTCCTCCTTCCCTCCCTCCTCGTCGCTTCGACTCCTCAACCTCCGCCTCTCCAGCTCGATGCTCCTTCAACCTCCTCCTCGACCTCCTTCGAAGCTCACCCGACGACGAGGTTTGCTCTCGTCGACGCTATCGAGTTCGGAGGATCTACCAAGGGATTCATGGAGGAGATCATGAGGCAGTGGGGGATGAACAAGGTGGGAAGGAAGTGGCAAGGATGGGAAGCCTTCGTCAGAGATCTCGAGGAAGAGACGGACGGCGAACGAGCTCAACAACAAGGAGGGAGGTTGCTCGTCGTGGATCGAGTCGACAAGCTCAGAGGTCCTTCCTTAGGTTTCGGACCAGGAGGATTAGCTAGTTCGTTGGCTTCTCTGGGCACGATGGTGAGCTCGAAATAATATATCTACCATCTGGGAGAATGCGAGAGCTGACTTTCTCTCGTCGTCTCCTTTGACCGACCTGACAGACCTCCAAATCCCTCATCACCGTCGTCTTCCTCTCCCCAACGCCCTGGGACTCTCTTCGACCCATCCCCAGCACCTTTCCAGACCCACCCATCGTTTCCATTCCAACTTTTTCTTCTCAAGGTCCGTCTCCCACCCGATCCTCTCGCCTTGCTCTCCTCCCGCTCCGCCCTCGTCGCTGAGCCGCTCTCTCTCTCTCTCTCTCGTCTTTCTCCCTCCAGAAACAACAACCTACCTCCTCCAAAATCCACCTCTTCTCTCTACCTCCCCTCTCTTCACCCACTATCAACCCTTCCTCACCCATCTCTACTCCATCTCGTCCCCTCACCACCTCTCTCCACTCGTCCTCCTCCGCCTAGCCCACTCCCTCTGGCCAATCTACATCTCTCCACTCTCCCTTCCCGCTCAAACCATCAACAATCCTCACTTGCCTACGACGAGGGAAGGCATCGCTCTTCATCTTTCCCAGAGATGCAGAGAAGCGTTCCAAATCGCCATCGCAGACCCGACAGCTTTGCCTGGATCGTTGGACTCCTTCGTTCTCAAGAGGAAGAGGACTGAACCTGGGGAAGGGCTAGCTTCGACAACGACGGCACTCGGGAAGGCGAAACAACAACCACAGGAGGTCTCGAACTCGAACACGAACACGACGACGAGCAATCTTCCTCGAATGGCCAAGTTCCTGCTGATTGCTGCTTTCCTGGCGAGTTATAATTCTCCGAGGAAGGATCTGATGTTCTTTGGGCGGGGGAGATGGGAAGGGGGAGGGAAGAAGAAGAAGGGTGGGGGGACGAGGAAGGCTACCAGCGGGGGGAGGAAAGGGACGGTCGCGAAGGTGAGTTTAGTTCCCTTTCTCTCTCTTTGTTCTTCGCCATTATTTCTTTCTTTCTCTTTCTCTATTTCCCGTGGTCTTTATCACCTACTTTGTAGAGAGAGAGAGAGAGAGAGAGAGAGAGAGAGAGAGAGAGGACGAGGACCAAACCGAGACGCGTTTTTTTTACTGATCCCTCCCTCCCTCCCTTCCTTTCCTTTCCCTACTTTCTTCCTTTTTTTATTACCGAACGCGTTTCCCAATTTCCCTCAGATCCCTCAAACAATCCTAGGACCCAAACCCTTCCCTCTCGACCGTCTGATCGCCATCTTCGGATCCCTCCTCGCCGAACACGACCGACCTGATTCCTCCCTCGGCAACACCCTCAGGGATGAGCAGTGGGAGGAGGAAGTCGGGGAGATTATGGCTTCTGTTTCGGTTCGAGCGATGGTGAGTTCAGCCCTCTTCTCTACTTCCTCTCTTCTTCTTCGAACACTTCAAGAGGCCCTGTTAACAAACTCTTTCTTTGCGTTTTTTTTTTTTTTTTTTTTTTTTTTTGGCAGATCTCCAACCTCGTGAATCTTCATCTTTTGCAACGAGCGAGCCCTGCGGATCGACTGGAAGGGATGATGCTCAAGAGTGAACTGGGATGGGAGGAAGCGGTTGCGTTAGGGAGGGGGTTGAAGATTAGAGTGGAGGATTGGTGGGCTGGGGACGATTGATTAGTAGATTAGATACTCATATCGTTGATCTCTCTACACACCAGATTGAAAAAAGGAGAGAAAGAAGGAAGGAAGGAAGAATCGACGCGTCGACTGAACGACGGAAACTGGCCGCGGTCGGGCGAGCTCGCCTTATCGAAGGAGAAGGGAGGAGGACGAAGAAACCCACCAACGAAGATGAGCTCTACAATCGAATCCGACCCTGAATGGGAAAAAGTCAACTCTACGACCATCACTCCTCCCTCTGGAGCTCCAACCCCGCCTCCTACTCTCCCAGTTATCCCAGCGAAACTCGACAAGAAGAAGGAAAAGGCGGACGAGGTCGCTCCATCTTCCGCTCCTCCTCCTCCTCCCTCTCCTTCTCCTTCTACAATCACGATCCTCTCCTCCAAAGACGTCTCCACAGTCCTCTCCCACCTCACCCTCTCTGACTTCCTAACCTCCCAATCCAAAGCCTTCCAAGCCTTCAGCGCTTCCAAATCCCTTCAACTACTTCCTCCCTCCTCCTCCTCCTCCTCCTCCTCCCCTTCTCCCTCGGACGCACCCCTCCAAGCTCCCCCCCGACTAGCTCTCCACCTCCCTCACCACACGACGCTCTTCATGCCCTCCCGAGCCAGCGCAGTAGGAGGTACAGCGTGCAAGATCGTCTCTGTTCCTCGGTCGGCGGAGGATACCGAAGGCTTGCCTGCTACGACGTTCGTGTTGGATGAAGAGAGTGGAAAGGTTGTCGGGGTGGTGAACGCGGGAGAGTTGACGGGGGTGAGGACTGCGGCGGGGTCGGCGGTGGCTAGTAGGTTGGTTCTTGGGGAAGGAGAAGGGAGGAAGAAGTTGGTCGTCTTTGGAGCGGGGGTTCAGGCTTTCTGTACGACTCGCTCTCTCTCTCTTTTCATCGCTCTCTCTATCTTTTGCTGATTCTCTACTGCTCCCTCGTCTCTTCGTTTTCTCTCAGGGCACACCCATCTTCACCTCCTCCTCTTCCCCTCTCTCACCTTCGTCTCCTTCCTCGCTCGTCCCAACCCATCTCCCTCCCCTCGTCTCCTCTCCCTCATCACCAAACTCCAACCTCTCCACCCAAACGTCACCTTCGAGCATTCCTCCAGAGAAGGATTCGATAGAGGTCAGGCCGTTCACAACGCGGATATCATCATTTGCTGGTGAGCGAGCCGACTCTCTTCTCGCCCTCTCTCTCTCTCTCCTCTTTCCATTCCCATCCCAAACCTGACATCTCCCTCCCTCCCTCTCCTCCCCAATCACCAGCACTCCCTCCCTAACTCCCCTCTTCCCCCCAACCCAACCTCGCTCCCAAACCCACCTCGTCCTCATAGGATCCTACAAACCCCACATGCTCGAACTCTCCCCTGAAACCCTCCTCTCCCGCGCCGTAGGACGAACCATCTTGGTCGACGGGGAGGAAGAGGTGTGGAAGGAGGCTGGGGAGGTTCAGGGGGTTTTCAGAGAGGGGGGTGGGAGGTTGAAGGAGGTGGGGGAGGTGCTTAATGATGGAGAGAAAAAGGGGAAGTGGTGGGAGAGAGAGGGAGAGGAAGAAAGCAAGGGGGATCTGACGATTTTTAAATCGGTGAGTAGTGGGTCTTTACCAGGTCTTCGTCTTTTGGGAAGAGATGGTGGGGGAAGAAAGAGAGAGAGGGAGAGGGAAAGGTTCGAAAAGGCGACGCGTCGAGACTGACCTTCTTTTCCTTTCCGTTCATTCGTGGGCTTTTCCCTTTCGTTTCTCAAGGTTGGGCTCGCCGTCCAAGATGTAGCCATCACTCGACTCGTCTTCGACAAGGCTAAGGAGTTGGGGCTCGGGGTTGAGACGGAGTACTGAGCTTGAACGACGGTTTTCGCGTTTGTTTCCTGTTTTCTTTTGTTTCCTTCTTTTCTTCGACGAGTATCTATCGCTCATCTAACGATTCAATATTGAGTTTTTCTCTTTCTGGACTTCAGCCAACGCGCCGTCCTGAGAGTTCTCCGAGCAAAGGTCTAAGGAGGGAATCAAGCTCAAGGAAAGGAAGGCGAATTTACCCCTCCCCTCGTCAGTAACCTCCCTTTCTCCCCTCCTTCTTCCGGCCGCTCCTCTTCTGGGCTTTCGCTTCGTATTTCCTTGGCCATCCTTCAGTTTCCCTACTGCTTTTCTGTTTCTCGACGCGTCTAAATCGTTCGAACGATGGATGTTTTCTTCCCCTCTCCTTCTCCCCACGAGACTCAGTTCACCCGATCAACTGAAGTCTGTCCGAGAGTGCTCTAGCGCAGTTCATGTCCTCTCAAGGCGCACACATCTCGTCCTCAGAGGCCTCAGGGAAGGGAGAGACTTTGAGGAGGAAGGGGAGGACCCCGCCTTTAATGAACGCGTTCAACAAACTTGAGGACAAACTTGAGGAGTTGAGGTTGGCAGGTATTTTTTTTTCAAGTCTGATTCTTACCAGAGTCTAAAATCCGGAAGCGAATAGTGTGCGATTGTGTGAAGGAAGCAGAAGGAGGATGCGACGACGCGGGAATGGACGCGTCGGATTTCGGATGCGCCGTCGAACCTATCTCTCGTTCTTGAGCTTTGCGTTTCCTGCTCCAGCTCTTGAAGCGCTGGTATTTTGGTTGGTGCATGAGCAGATGATGGCCTACTTGATTGTTAAAGCGACAGACGCGTCGGGGGACTGAGTCAAGGGCTCAGCTCTGTAGAAAGTCGGCGATTTCAAGCTGGGAGGAGGAGCCCTCGGATGTCGCTGTTTGAAGAGTTGAGAGAAGAAGAAGAACGACTGAACAATCGAGAGAACGAAGGTAAGCAAGGACTCGATGAGAGAACCAAGCGCGACGCGATCTTGATTTCCCTCTTTCTTCTCGCATTCCATCTCTTTCCGAGCAGGCATGAGTCTACTCTCTGCTTCCTGATCCCCTCCCCTGCTCCCTACCAACAATGGTCGAAATAATTATTTTCCCTTTTCAGAGACATCCCCGTTCTTCACTACGAAAGCGCGACCTCTTTTCTCCCTCCCGATCTCCTTCCTTCCTCCCACCTTCCACCACGGCAAACCCGATCCTTTTCGCTATACTGAACGGATCACGCTCTTTCGACCTCGAATGGATAAGGTGGACGTAGAGGAGTATGTGACATCGACTTTCATCTTCGTGAGTTCTATACATCCTCTTTGAGGGCGGGTGAAGAAGGACAGGGACGGGAAGCCACCCAAATCCCTTCCTCGGATCCTTCTTCCTCCCTGTCTCCCTCAACTCGAGCCATCCACTTCTAAAATTCATACCAGCAGGTGCTACGGGTCCAGGCTTTAACCTCCAGCAAAAAATCTTCTCCGTTCACAACTGAGGCGGGAGGAGTTCACGGTGGCGACCGCCCGCTCCACAAATCGACATGCGCGACCTGCGACCTGTTTCCCTCCTTCCTCGACCTCCCGCCATCTCGTTCTCCCCCTGTAGCCTTCTTCGACCTTTCCCAGCTCTCCCTGTCACATACCTTTCTAGCTTGCTGATCGTCCACTCCTTAGGAATGCTCACCACATCCTCGCTTCGGCAGGATCCCCTTCCCTTCGCGTTGGAGAAGCTAATCTCCATCCTCCTTCTCGCTCTTCAAAGCGAGAAGGATACATGGGCTTGAACCGCTCTTCGGAGCCTACAGCTTTCACTTCGGTGTAGCTGGTCCTCTCTCTCCGCCTCTGGGTTTGAGGATTCGCGTTGCAGCTCGTCCCTTCCCTGGATCTCGAGCTCCGCACCCCACTTCGTTGTTACCTCGCTCCTCCCATGGAGTTCGACACTGAAACTACGGAGGTCGTTCCTCCCTCCCCTCTTTCGTTTCTCCTGTGGGCTCCTCGTCGTTTCTCGTTGGCTCAAAGTTGTTTCTGTGGGCTCTAAAGTGTTTCCCGTTAGCTCAAGTCGTTTCTTGTTGGCTGAGAGCCGTAGCTGTAGCCGCGTACTCAGCTGATGCAGAAGAATTGAAGGAGTTTTGCGTTGAGTCGAGGTGAGTCGACGTCTCCTCCCTTCCTTCTTCCTCTCCTCCGTCCTTTCGCTATAGACTTTCGCTCGCTCGTAGAGCTGACCTCTCCATCTTTCTTCTCGCAGGCTCAAGCAAAGCGCTTTCCATTCTTTCCTCGGTCGACGTAATAGAACTCTCGAGCATCCTTCATCGACCTTCCCATCCTTCCCTCTCCACCCACAGACCCTCTGGTCTCCGTTCTGTCATCTCTCGAGGGCTCTTCGTGTTGGAACCTCGCTGCTGTAGAACCCTCGGGTTCTTCCTCCGAGCTGTTCCTTCACCTCCGCTCCAGCGTTGGCGATTCGGTCTTCGGACATCCTGCGTCGTTTCCATCCCTTCTACTGTAGCTCCCTACCTCTTTTCAGTCACTCTCGAGTGCTGGAGAGGCCCACCCTTCTCCCATCTCTTCTACTGTAGCTCCCTACCTCTTTTCAGCCACTCTCGAGTGCTGGAGAGGCCCACCCTCCTCCCATCCCATCTTGCTTCTTACCTTTTTGCTTTGTGGAACGGCTTCGGATCATAGAATCGCACTCTCGAGTGCAAACGAAGTACGCGTCCAACATCGTCTTGTTCGAACTCCTTTCCGCTTCCTTTTCCCTCTTCCTTCCAGAGCATTCCGGGATTCATGTCGCTGTCGTTCTGCTGAAGTAGTCTGTCGCGGGAGGAGAGGAGAAAGAGAGGACGAGAACGAGAGGTGGAAACCAAACTTCTCTCTTTCTATCTCCCACTTTTCGGTCTCCCTTCCTCCAGCTCCTGTGGAGGATGTCTCGTCGGAAAGGGTGTCGATTGTTCAGATTTACCTGGAATGAATGAGGTCTCTTGCCGAAGTGGGCAGTGTGTCGTTGGTGAGCTCAATCTCTTCCCCCCCCCCACGTGTTGATTTTCCCTCGTCGTCGTCCTCCCTCTTCTTTTCCCATCTCATCAAAGATCTGATCTCGCTTATTACTCTCTCTCCTTAGACTCCTGCTTCAACGGATGGACTCTCTCTACCGACGGAACCTGCATCGAAGCCTGATCAAAACGACAAGTCGCCCAGACGCGTCGCGTTTCCTTCTTCCCTTTCGTTTCTTCTTCATCTCGTTCTTGGGCTCTTGGGTTCGATTTCTCTCTAGACTTCCTCTCCTCTTAGACCTCTACATTAGTATCACCAAATAATCCTCTCGGTATACTGATCTCTTCTCCGTTGACTGCCGAAGGAAGCGAAAGGAAAAAAAGAAAAGTCGACGACGACGCGAAGACGAATTCATGTCTCTCTCTCTCTCTCTATCACTTAGTTTTCTACTTCAAGAAAGATCAGTGTAGTCTATGCTGCGAAGGAAAGCGAGGCACGGACGGGAGAACGTCGAGGTCGCGCGTCCGTCTTGACTCGTCGAGTGCGATGATTTTGGAACAAAACCCCAATATCTACGGAAGAAAGTAAAGAGTGCTCTTTTCACTGAAGAGAAACAAAAAGATAGCAGGTTTTATCCAGCTGGTTCAAGTTTTACCCCCCAGAGGCGACTCAAAGGTGATGAAAGTCGGCGAGAGCAGTGAGTCCTCTCTCTCGACTCCAACGCTCCTCCCAACGACAACAGCTCAACCAAGACCTCCCTCCTTCCTCCCTCCCTCCCTTTCTCTTCCCGCCCAACCAACCCACTCTGGTCATGGAAGCTTCAAGCTCGACGTCTCACTTTGATGCGTTCGCTTCCATCCTTCGAGCGTACGATGGTCGTAGGTCAGAATTACAAGAAGCAGGAGGAGACGAGGAGACGCTCGTTCTCTTGGACGACGACGAAGGAATCGCTCTCAGGTTCGCGGGAGTGTTGGAGGGAATGTGAGTGCTGGTTGAATTCCTGGATTCGGAGGTTCTGCGAGACGGTGATGGAGCGTGGCGAAGGAACTAAAGAGAAGGAAGGAGGGAGCCTTCGAGCTGAGCTGACCTTTGACCTTGCTTTTTGCTCCTTTTCCTCAGCCTGGAGTCTCGACTCTCAGCTTCTTCGACAGAGAATTCAACAGAAGAAGAGATCTCCTCCCTCTCATTAGAACTATCAACGTGGTCTCTCATCCATACCCTCTACTCGTCAGTCCGAGTTCCTCTCCTTCCTCTCCTTCCTCTCCTTCCTCCCCTTCGTTCGTTCCCTTGTGCTCGTCGCTGATCCTTCGTACACACACACCATTTCTCCAGAGAACGACTACTACCACCACCCCCTTCTCCCAGTCCAGAATCCCTCCTCTCCCTCAACCCTTACACTCCTCCTTTAACGCTCATCCAACACATCATCTCTCAAGATCCAGAGCTCTCGGAATGGCAGACGATTCATTCTCATCTCATGATCCCCCAGAAGGGGACCAGTCCCTTCGGAGTAGTGGAGAGGAAAGAAGGATACTGGGCTCAGACAGCTGGGATGGTACGACGATCAAAGATGGCCGGAGGAGGAGGAGCTGGTGAGTCCATTCCATCCTTTCTTGAGCTCGTTCGTTCAGGAGACCTGATTTTCGATCTCTGCGTTTCGTCTACTCTTCGCTTCATAGGCGCCATGGGTCGACCTACGAACCTGGTCGGATCTTTGGACCCCGACGCGCCTTCGAGACCTTACGGAGTCAGAGGAGGTGGGGAATTGGGAGCTGAAGACTCGGTTCGTTCCTTCCCTCCCTTTCAGCTCCTCCTCTTCACTCACCCGTCGCTTCGCACCTCAAAGCTGACCTTCTTCTCTAATTCCTCGCTCGTCTCGTCATCATGCACAGAACCACAACCTCTCCCTCCTCCCCGCTCTCTTCTCCTACCTTCGTTACGGTCGAGCGGAGGATTGTGCCGCTCTCTGTCGAGCCAACGATCAGAGCTGGAGAGGAGCTAGTCTCGTAGGAGGTGGAAGTGGATGGTGGATCGGAGGTCTGGGTGAGTACTGATAATTTCTTTCGGCAAGTCTAGGCTGATCCTTCGGAGCGGAAGATGTGGGCGGCAGGAAGTGGAAGAAGGGAAACGAGAACAAAAAGAAGACGCGAGCTCATCATCTGCCTTCTTTGCCTTCGTTGTCTGTGGACTCAAACAGCTGCTAAAGACCCGAACGAGATGGACGATGAGGACGAGCTCGATATCGAGAAGGAGGAGCAGTTTGAGATCGGGAACCGGAACAGAGCTCTCTGGAAGAAGATCGGACGGTCGGTGGCCTCGAATGTACGTCCGAGATTCTTCGTCTTGCTTTATCTTTGCCCCCATCTCGTTTGGACCTCGCCTCTATGTCTCCCACCAGTCGCTGATCTGCACTCGTTTTTCTTCCTTTCGTGTCCCAATCCTCCTTCCCACAGACGAAACTCCCCGTCTACGAGCGAGCTCTCTACGGAACTCTCACAGGATACCTCCCTGCTGTTCTTCCCGTCTGTCGAAGTTGGGAGGATCACGTCTGGGCGCATATCAACGCTAGGATTGAGGCTAGGTCCGTACCCCTACTTCTCTTCTCTCACTTCATCCTTCCTACTGTAGATCTATCTCCCTTTCGACGCGCTGACTTCCCCTTTTTTCGTTTCGACGAAACAGGATCGATCGACGTCTTTCGGAGCTTGGTGGATTCTGGGCTGAAGAGTTTGGAGTTGCTGAGCCTGGGGATGGAGAGGGAGAGGGAACGAGAGCTGGAGGAGGGTTGGAGGACGTGTTTCAGCAGGTCATGAAGACAGAGCGAGACGGAGTCGCGTGAGTCCTAATTCCGCCTCTCTTTACTCTTCTCTCAGTCTGTTCGACCCTGCTCTTTCTTGATAAAATTCAAAAAGAGCCAGGTTGATCTGCGACTCGAGAGGAAACTCGACAAAGCAATCGACCGACGCGCTTCTTCCCTCCTCGTTGTGTCTCTCTCGTCCAGTGCTGCCGCTCGGAACCCTTACAGGATGACCATGACTCACGTCATTCTGGGACGAACGGACGAGCTCTTCACTCAGTTCGCCAACTCTCTCGACGGAATGAGGGACGTTGTTTCGCCGGAGTGAGTTCGAACCTGCCTCTCCCTTTTCCTTCCCTCTCCCAACTGACGATGTTTCTTTTCCTCGTTTGCCAAAGCCTCTACCCTCCTCTTCTTCGATTCTTCGCCCATCTCGTCATCTATCTCCGTCTCCTCCACCAGGATCCCCCTCTGGAACCAGCCAACATCATCCTCCAAGCGTACCTCGACGTTCTGGAGGAAGAGGGAAAGTCGGAGCTCGTCGCTGTTTACGCCGCTAGTCTGGGAGAGCAGAATGGAGCTACCAGCTATGCTAGGTTCCTGAAGGGTACGTTTTTGTTTGTTCCGCTTCGAGGAGCACCAAGCGGTTCAGAGAAATCTCGAGCTCGGAAGCTGACGCGTTTCAACTCTCTTCTCAACTCAAACAGCCATGGACCCTAGAGCCACCAAAGAGGAACGAAAGATTGCTCTCCTTCGAGCGAAGGAGCATGGTCTCGATCTCGTCGAGGTGGCGAAGCTGACAGTGGATCTCGTGATGAACGAGACTTTCATGGTGAGTTCTCGTTTCCTCATCTCGTCGTCTCTCCTTCTTCTGACGCTTCTCTTTCTCGTTTCGTCTCCCTTTCGACAAAGGCCATGCCTGGTCGGGACGACCCCGAGCCGGACGTCACCGACTTCTCTACTCGCGTCGTCGAAGGCGGTCCTGATTGGGTTCTCATTCGATCCCTCGAATGGTTGACCGTCAGCGAGGAAACCTACCCCGAAGCTCTCGTCCAGGCCAACAACCTCGTTCGGTTCTTCCTCGGTTCGTTCCATCCTTTATATCCACTTTCTTTCCGATCTCTCTAAGCTGACCAACGCTTCTCTTTCTCCAAACAGCCTACGGGAAAGTCCACGCCGCGAAGGAACTCCTCATCCTTCTTCCTCAACAACTCTACAACTTCTCCACCTCTTCATCCGCGGCCAACTACGAGGAGATCTCCAGTCAAGCTTCGGAGTACATGCAGCACGTGATGTTGTTCGAGGTTCTGGGTATCCTGACGAGGTGTGCTGAGTTGGGAGCGACGAAACCGAAGGCGAAGTGAGTCGTCGCGTCCTCTTCTTTCTTTCCTCACTCGTTGCCTAGCGTTTCTTAAAATGTCGACTGACGCTTCTCTTATATCTTTTTCCTTTTTGCAGTACCCTCAAGATCGATCAGTTTGACTGGCTGAAAAGCTTTACTGTGAGTTCTCGCTCAGCCCTCGCGTTTCGCATTCTCTCGTCAAAAGTCTGTTCGCTGACTCTTATCTCCGCTCGTTCTGCCTTTCCCAGTCCACGGTCGACAAAGCTCACCTCGCCACCGTCGATCTTCTCAAATCTTCATGGCTCAAGCTCGATCTCGACGGCGAGACGATGGAAGGTCCGTTTCCGTTTCCTGCCCTGCTTTCCTATCGACCGTTTGAGCCGAGCTCAATCGCTTTCTCTTAATCACTTCAGACGAACGACGACTCTCGGAACTTGCTCGGATACGTCACATCTTCGTGCCAGAGCTGGTTTTCAGGCTGCACAACCTTCTGTTCGAAACGAGAGAGTTGATCCCAGGGTTCGTCTCTCCTCTGCACCATGCCTTCCTTCCTCTCTCTCCTCTCTCTCGCCGATAACTGACTCAAAAACTTTCCACATATTTTCTCCCTTGTTATAGAAACCTTCAAAAAGTCCTCGAACTCCCCAACCTCCTTGCGGACGAGCGCTACGAGCTCTTCGTCGAGTAAGTCTCGTCCCTTCTTCCCCTCCCAATCCACCTTCCTGACTTTCCTTCCACCCCCTCTTTCCCCACTTCAAGATTCATCCAATCAAAACACAACCGTCTCCCCGCCTACCTCTCCCTCGTCCGTCGAGCAAGTCTGGAATGTCTCGTCGACGCGACGCCTGGATCGAAGGGGAATCAGGACCCTTTCAGCGCTCGCTCGGTGGCGGCTTAGATGCTTGCTCTCTTTCTCTCTCTCCTTCTGCCTCACCGATACGTCTATTATCCCCTAGGTATTTCCCTCTATTGGATATCTCCTTCGCCTCCTACGTTCCCTCCAGATCGGATCGAGAGAGAGAGAGAGAGCCAAACTGAGGAGAGAGAGAGTTCGAGTTTCATTCCCCTTTGCCCGACGCGTCCAGTCCCCGTTGATTCAGTTCCATGCACCATCTCTGGGTCGGTTTTTCTTCCTCTAGATTCTCAATACCCTTGCCCTATCGCTCTACAGTTGCACTCTGCTCCCTCCCTCAAGTTGCAGTCATTAAAGCAAAGAGCAAAAGACTTCCGATCCCTATTCTCCATCGTCAACCTTCTCCATCCGAAACGTTGTTCGTTTCTCCACCTCTTCCTATCCCCCGTTATCAATCAGCTTCATTCAGCATCTTGACCCACGCGGCTTTGTTTGAAAAGAAAAGCTGGCTGTCTGTAAAGGAAGCTGAGAAAATATTATCAAGCTGAAGAGAGAGGACGTCGGTGTTTCACGAGAAGAAAGGGGAGAAGAGCGAGACTTGACTCTTTTCTCCTTGTTCTGTTGAAATTCGAAGCCTTTCTCAGGCCTAGCCCCTTGGAAAATCTTCGTCTTCGCTTCGGTTCCTGCGAAAGTCTTGCTTTTCTTGCTCGTTCTTTCTGGAGGAAAATCTGCTTCACTGTGGCTGGGAAAGCGACACCGAGGGAGAGGAGACGAGACCTCGATCGCTCGCTCGCCTCCAGACTCGCTCTCGGTTTGACCTCCTCTCTCTCTAAGAACCTCCCAACGTCCAGCAACCTCCTTCTTCCTTTTCTTCCGGTCCCCCTTCCTCTCGCCTCTCTCGCCTCTCTCTCCCTCTCCTCCCTCTACAGGATCCCTTAAGCCCGTCTCGTTTGTCAGAGGAGCATGGGAGCTGGATGTTGCAAGCCTGAGGTTCGTTCTCCTTCTCGCTCTTCTTCTCGCTCTCAGCCCTCCCTTTCTCGAGGTTAACTCTTTGTTAGCGAATCGTAATTAATCGTATCTCTACAGGTCATCGATTTCGAAGGGGAGACGAACCTGTTTCATTTCTATCTGCTGAGGAGTGTAGGGAAGGGAGCCTTTGGAAAGGTGAGTTCGATTCGCTCGGGTCTCCTCCTTTCTTGGGTTCGAATACGCAAAGGAGAGGAGAGGCAGTGACTGCGGATATAGAGTGAGAGCAGAGAGGAATAGGGTGGTAAAGCTGGCGTGGCTGGGGTGGGTGGGCGAAGGAGAGGAGGAGGGGAAGGGAGAGGAGGGAGAGGGAGGAGGAGGAGGGAGAGAGAGAGGTCTCGGAGGTCGCCTTTCCTCCCTTCCCTTCCTTCTTTCTCTCTCCCATCCTCTCGATAACACTCGCGTCTCTACTGAAGAGACACTCGTATCGTAGAGGAAGGCATGGTTCAGGATGGGACGGGCTTTCTCTTCGAGGAGGGAGTCAGGCGGCAGAAGGGAGGGAAGGAAGGAGGCTCGAGCGGAGAGATCAGCTCGTTCCAGATCCCTTCGTCCATCCTCTCGCATACTAGCACCGGCGTGAGCTTGATCTTCTACTGCTCACTCAGTACAGAAGCGTCCCTTTCGCTGGCTACGATGTATAGACAGGAAGGAGAGGGAGGGCAGAAGGAAAGGGGGAGCGAGGTCCGACCAAACCGGGGAGGGAGACGAGATCTCCGACTTCACCTTCACTCACTCTTCCTCCCTCCTCTCTCTTCCTTCATCTTCTCGCTACATCCTACTACCTTGCACTCGATCCGCTGCTCTCTTTCCTTCTATCTCTCGTCAGAACGCTGACTCCTGCATCTGCTTTGCCTCCAACCAGGTCCGAGTCGTCCAACACAAACAAACGAAACAACTCCTCGCTCTCAAGTACATCAACAAGGCCAAATGCTGCAAGATGAAGGCCGTCGCTAACATCATTCAGGAGAGGAGGCTACTGGAGGAGGTGAGCCTTTGAATCATTGAAGCCCTCGGGAGAAAGAGAGTTGGTGAGCTGGAGCTGATCGTCCTCGCTCCCCTTCCAGATCGACCATCCGTTCGTCGTGAACCTTCGGTACGCGTTTCAGGACGACGAGAACTGTTTCTTCGTGTTGGATCTCATGCTGGGAGGGGATTTGAGATGTGAGTCCTTTCGTTCAACTTCTCTCGCAGCTTCGTTGAAATGTCCAGAGGAGGTAGGGGGCGGGAGGGAGGGAGGGAGGAACGAGAGCGAGAGCGAGAGCGGGGCAGCGAGCGACGTTGCGAAGCTGGATTTTTGTCCTCGGGGATGGGTTTGGTGGTTTTAGTTCAATCAGCGAAGAGGAAGAGGAGCGGGCGAACAGACGAGATTGTTTTGGGGGGTAGGAGATAGAAGAGCTGATCGTCTTCGTGGCTTTGCGTTTCGCGTCGGAACAGTCCACATCGACCGGATGGGAGGGTTCGAGGAGAAGGCCGTGAGGTTCTACGTGGCTGAGATTTCGCTGGCGTTGGATTACCTTCATTTGATACGGATTGTGCATCGGTGAGTCCGAGGACCCTGTTCTATCTTCGACGTTCGAACTGGAGATTGAGCTCACGCCCTCCCCGTCCCTCGTCCCTTCCCCTCTCCTCCTCCCTCCTCGTTTCTTCCTCCTCTTGTTTCACTACCTCTCTTCCACTCGCTCGCCTCGACTCTCACAGTGATCTTAAACCCGACAACCTCCTCCTCGACGAACTAGGTCACGTCCATCTCACCGACTTCAACATCGCCGTCCATTTCTCCACTTCCGGTCGTCTCCTCACAGGCGTAGCAGGTTCCATGGCCTACATGGCTCCCGAGGTTCTGGCCAAGAAGGGCTACTCGTGTCAGATCGACTGGTGGAGCCTGGGAGTGATCGTGTACGAGTTGATGTTCGGGAAGAGGCCCTTCAGGGGAAAGACCAACTCGGCTCTGACGGAGAGTATCCAAGGGGAGAGGTTGGTTTGGCCGGAGGATGCGAGTGAGAAGTGTAGTCCGGAGGGGATGAGTGCGATCAGGATGGTGAGTTTGGAAGAGAAGCGAGGGTCGACGGAGGAAGGGTGGTGGAAAGGGAGAGGGAGAGACGTCGGAGGAAACGCGTCGCTGATTCTCGCTTTCGCTTTCGTTCGTTCGCCTTCTCCAGCTGCTCGAGCGAGATCCTCAAAAGCGTCTAGGATGGAAACAAGGAGGAGGAGGACTTCAAGACATCAAAAATCATCCTTGGTTCCGTGGGATGGATTGGGAGGCGATCGAGAGGAAGGAGGTCGCTCCTTCGTTTGTGCCCGACGTGCGTTCCCTCCCTTCCCTCCTCTTCAACCTCGTCGTTCTTTTCGCTGACCTCTGTGATTCGCCTTTCATCCCACAGTCCAAGAAGGCCAACTTCGACGCGACGCACGAGCTGGAGGAACTGCTACTGGAGGAGAACCCTTTGAAGGCGAGGAAGAGGAAGGAGAACCAAGATCCAGCGAACCTGAGTCCGGACATGAGGACGATGGAGGAGCAGTGAGTTCTTCGTCTCGTTTCGCTTTCTCCTCTTGGAACGAAGGCGAGTGGCCTGACGCTCGTCCTCCTATTTTTGCAGCTTCCGTGTCTACGATTCTCGTCGCATGGCTCGGAAATCGTGAGTCTTCGTTCTCTCTCGACGCGACGACTTCGTTTCTCTTCCTCGCCGTCGCTCCGAAACTGACACTCTTTTCTTCCTTCCTTCCCACAGATACTATCACCCTCCCTCGGAACAAGTCACCTCAAACGCTCAGACCTCCTCCTCAGCAACAGCAATCTCGAACGGATCCTACCTCTCCACATCGAAACCGATGCAGCAGCAACACGACGTGCGATCGGAAACGCCTCAGCTCGTCAGTCGCACAGGCGTGCATGTCGAGAGTCTCATCGCCGACGGAGGAGGAGTCAAGAAGAACGCTGGGTACGATGATCAGGACGTCGGAGGGAATCACGAGATGAAGCGGGTGGTGAGAGTTTCTCCTTTGCGAGTGAGGCGGGCGTCGTCGTGTTTCCTTCGTTCGTTCTAGATTGAGATCGGTTCGCTGACTTCCCTCTCTCCTCTTATGTTCCCTCCTACAGGAGTGATAAATCTTCCACCGATCCAGCACCGCGTTCTCCTTCTCCTCATCAGCATCATCCTATCCCTCCGTCCTCCCCCGGAGCCGCTCGCTCCCTTCCGCCTCCCTCCTCGCCCTCAACTTCACGATCTCGAACGACCTACTCACCTACCTCTCCTCGTACCCACGCCGCCCGTACTTCTCGATCTGGAACGGATCGTCCTCTCCTCATGACCTCGGGCGGAAGCGTTTAGGAAAACAAATCCGTCCCTTCCTTTGCTCGTTCGTTTCAAGTTGATCCCTCATTGCGACGAGCCCTTCCCTTTCATTTCCTCTGTTTCTTCTTCTCGTTATATCTCTTTCGATTCCCTCTATCCTACTACGCTACATTACCCTTCCGCATCACTCGTTCGCACTCGTTCTTCCCTTCTTCTTTCTTGGGTTTTTCTTTCTTCTCACCTCGCACGTCCCTCCCTCGCTCCCGCCGTCCCTCTTCACTCTTCTTGACCTTCCTTGCGCTCGATACACATAATTCCTATCTCGGTGGCCCTCCCCCCCTTCTACGATCTCTCTATCTCTTTCCTTCGTGGTCCCTTCTTCTACTTCTTCCTCTCTCTCTCTCTCTCCGCCACGCATCTCTTCTTTCCTCCCTTTTTGGTCCTCTTTTCTCTCTCTACATCTTTGTTTTGATGTTTACCTACTTATCTACCTACGTATCTACCTTCTCGTTCTCGCTACTCATCTCATGCACGCACGCTTTTTCTCTTTCCCCATCATCCTTGCTCTTGATACCCTTTCAATAACCAACTTGATCCTGATCCACTTTCCACCACTTTTTCCGCTGAATCATGCGAGAGAGAGAGGGAGAGAGAGAGAGAGAGAGAGAGAGAGAGAAAAAAAAGCATACAACTTCATCTTCGTTCGACGCGTCGTTCCAAACTCTTCACGCTTTCGCCCCGTTCTGTTATACAATCCCGATTCGCTCACCGTCCCTCATACATTTTCTACTAGCCTCCACTCTCTGTACGACGATCCCATGCCTTCTTTTCCTTCCCTTTCCCTTCTCGGTGCCAAAGTCTTCGTACGTCATCAACTCCCTCAGGGCTCCTGGCCTTTCCCCTCCCTCTTCTTTCTCCTCCAACTCTCACCCTCTCTTCACTTCAACCTTTACCTTTCAGCACTCCAACCATGTTCAGACTCTCCCTCTCCGCTCTCCCTCGACAGGCCATCGCCACTCGCTCTTTCGCTTCCACCTCGTTCGTCCCTTTCGTCTTCATCTCCTCAACCTCGTCCCTCCCTCCTCTCCTTCTGACTTTTCCCTCGTTCGTTTTCTGCACGACAGGCGACTCCTCGCCTCCGCTCCTCACGCCAACGATCCCGAGGTGCTCGAAAAGGAGAAGGCTAGGAACTTGGATGGAGTGAAGAAGGGGTGAATTCGACTCGATTCGATCTTCGCCATCCCATCCCATCACCTCTCCTGCGCTGACCCTTCTCCTTCGCTTTCTTCCTTCTTGTCCAGCGACCCCAACTGGAACGAGAAGCTCGCCGTTCGTTCGAGCCTTCACTCTCCTTTCCCTACACTCTTCGCTCTCTGCCTCTGAAGCATCAAGCTGACCTCTCCTCCCCCGCCCGGCCCCAACCTCGATTCTCTTCCTCTCCTCAGAGCGACTCGGAAGCCTCCGTCAAAGCCGATCAGGACACCAAGACTCCCGAGCAGCTGCAGAAGGAGACCGCCTACAAGGCTCACCAGCACCATGGAGAGGGAGGATCAACGGCTAGTGAGTCCTCGTTCATCGTCATCTCGCGAGCTCTTCGAAAAGACGAGGGAGGTTTGGTTTTCTTCGCTGACGGTCTTCCTTTGGTTTTCACTTGACAGGCAAATCGGTTCCTGAAGCTCAGCCTACTGGGTCGGAGGAGGCTGTGGTACGTTATCTTCTCTCTTTCTCTGCCTACGAACATAAGGGGGAGAAAGCGAACGTCCAACTCGGAGGGCTGACTTTTTGGATCTTTGGTTTTGGAACGAGCAGAAGGCTGATCAGCACGTTGGGAAGCCTTGATTGAGGTTTGAGGAGTAGTAGAAGGAGCGAATACGTTATGAATCACCTGCACTGCCTTGTTTCATGAGCGTAGAGAAGAAGAAGAGGAAAGAGGAAAAGGGAGATGGAGGTGGGCTGCACTGAGCTGAGCGGAAAAACGTCATCCTTCTTCAGACTGATCTTCACGAGGATTTTACGACACCACCTTCCAAAAAAAAAACTCCTCTCGCATCTACGTATCTCTCGCTGTCGAAGCAGCGTCGACCCTGAAAGTCGAAGTTGTGAGCTCGACGCGGTTCTCGGGAGCACCTCCGAGCCCCCTTCCCTCTTTCTCTTCTTTCCCTCCACCCCAACAGCCTCACCGCAACCCCAAAGCATGACTTCCAGCATCGCCTCCCCTCTCTCCCTCTCGGTGTTCCTCCTCTCCTCAGCTCTCTACTTCGCGGCCGTCTCGTCTAGTGCTCCTGGGTCAAAGAAGGGCGGAGGAAGTGCGGCTCTCGAGAAGGAGGCCAGGAAGGACGACGAGGTCAAGGAGGATGGTGAGTTCGCCCGTTTTTCGCGATTTGTTCTCGGTGGATTGGGAGAGTGATGTATGGGACGTAGCTCGATGGGATTTGAGGGATCCAGCAGAGGCGGGGGGGTGAGAGTTAACAGACGAAAAAACGAAGGACGAAGATCGCCGGCCGAGGTCGAGCTCAGCTCAGTTCTCCCTTCCCTTTGCGCTGGTCGTATGACCTCTCGTAGATCTCGTAGAGGGATCAGGAGGCGTTAAAACCTTTCCTCAACCCTCTAGGAACATATCCCCTCGAGACCTAGATTCTCAGGACGTTTATTATCCCTCCAGAGCTCCCTTCAACCAATCCTCTCTCGAGCTCGTCTTTTTCGTCCAGTCCTCCCTCCGAAACGTCGTTCTTCCTTTGCTGACCTCTTGCCTCTGTGCTTGGACGCTTAGGAACAGCACGAGAGGCCCACTCTCAGATCGGAGGACACGATGGACCCAAGTTGGGAAAGAAGCCCATCGTGGTCTACGTGATGGTGAGCTCGAAACACTCCTTCTCTCCTCCCTCCTCTACCTCCCTTCAGCCCACTGACCAGCTTGTCCTCCTTGCACCAGGGTGTTTGCGGATGGTGAGTCAAATCCTTCCCATATCTCTGAAGAAGAGATCTCGCCTGAAAGCAGACTGACCTCCTCCTTCCTATCGTCTTATCATCCCCAGCGGAAAATCAACAACTGGACTTCGACTCGCTGAGCTCCTCAAAATTCCCTACTTCGATGGCGACTCTCTTCACACCCCTGAGAACGTTGCCAAGATGCACGCCAACCACCCCCTGAACGATTCGGATCGAATCCCTTGGGTGAGCGCTCCTCTCTCAGCTCTTCCCCTCGTTCGAGCGAGGAAGCTCACGCGTCGCTCTTCCCTTCTGCTCTTCCTCAACCCTTTCAGCTCAAGAAGATCCAGCAGCATGGTATCGATGAGCTCGCCAACAACCCTGGAGGATGTATCATTGCTGCTTCATCGTTGAAGTTCGCTTACAGGGAGATTCAGCGTGGAAATGGTTCGTTCGCGTCTCCCTTTCTTCCTGCCTCCTTTGCTTCTCTCGCATGAGCCTTTCAAACTCCTTCCTTGTTCTGAAGCTGACCTCTCGACTGCTATGGTGTGATGTTTCTCGTCCTCGTACAGAGCTGCCTCCCCTGGCCCTCGACGTCCTTCCCAACGGTCTCCCTGCCTCTCCCTCGCGTTCCCAGGTCCAGACGCTCTTCGTTTACCTCAAGGGAACACCGGAGGTCCTCGCCAAGCGTATGGCAGGAAGGACTGGGCATTACATGGTTCGTTTTTTTTTCGGCCTCTTGACTCCCTAGAATCACGCAGATTTGCGAGGAAATCAAGGCTGACCTCGCTGTCTCCTCCGTTTCGACCTCTCGCGACCAACAGGGATCGGTTCGTTCTTCACCTCCCTTCTCTCTCTGACCAAATCTCAGGCCATCAACATCTCTACTCACTTGCTTTTTCTATATTTTGGTTGACCGCTTCAGGCAATGCTCGATTCCCAACTCGCGACGATGGAGGATCCTCCCAAGAACGGAGAGCAGGGCATCATCGTCGTCGACATCGATCAGGCCGAGGAGGATGTTACCCAGCAGGCCTACAAGGGAATTTTGGCTGCCATCGAGTCGCACTAGAATGCTTGAAAGCGTCGGGCTAGAGTGGGAGGGGGGATTCGGGTCGGGGAAGAGAGGAGGGAAGTTGGAGCGACGAGGAGTCGCGCGCAAGAGTTGGTTACGATTAGATTTCATTCACTTTCTTTCGTGATCACTTCAGCTGTACGGCACTCGTTGCAGAGATTTCTGCGCTGGGCTGATTCGATGAGAGTCGGCGAGAGAAGAGAAAAAAAAACAGAGGAAAACAGCGCGAATCGAGCAGACGACGCGTAGAAAACCACGTCGTCCTGATCTCCCTTCGCGTCCTTCTTCCTCGTTTAGCTTCGCCAGGCCTCTTAGAGGTTTGGGTACGAGTGGGAGTGAGAGGAGGGCTTTTGTTGAATGCTGAGTGAGAGGAACTATAAAGGGGAAAGAAATAATTGAAGGAACAACCGCGTCTCCTCGAAAACGTTTCTTCCCTGCGCTCGTCTCGCTTTTCTATTCAGTATCATGAACTATCTTCTCTCTCTCTCTCTCCTCTCCCACCGTTCTGCTCTCGAATCTCCCACCTCACCCACTGCAACTCTCTCTCAAGAAGCAAGCAAAGCAAAAAAGAAAGTTTTTGTTTGTTTTTTATTCGAGGGTGCTCAATACTTTCCCGAAACTAAAATTCCAAGCGCCAAAAAAAGGAGAGGCTTGAAAAAGAAGCTTGTAAAGCATGTCACCCTTCCCCCCCTGAGGCTACCCATACCACTCCCAACTCCTCACCACGACCTAAGAGAAACGAACCGCGTCAAAGATGAACCTTGAGCGAGAAAGTTTACTCTCGGGGAGCTCCTCGTCCGACACCGGCGTACTTGGGCTGTGTGTGGAAAGAGAGAGAGAGAGAGAGAGAGAGAGGAAAGGAGAAAGAGAGGTCAGCTTTCGGAATCGACGCGAGGGGATAGAGAAGATGGGTTGAGGAAAGAGTGAGAGATGAAATAACGAACCTTGAAGTCGTCTCCTCCAGTCTTGGCGGATCGGTACTCTCCTCGTCCCTGCAGAGTCGGAAAGAAAGGAAAGGAGAGGAAAGGAGTCAGAACGAGGCTCGAACGAACGAACGCGAACGGAAAGAGAAAGAAAGAGACGTACCTCTCCCTCGGGTCGGGGGGCTCGGTAAGCTCCTCCAGCTCGGGCGGCGGCGGGGGCAGCTCGGGTGGGTCGCTTGAGAGTGTTGGGGACAATCTCGGAAGGGAGGTGAAGGCTGCGAGAGAGAGAGAAGAGAGCGAACGAGGTCAGCCTCTGTTCCCTCGCACGCGACGAACGAACGAAAGGGGAGATTGAAACGGAGGAGAAGATACGTACAACTCCCTGAGGTAGTCAAGTCCCTCGGGGGTGAGGGTGTAGTAGTAGTACAACCAGGAGACTGGGAGGAAACGGGGAAGGAGAAGGGAAGGTCAGCTCGGAGGGTTGCCAGCGAGGACGTTCGTTTCGAACGAGCGTTCCTTTCTTTCTCGGGCTCGTAGGGGACGCGAGCAGAGGGAAAGGAAAGGAAAAGGATAAAGTACTCACACTGGGTCTTGACGTAACCCCTAGAGTTCAAGGACTGCATGGACTTGATGACCTCGAGGTTGGGGATCTCGGGAAGGTCGGGGTGAGACGCAAGGTTGAAGTCCTTAGCGGCGACCATGACTCCCTCTGTAGATGTGGAAGGACGAGCGATGATGGTGGGAGGAGGATGGGAGAGAGAGGAAGAGGGAAGAGAGACGGCCATGATCAGCGAAAGGCTCGGAGAGAGGACGCGACGAAGGGAAGGGAGAGAGGCAGGCGAAGGTCAAGGAAGGGAAGGGAAGGGCAGGAGAGGCTTAGCTTACCCTTGAAGAGGTTCTCGTAGATCGCTCGTCGGTTGGCCTTAGAAATCAGCATATTCGGTTGAGGTAGGTAGAGTTTTGGTAGAACAACGACTGTGGTTGATCTAGGCCCGTCTGAAGTAGGGAGGAGAAAGAAGGGAAGGAATAAAGGTCAGCGAAATCGTTCTTTTCCTCTGGAGCGAAGAGGGGAAAAGAGGTGTGGTCGAGGTCACAGAAAGGTCTCCCTTCCTCCCTCCTAGAGTGTCTTGAGATCTCTATTTCAACTTCCAGCAGCTCCAAATCCATCCCTCCTCGAGGATGCACTCTCGACCAAGGGAAGGAAGAAGGAGAGAGGTCGTTCGACCGTTCTTTTCACCTCTCTCTCCTCCTTCCTCCTTCCCTCCCTCTTTGCCTCCCATGCTTTCTCCTTCCTCTCCTCCTGCTTCCCCAGAGACGAGAGTGGTATGGATGTGATGATGGAGGGGGTGGAGTGCTGCGTGTGTGGATGGGAGGTTTATACTCACGAGATTTCTTGAAGGAAAGAGAGTGTCTGAGGTCAAAAAGAAAGCCCAAGCAGGGGGGTCTCTGTCCTCCTCCGCTGAAAAATGAAGACGGGATAAAAAAGATAATCGACCTTGACTTTTGACTTTTGGGGATATCCAACCATACAAGAAACGAGGGGTTGAGACCTTGGGTATGAAAATTGGTCTTGAGAGAAAAAAAAAACTTCCCTTCGACTCGTCGAAACGGGAGACAAGTCACTGCAGACAATGCGCGTCCCATCTCTCTGCGTCCGGCAAAGTCGAGCCCATCATCTCTCTGTATAGAAATTGAGTTTGGGGGCTCATGGTATCTTTGCGAGAAGGTCTATCGTAGTAGATTTGGGATCTGCTGAGCGGCGAATAAGTTTCTGGTAAAAAAGAAAAAACGAGGACATCTCCGTTGAGCCGACCCTCCCTCCACCTTTCCCGCCGAACCATCACTCCCTCCCTCTCTTCCCTCCTCCCTTCCTTCTTCCTTCTCACCCTTACACCCCTTCTCAAACTATCAACCATGCCTGCTTCCCAGACCGTCCCCAAGAAAGGAGATACCGTAAGTTTCATCCCTCTCCTCTCATCGTCTCTTTGAAGAGAGCTCACCAGATCGATTCGGACGGACGCTCATCACTTCCCCTCCCTCCCTCCCTTCTCTCTCTTTCGTTCTTCCCTTCCTCTCAGATTCTCGTCACCGGTGCCTCTGGTTTCATCGCCGTCCACGTTGTTGACTTGCTCTTGAACGAGGGCTACAAGGTCGTCGGGACCGTCAGGAGTAACGAGAAAGGCGAGCTCCCCTTCCCTCCCTCCACTTCTCTCTCGCGCATGCATGCCTCCTCCCTTCCGCTGACCCGCCTTCTCTCGTTCCTTGTTCGTTCTTTCTTTCGCAGGAGACTACCTCGTCAACCTCTTCAAGGGAAAGCCTTTCACCTACAAGATCGTCAAAGATATCGCTGAGGTTCGCTCCCTCTCTTTTTCTATCTCTCGCACGTCATCTCGCCTCCCTCCGTCTGCCGATGGGCTGATCCTTTCCCTCCCTCTCTTCCTTTCTTGGTTTCCTCCTTCGATGGTATATATAGCCTCACGCCTTCGACGAAGCCGTCAAGGGAGTTCAAGGGATCGCTCACACCGTTCGTCCTTCAGCTTTCTCCTTCCTTCCTTTACCGCCCTCCACTCAGCCTGCACTCGAGACGAAACTGCTCACTCTTTCCTCGATCTCTTTGGGCCGCTTCGACGAAACAGGCTTCTCCTTTCCACCTCAAGGCTGACGATCCTGAGGGTAAGTTTTTATCGAGTCTTTCTGCCAGAAAACGACGAGTCCTAAGAGCGGAGCTGGCCGACTGATCGTTTCTCGATCTCCTTTCTTCGTTTCTCGTTGCGTCTGTCTTCAGAGCTCATCAAGCCCGCCGTCGAGGGAACCGTCGGAGTCCTCAAGAGTGCTCTCAAGAACGGAGAGGGTATTCAGCGAGTTGTTATGTGAGTCTCGGTTCTCATCCTCTTCCATTTCCTTCTTCAACTCTGGAGCTGATCGTTCCTCCTCGTCGTTCTCGTCTCCTCTCACCCTCCTCCTCCTCCTCGAATCAGCACCTCTTCCGTCGCCTCCATCATCGAGCCTGCTACTCCTCCTCACACTTTCACTGAGAAGGTCAGTACAAAAACCCGCCCTCCTCTCTCTCTACCTCGATCCACTCTCCCTCGCTGACTGCTCTCTCTCTCTCTCTCAACACTCCTTCTCGCAGGACTGGAACGAGTTCTCCATCAAGGAGGTCGCCGAAAAGGGAGCCGCTGCTGATGGAGGTCACAAGTACCGAGGTAAGAAACCAGATCAGCATCAGCAGATCTACTTACGCGTCAATGAAAAAAAAGCTCACTCGCGTTCTCGTTTGATTCTCCTCCCGTAGCTTCCAAGGTCCTCGCTGAGAAGGCCGCCTGGAAGTTCCTCGTCGACAACCCTGAGGTTACCTGGGGAATCGCAACCATCAACCCTCCGTGAGTCGATCTCCCTCTCTCTTGCTCGAACATCCAAAGGAACGAAAGCTGACCTTTCGTCCTCGCGTCGGCGTCGCGTCCCGTCCCTCCCAGCCTCGTCTTCGGAGTGAGTTTCTTTTTCTTTCCCTCTCCCTCTCTCTCTCTCTATCTATCTCTGTCTCTCTCCTTACCCTCCTCATCTCAAACTAACCTCCACCCCCTCCCTCCTCATCAGCCTATCCTCCACCAAGTCTCCTCCCCCGAAGCCCTCAACACCTCCGTCGCCCTCTTCTACGACATCACCAAAGGATCCAAAACTGAGGCTGATCTTCCTGGATCGCTTGGGAACTGGGTCGACGTGAGAGAGGTTGCGTATGCTCATTTCAAGGCTCTTACTTTACCGGAGGCGGGAGGAGAAAGGTTCTTGACTTCGGGTTCGTTTTCGTTTTCGTTTTCCTTCGTTTTCGACGTCTCTTTTCTTTTCCCTCTTGTCGGTCTGAGGAGCAGTAACGAGTGTTCGTCTCTCGTTCATTCGCTGACTTTTCTTTTTCTCTCTCTCTCTCTCTCTCTCTCCCTCTCTTTATCTCTCCTTCTCACCGTCCTCCTCCCCTCTTCACCCTCCTCGCCTCCCCCTCATCCGCTCCCCCCCCCTCCCCCCCCCCCCCCGCCCAACAGCCGGAGGAGTAACAACCCAAGACTTCACCGATTTCCTAAACTCCTACGCTCCAGACCTCCCTGGAATCCCCCACGGAAAACCTGGAGCGGCTGAGGAAGCAAACTTGCCTGCGAACGTCAACATCTCTTCTGGAGCTAAGGCTGAGAGGGTGCTGGGAGTGAAGTATAGGTCTATTGGGGAGACTAGTAAGGATAGTGAGTACTTCTCTTTCTGAGTTGTCGACTCGACTCGCCATGTTCGTTCGACTTCAGGATGATAAGAGCTGACCTTTTTCGTTTGCTTGCTTGTGTGTTTTTTTAAATCAAAAAAAAGTGTACGAGTCTCTCAAGGCTAAAGGATGGTAGTCCAGATCGACTCACCTTGGAACGCGTCGTTTCGTTTCGTTTCGGATCGTTGGGTTGTATTGGGCTACTAAGGTTGGGTTTGTTTCTCGGTTCTTTATATTGTAGAAGCATATCTAGTGGCTTATATCTTCCTGGAGAGAGAAAGGAGAGAGGGTGAGAGGGAGGGGGAGGGTGAGAGAGGAGGAAGGGAGAAGAGAAAAGTGTGCGAGCGACGGAGCAGGACTCAGATGGAGACTGAGATGGAGATCGATAGAGAGGATGGGATCGAGTTGGACGACTTTGGGTTGAGTTGGAAAGAAGATAATGTAGTAAACGTCCAGTATTATAAACGGTAAACTATTGATACTGTAGAAGAAAAGAGAAATAATCGAACGAGCCAAAATCCAGAACGATCGCTAAACGAAAAACCCAACCTGCGTGAAAAAATCTACTGCAGTAAAAGTAGGATTCCCATCCTGATGGGACGTGGTATATATATAAAAAACGCAAGAGTCTACCTCAGAGCGAGAGGGGAAGATATAAGAATACACCGAAGAAAATTCAACCGCGTCGAACGCACATCCTCTCCGCTGATCCTTCCAAGAGAATCTCACACCCAGCTCTGTTGGTTGAAGCATTCGCAAGGAAGCAAGGAACAAAGGAGTGAATCAGTTTTTTTTGAGCGGAAAATACAGGAGGGAAGGAGGACTTGGGACGAGACGAGAAACGAAACTCACGATCTCAACGCGTCTTCAACTCCCTCTTCTACGTTCTCAACCCAAACTTCCCCCGAATGGACGAGAGCGTTCCCGATGATATCCAGAGCGTTGGAGAGGTGTTGTTCTGAGAGATCGAGGAGGGGAAGACCTGAAGGTGTGGAGAGGGAAGGAGTGTTGTAGGCTGGATTGCGAAAGAGAAACCAAAATCGAAAGGAAGGGGTCAACTCGCTGGGACGATTTGGATGAAGGAGAGACGAGTAGCGTACCTAGATATAGAAGTTGGGAAGCGTCTTCGAGAAGGGATGTTCGAGCGGAGGGAGGAGAAGCGAAGAGAGCGGAGGTTCGAAGAGTGTGGGCGCGTCGGATTTGAGCTTCACCGAGGACGCGTCGAGTCGAGGGGAAGTTCATTGAGTCGAGTCAGTCTAAGACAACTGCGCTTGACCGAGGAAGAAGAAAAATACTAAAAGGAAAAACTCACCAAGTTGATCTTCTCCATGTTTTCTCCCGTTCTCCGTTTTCCTCCGCTTGATCATGCTCTGATCTCCCCCTCTCGGAGAGACCTCGCTCGTCCCAACGATCAGCTCCGACCTTTCCTCCTTCTTCAATGTCCTCCCCCCCCCCAACTCCCTTCAAAGATCTCAACCTTTCCTCTACTCCCCTAGCTAACCCTAACCCTGTTGTTTTTTCCTTCATCCTAGCGGCGTTCGATCGATGAACCTCCCATTCGTGAACTTCGTTCTGCCAGAGGCGACTCGACGAGCCAGTAGTCGAAGAATCCACCTCCATGATGCTTCTTTCTGACGGTTCTGGTGTTGATGATAGGCCACTCCCATCCGATGAGGATCTGGAGCGTTTCTTGTTTCGACCAGTGAGGAAGGGGGAGAGGAGGGTTTTGAGGAGAGGAGGAGGAGGTTGGAGGGAGGAGGAGGAGGAGAGGGAGCCTGATCGGGAAGGAGGAGGAGCTGGGGGGGCCGGGAGGATGGGCGACGAGGAGGAAGGAAGAGGAGGAGGAGGAGGAGGAGGTGTAGGTAGGCTCTGCTGCCCACGACGCGAAGGGGAGAGGCATTTGATCCATTTTGATGTCGAGGAGGAGAAGGGAAGGCTGAGAGATGGGTGGGGTTGTGGTTGAGGGGGAAGAAGGAGGGAAGGAAGAAGGGAAAGGAAAGGAAAAAAAAGGTCAAGTTCGGTCTCTCTTCTGAGAACTCGGTCGGAACTCTGGCAGGGAGGAGCAGATTTTCCGAACAACGACGAAGAAGAAAGAAAGAAAAGAAAGCGTTACTCATCAATAGCTAAGTCGTCCAAAAGCAAAAGCATCTGTGGAAAGAAGGAAGGAAGAAAGAAAGGAACCCCCCTAAAATAAATCGCGACGCGTCCATCTGTTCTCCTCCTCCTCCCTCAGACACACAACAAATAGAATCCCTACACACTCCAAACCCATAAACGTACATCCCTGCACCGTGTCCTGAAGTCCAACCGAGCTAGTACCTCTTCTCCGACATCGTAGGATTAAATCCGAGAGGAGACGCGGGCGTCGATTGCTGAGAGTACGTCTGGACGTGGACGCTTGGAACTGGTGATGAGGCTCCTTGACGGCCGTACTCGAGGGAGGGGATGAAAGTGTTGGTGTGGGACTGGGCGCTCGATGGACTGGAAGAGGGAAGATGGACGTTGGGACCGATGGGGGAGGTGAAGAAATCCTTCTTGTCTCCGAGAGCGGGAGAGACCCAAGGAGGGGATGGGAGATCCTTGAATTCGGGACTTGGAGGACGGTAGAGAGTAGGTGTGGGAGCGTTGTGAGAAGTGGTGTAGGTCATGACGGGGGGAGGACGAGGGGAACCTCCGATGGTAGGGAGGGAGAGTCCTCCTGAACGAGCTTTGGCTCGCTGACGACGGTAGAAGAGGTAAGAGAGGATGGCGGCAAGAACGGCGACTCCTCCGATGACACCTGGGGAGCCGAGCAAAGCAGAAGCATCAGTCAAGAGCGCGTTGAGGTGGAAGAGGAAATAAAGGGAAACGAAAAGAGAGACGCGACGAACCTCCTGCGATAGCTCCGATGCTCATCTTCTTCTTCTCCGCGGCAACCAACGCGTCGAAAGACATGACAGGCAAGTGGTCGGGTCCGAACTTTGAAAACCAAAAAGGCGAGGGAGGGGATCAGTCTTCAGCAAAGCGACGGAAACGGATTGAAAAGCGACTCACGTAGGCGACAGCGTTTGTCAGATTTGGTGGAGCAGCTGAAGTATACGCAGTGTCGTTACAAGCGTAGATGAGTTGTCCAGATGATCCGGGATTGCTGATTCGAAGAAGGAGGCAAGGAGCGAAGTGTGAGCGATGCGGAACGGAGAAAGACGATTTCCGATCAACGCGTCGAGAAGTAAGGGGAAACCTAAGTTCACCATCCAGGGAACCGGTCGATGGGTGCACCGAGTCCTACAGGCTCGTTGGGAATCTAGAAAAATGGAGAGAAGCAGTCGATGACGGTCAGAAACGCGAGCTTGTCGAGGAACTCGAAAGGGGAATGAAAAGAGATAAACGAACCATCGCCCTCGATTGGATGCAGTTTCGAGCAGCCATGGTGTTGATATCCTTCATCACAGCAGTGCAGTTCTCGGTCTTTACTCCTCCGACGATTCGCGAGCCTCGACAACTCGCTCGAGTCTCGAAGACGTCTCTGCGTAAGTTTGAAAGAGAAATTGATCAGCTCGGCTCTCGGAAGCTGTCGAAGGGAAGAAGAAAATTATCACTTGAGGTAGTTGACGGGCCATCCATTTAACCAATCTGGGGGGGGGGGGGGCGATCTTCCTCGGTCAGCGGTGCTTTTGAGGGAGGAGGGAAAAAGAGAACCCGAAGAGCGAGCGAGGAGAGAACGAGAACGAACCAGCATGAAGATGGTATCCCAGTGTATCTCCAGTCGAGAGAGCGAGGGAGTTGGGGCGATACGGGAAGGAGGTGAGGTTGAAAAGAGTCTCGTAGGAGATTCGAGGCAGGCGAACGGGATGACTGGCGTTCGTGCACTCCACCCAATCTTCTCCGAGTCCATTGCCACTGCGAAGTGAAGAAGATGCGAAGCGATTAGCGTCGTTTCGAAGAGAAAAGGAAGGATGACGAGGATGAAGGGGAAGAGGGCTTACAAGATGACGCTGGAGTAACGAGCGCGAAAGAGATCAAGAGGTCAAGATAGGCTAATCGCGAAGACGTTTGAGCACAAGCGGGGACGGAGCTCACTGAGCGTTGAACTTGGGACCCGGTGTACCAGGCGTGAGATCGACTCCATTCCAGCACCTGAAAATCCGCGTTGAGGTGAAGAGACCAGATTAGGAACGGCCGAACGAAGACGCGAACGAAGAGAGAAAAGCACTCGCCAGGGGAAGTTGATGACCGTGTTGATGTAGGAACACGACCTATTGGGAAAGCCGTAGGATATCTCCATCGGAGATCCATCTGCCGGAGTGCACTCGTACCAGCTAAGAGAAGAGAAAAGTTCAAATCGAGAGAAGAAGATGAAGCAGAAAGGAAGGAAAGCTTACATCCACGAGTCCAGCTTCCCTGGACCAGGAGCATGCGACCTCCTGGTGACGGATCCTGAGAGCATTTGGAATCCAGCAGGGCTGTAGAAGACGATAAATAAGGAAAGAGAAGGAAGAAGGATCAACGACGATTTTGAAGAACGATTTTGAAGAAGAGCAACGCGACGAGGAAGTCAGGCGATCGAGGACGAACAATTCTTTAACCTCTCCATTCGTGGGTGGACGGAGAAGATACTATACGCAAGGAAGCGAAGAGTATACGAGTGAGCGAGCTGGACTTGCTGAAGCGTCGATCAGGAAGGAGAAACGACCTTCACTCACGGTGACGTTACTGTGAACGACTGGGATCGCGCTCAAGCTCTTGTTCTCCCAAACGTGGTACAGAGGTCCAATCCTAGAGGTTTCGATGTAGATAAAGGTTCAGCTCGACTGTCAGCCTCGGCGCTCGAAAGCAGCGACGCCTTGTTCAGTGCGTCGACGCTCGCTCTGAGTTCGAGAGAGAAGAGCTCACCAGTAGTTGCTTTTATCCGTTGCGATAGGCATCGTGGTACACTCACTGCCAGTCGCAGATTCCCAAGTCGTCGAGGCTCCGAAGTTGGCTTTTCGAACGAAGAAAGAGAATCGAAGAAAGGCAGAAGTCAGCAAGCTTGCGCGTCGATCGCTCTGTTTCCCGCCGAGGACTGAACCCTCTTCCTTCTCCCTTCAAACTGAGATGACTGAGGACCGAAGAGAGAGACTCACAGCCTCCCACAATAACATGCATATGAGACGAAACTCCCCCAGGCGTGATGATGGGGTCAAGACGAGTGAAAGCGAGGGTCTTGATGTCTAGGAAACGAGGGCGGAGGAGTGGGTCGAGGACGGTAGAGATCGGAGGGTCAGCTCGAGTGGCAAGAGCGAAGGGAGAAGAAGACGAGTATGCGATGCTCATTCTACTCACTGGGTTGAGCGATAACACTGGGGAGCAGCGATAGAAAGGGAAGAGGGAAAGAGAAGGATCATGTTCAGCCCTTGCATGATGCTCGCTCTTCCTCCCCTCCTTCCCTCTTCACTCCTTCCCCCTGGCGCTTCCTCCTACAGGTACTCACTCGTTCGCAAGCTCAGCCGAGTATCCCTGAGCTTGCACCTTCCCAACGAACGAAACCAGCAAAGAAGAGAGGACGAAAGGGAGCGAGCGCATCGGTTTCGTTGCGAGAGGAGGGGGCGAAGCTGAAGGTGTGGAGTTGGAGTTGAGGGTGAAGAAGCGAGGAGAGAGAGGGGACGGATGATTCTGCTATGTCTTGAGTCTTGCTCGGATCCGTTCCTGATTGGAAATGATCTGAACCAAAGAGGGTGCCTGGGCTTTGGGAGGAGGAGGTGAGGTCGGGAAGGGAGAGGAAGCAGCGGACGGTGTGAAGACGAGGAGGTAGGAGGATTTTGCTCAAGAGAAGGAAAGATGTCGGATCGGGGGTGGAGTACTGCAGTGCATGGTCGCTTGGCATGGGGTTCAACCGTTCCACGAGAGCGAGAGGGAGGGGAAGAAAGTTCAGTTCAGCAGCCGAAGAGGCGCGAGGCCTTCGTTCTTCCTTCGTCCGGTACTACTGAAGCTGAAATTTTGGGAAACAAGTTCAGGGCAGTCAGCTCTTTCAACTCCCACCTCTCCCGCTGCAGCCAGAGTAGTAAATGGAGAATAGAGAGGGAGGAAGGGAAGCGAAAGGCAGAAGAGAAGGAAGGAACCGAACTTCGATCCTCTCGATCTCTCGACCTTCCTGAGTTCTTACGCCTCTTGTCTGAAACTCGGGACTCGGGCAAGGCGGGATGGTCTTCTGGTCCCAGCAGGGTCACAGGAGTCCTACTATAGAGAGGCTGTTCGGATGCCACAAGACGGCCTGGACGTTGGAAGTCGAAACAGTTGAGCTTCAGCTCGAAGCCCAGCTGCAAAAGAAGAGGTCTCTCGCGTCGCCCTTTTCTCCAGCGTTTTTTCTTTAATGAGAAAGTCGTAGGAAAAGGAATGACGCAAGAAAAATGGAAAGCGACTCAAAAATGCCGCGAGAAATCCAACCCAACCCAAACCAAGCCTTTCCTCCTCCTGCATCTCCTCCTCGCTCCTTCCTCGCTCAGCCAACCCTCCCAGCGATCCTCGTTAACTCCCTCGACCCATCTCCATCGAATCCACCATTCATCCCCAATTCTCTCCTCCTCCTTTCGGCTGCACTAGGCGACCCAACTCCTCCTCCGCCTCCCCCTCCGAACGACGAAATAACCAAAGGACGCGACGTCGACGGCGAAGCTGCTCTCTGTGAGTAGCTCTGGACTCTCGGATCGGCACCGGGACTGTTTGGAGCGGGCGAGTTAGTAAAATGGTAGTCGAGAGAAAGTAGGCTCATGGGTCGAAAAGCGTCTGAGGAAGATCGGTTGGGGAGTTCGACGCGTCCGACGGTAAGCCTCGGTACTTCAGTTCGATATCGCTTAATACTCAAGCTGAGAGCAGAAAAGATCGAGCAACGAACTCACGAGACGACGACAACAACGACTTTCCTCTCTCTCTCTCTCTCTCTCTCTCTCTCTCTCTCCCTCTCTCTCTCCCTCTCTCTTTCTATCGTTTCTTCCAAAACCTCAACGTCGACGGAAACGCGAGAAATCAAACCTCCCTCCTAAATCCTACTCTTCACCCCCCCTCTAACAGCATCCCAAGCCGTCGCCCCCACACCAGCCCACTCCGTCAACCCCCTTTGCAGATCGTCGTACTCCTCTAGCCTTCGAGAGAGGAAGGCGGACGTGGAGGGCATGCTTGGTTGGGAGAGAGGGAGGGAGAGTTGATGGAGTTCGGTGGAGAGGTAGATGAAGGAGAGGGGGATGGATTGGTGGAGGTTCTGGTTTTTGTGGTGGTGGCGGGAGAGAGGAGAGAGAGAGAGACGTGAAAGGAGGGAGGGTTAGTGGTCAGGAGAGAGAGAGAGAGAGATAGAGAGAGAGAGGAAGAGGGCGCCGAACTTGACGGGAGTGAGAAGAAAGGGTAAGAGCGTCGTCTGCTATATAGAGAGCTGAAGGAAAAGAGGCGAGTTAGCAGTGAATCATATTTAAATGTGTCGAGGGTGATCTTACAGTGATTGAGGAGGGGGAAAGGTGTTTTGAGTCCGACTCCGAGGAGAGGAAGAGGTGTCGACGTTATCGAGAAGAGAGCGAAGGCCTGAACGAGATTCAAACGATGTGGGAGAAAAGCTCAGCCTTGATAATAAATCGAGGAGAGAAGTGACTGAAATGAACTGACCTCTGCCAACCAAGGTCGAACCTGTTCGTTCATCTCCAACCGACTCTCCAAGATCTCTTGCAGTTGAGCCGTCGTTGAAGAAGTCGAGCTCACGATGCCTTCCTTCTCCTTTCTCTTCCATTCCCTCCCCATCTCCCCCCTCTTCTCCATCAGCCACTCCTTTACAAGCGAGCGCTGCGGCCCCCTCCCTGGTCCGAACAAGGTGGAGATGGCTGCTGAGTTGAGAGCGTTGGAGTAGTGGTACGGAGGAGGGAGGGAGAGAGAGGCGAGGGAGAGGGATTCGAGGCTGAAGCCGTGGGAGGGGATGTGAGGGAGGGAATGACGAAGGAGGAGAGGGATTAGGGTTGAAGGGGAGGTCATACGTCCGGATAGAGTGCGTGAGTGAGAAAAGTTGGGCGAGTGAAAGCTGGGTGATGAGCGTTTGCAAGAAAGGAGAGGCAAGGAGCAGGACCAGCACGAGATCGAAACGCCTCCTCCTCGAGCTCTCCCTCCTCGCGCTGGTTGACTTTCAACTCCATCGACCTCTCTAGAGCGAGGAACCTCCAAAAGTACATACACCTCCCCCCTCTCCATCAGCGCATACATCTACCCTCTCCCGCCTTTCCTCCTCCCGCTCATCGTCGCCTGTCCGAACCCTCTCCTCCCTTCCCTCTCGCCTCCCCCCTCTTCCACCTCCTTCCTTCCTCTCCTCTCTCTCTCTCTCCCGCGACCATGGCTTCCGCCAACCTCATCACCTCAGCTGCTCCTCCCTCCAACAACCCTATCACCTCCATCCAGCCTCAGCAGTACCAGCAGTACCAGCCTCAGCAGCAACAGCAGGCTCTCCTCGCTCGGCTTCACCTCGACGTCCGAGGAAGGAGGTTCGTCGTAGAGAGGGAGAAACTCATGAGTCTACCAGAGAGTGTTCTGCTCTGTTTGTTCCCTAACGGATTGGTGCTCTCGAGACCGCATGGAGGAGGAGGAGGAGAGGATGAAGGAGAGGACGTCTATGTTGTTGACGTGAGTTCGATGGACCTGCTTCTCCTTCCTCCCTCTCCCTCTCTCGTCTCTCGCTTCTGATTCCAGATCTATCGTTTCTTGACTCATCCTCCAGTTCGACCCTACATGCTTCGATTTCGTCCTCGACTTTTTCGACAAAGCCACCCTCGCCTTCTACGGAACCCAAGACAAACCAGGTCTCTACCAGCTTCAACAATCCCTCTCCCAACCCAACCCCGACTTCCTCCCCGCCCACCTCGCTCAACAACAACAACAGCAGCAGCAGCAGCAAGCCAACGAGAACAATCCTCTTCTCCACAAGCAGGGGATCATCGTTCTGCGAGAGGAGCTCGAGTACTTTGTCATTCCGGAGAAGGGAGGAGCGGCGAGGACCGATCTCGAAGGCCTGGCCAACGAGGAGTTGATGGTCTTGAAGAGGGAGGCAGGGAAAGGGTTGCTGGATAGGAAACAGATCTTTACGGCTCTGCAGAGGAATGTGAACAAGGAGAACAACGTGGCGGAGCAGCATTTGATCGATATGCTTTGCATGAGGTGAGCTCAACTTTCCTCCTCCCTGCCCTCCTTCCCTCCCCTCTTTCCCCACGACGTCCTCCCTCCTCTACTCGCTCGCCAACTCTCCCCATAGCTATCAACTGACTCTTACACGCACGACTTATCTCTCTTCTCTACCACAGCGGCTTCAACCGAGACGACAAATGGGGACACCGAGATCTCGAACCCTCTCGCTGCTCCATCTCCTCCATCGCTCTCGTCCTCCTCAAAACAGGAATCGTTCATCCTACCAAACCAGGAGAGTTTGCCAGAGTCGATCAAGCTCAGATGGCTACGGCTCAGAAGTTGTTGTTGTTTTGGAGGAAACCGGCGGTGAGTTCTTTCTTTTGCTCCCTCTCTCTCTCTCTTTGGTTCGACTGTCGAATCGTCGACGCGTTTCAGGGAGGAAGCTGTCGAGCTGACCTCTTCTCTCGTCCTTTCTTTCCTCTCCTCTCTCCTTCTCGCTTGTGGATTGATATAATCAGAGGAAGTGCTGGTGGGATGGGATTGAAATCGATGCTCCTCCGTCGAGCGACAAGAAGACGATCAAGGTCTGGGCCAGAAGGGTTTGGACGCTGGAGTTGAACCTCGTTCGTCCCTCTATCTCTCTCTTCTCCCTTCTCCTCCGCCCATCTTTTCTTCCTTCATCTTCTGACGTTCAATTCATCATCCTTCCCTCTCTCATCTGGACCTCGAACAGATCTAAAACGTATCCTTCACCCTCTGCTCTCCCTCCTTCGGCCTCTCTCTCTTTCTTTTCTTCTCTCTCTCTCGCTTTGTCGCCTCTCTTCGCTTTCTCTCCCTCTCTCTCTCTCTCTTCAACTTTTTTTACATACCTTACTGACCAGCTATCGATACCCACACCTTCTCTTTCTTCATCGATGTTGAACGAAGCTCGTCCGTCGCGCGCGCGGAGCTGGAGAGAGAGGAGGGGAGGAGAGAGGGTCCGTGAAACATTCAGCTCCTTGCTTTTTGCCCCTTCCTCTTTTCATTTCTTCTCCGGGCGGAGGCTATGTACTGTACCCTACTCCGCTTTCTCCCCGAACCATCACCTTCCTTTTTGACTCTCTCTCTTCTCTCGTTCAAGCTCGCGTCGCTCGCCTTCACTCCCTCCTCTCTCTCTCTGGTACGTCCTCTTCCCCCCCCGTTCTCCTTCAGTTCTTCCCCAGGAAATCCCCGACCGACCTTCCTTTTCCTTGGAGCTCATGTCAGCCTTCCTCCCTCCCTCCCTCCCCATCCATCCAGTTCTCCCCTCCTCCCCAAACCAAACGCGATGGTCCCTCTCCCTTCCCCATCCTCAACAATATCATCATCAACAAACCTTTCTTTCCCTTCCCCTTCCTCCTCCACGCGGATAGGTGCTACACCTGGAGCTGGACCTCTTTTCCTAGGTATCGATGTCAATCTGGAAAGAGCGACGGCGACGTTGATGGATTTGGAGTTGAAGGTCGTGGATGAGTTGGGGGTGGAGATGGATGGGGTTTTGCCGGACCTTGGGTGCGTTTTCTTTCATATTACGTCTAAGAAAAAGGGAGGAGATGCAGAGTCGAATGACGCTTCTCAGCTGTTGGAGGAGGAGGGGGGGCCCGAGCTGAACGAACGAACGCACGCGCGCCTTTTTTTTTTTTTTTTTTTTTTTTTTTTTTTTTTTTTTCGGGGAGCAGAACGAGAAGAGGTGTTTATCACCAAGCGGGAGGAGGAGACGAGGTTGTTCAACCTATCGAGTTGATCGTTGCTTCGCTTGATAAGGTGCTGGAACTTCTCGCAGGTCGAAACGATCTTTCACGCGTTGTTGCTGTTTCGGGAAGTTCTCATGTTTGTAGAGTTTTCTTTCTTCTTCTTTCGCTCCTCCTCCCGTCTCGATCTAACTCGAGGCGAACGCATCTATATATCTTTCTCTCTAATAATCGATCCTCTTCCTCCTCCTTTTTCTTCTTTCTTGTCCGTCGTCTGTGTGTTTTCTCCGCTCGCGACAGACCTCTCTCACCCTCCTCACCCCCTCCTTCCCCCTCACCCTCTCCTCCCTAAACCCTCACACCTCCCTCCACTCTCAACTCTGCTCCTCCTCCAACCCCTCGGTCTCCTCCAACTCTTCTTTCGTCGTCCAAACCATCCCCACACCCTTGGACACCTCAACCCTCTCCTCCCTCAACTACCTCATCAACGCTTCCTCCTCCTCCTCCTCCTCCTCCTCTCAGTCACCAACCTCCCCCTACTCCCCCTCCTCCAACTCCAACACCTCCCGCTCCCAACCTCTCTTCCAAACCCCAGCCGTCCAACTCCTCAACCTCCCTTGGAAGAACGCAGCTCACATCCGAAGCGTAGGGAGTCTCGTCGCTTCGTTGTTCTGTGGGAAGCTGGTCGGGGAGGATGGGAGTGCTGTGGAGGGAGAGTGGGGGATGTGGGATAGCGAGAAAGGAGAGTGGGAGGAGGATGTATTGCGGTCCATCGCGGTGTCGCAATCGCAGCAGGAGAACGGAGAAGGAGGAGGAGGAGGGAGTAGTGTGAGAGCGTTGGTTGATTCTTTGAAGAAGAAGTTGGGTGAGCCTGGGGAGGTGGAGTTTGATGGTGGGAGGGTGATTGGGAAGGTGGGGAGGTTTATGGTTGAGAGGTTTGGGTTTGGAGAGGAGTGTATCGTTTTGCCTTGTGAGTGCTTCTCTCCTGTTTCAATCGAACGTTCGACGAAGCTCGTAAAATCGCATCTGACTGGAATTAAGCGGTTTTGAACGAACGCACGAACGAACAGTCACGACGAGTCATCTCGCGTCGTACCTCTCTCTTCGACCCAATGCAGACGACGCCGTTCTCGTTCTCGACTCCATCGACGCCCTTCTCATCCCTTCGCTGGAGAGAAGACCGAGCTACCACTACCAGCTCTACCCTCATCCAGCTCAGAAAGCGGAGGAACCCCGTCGTTGGATCGCGGGCATCTCGTCGAGGAACGGAGACAGTGCGAGAACTTTCGTCAGTACTTCGCTCTCTTTCCCCTTTCTCCTTTCGCTTTTTCTTTTCACGAAGCTTCGGAATCTCATCTCCTCTATACTTCCAACAGGTCCGCGACTTCTACGCCAACTCGAACTGGTCCGTCTTCAATCAGCTCGTCTCGGTCGTCGCTCCAGGAGGATCCATCGGTCTCGATGACAAGCTCTTCTCCTTCGTCTATCTCTCGTCGGAGGTCCATCCTTTCGGAATTGCGCGAGGAGTGGTGAGGTTCGAGAACGGGATGCAACACATCGAGTATAGGGACTTGAGAGCGAATCCCAGGTTCGCTTCCCGTTCTTTTCTTTCTTTGTCTCCTCCTCCCTTTCTCTTCTTCTTCCTCCTCCTCGCGTTCGCAGCTGATCTCAATCTCTCTTTCATATTTTTCAGGTGCCTCCTCGAATCTCAGTTTCTCGCCTTTCGAACTCGCTACTCCTCGTTTCTTGAGGACTCCCCCTCTGGATCTCTCCGCCACCCTCCTCGAACTGCTCTCGGATTCGGTTTCGAGCTTTTCTCGACCAAGGTTCTTCCCAAGCGGGTTCTTCTCGCTGGCCAGCTTGTAGAGAGGTGAATTCTCTATCCATCGATCAGGATGAAGAGGTTTGCTTCCACTGACTGCTTCGGCCGCTCTTGACCTCTTTGCAGTCCTGCATGCCTCTCGGTTCTAGCGGACGTCTTCAACGCTCCCGTCTTCTCAAAAGGTCGCCAGACGTCCTTCTCGTCTGCTGCTCTTGGATCGGCTTACAAAGGTGAGTCTTCAGCCTCCGTCCCTTTTTTTTTCTTCTGTCGAGTCGAATCGAATCTGAACTTTCCACACCTTTCTTTCCCTTCCCCTCCCTACCTACCTTCAGCTCGATGGGCCTACCTTCGACTCTCGGATCCCAACTCTCCTCTCTCCTTCGAAGAAGACCTCAACGCCGTCCTCTCCTCCCCACCCTCTCCTCCCTCTCCCCAATCCTCTTCCGTCCTCCGTCGACCTCGATCCACCACCAATCTCAACCCAGGAAGTCCCGTCGTCACTCGTCCAGAAGGCTCCCTCCGTCTCACTCCCTCCCGTCTCAACATGAACGACGCCTACGCTTCTTCATCTTCGCAGGACTCAAACTCAAACCCTCGATCGAGAACCTCCACGGCTACGGCTACATCAAGAGGATACGAATCGACCTCCCCTGTGACCTCGCTGGGAGGAGAGACCGCCGCAGGAGGAGGAGGATCGTACGACGACGAGACGGATGGTTCGGGAGGGGGAGGGTTGATCAAATTGGCTCAGCCGGATAAGGACGCTCATCGAGCGTACTGCTCTATGATTCCGGAGTGGATTAGGCTCGAGGAAATCTTTGTGAAGGGTTTGCTTAACTAAGATGGGTGACGGCAGAGGGCAGAAACAAAACACTTCGCGTCGCGTCTCGATTCTCCACTTCCTGTACTGTGATCCTTCTCTTCTCTTCTCTTCCCTTCTCTTCTCTTTTCCTCCCTTCTCCCCTCTCTCTCTCCTTCATTTTTGGGCTGTCAGTCACTATCTTTTCTCCTCCTACTACCCGTCCTGGACTTCTTCCCTCACACTCGTTTTTTCAACTTCGTTGATCGCCCTTTCCGCTCGTGTCGCCTCTCTTGATTACCTTATCGAGAATCGCAACCTCTCTCTCTCCTCTCTACTTTCTTCTTCGGAAACTCCATACCTTCATCAACATTTTCTACAGCTTTGTGCCCTGCGTGATCCATGCTCTTGCTATTGCTTTTCCTCTTCTCTCCTCCTCGTTTCGCTTCACGATCGACCCTCCCAACTTCAAAACGCGCATTCACCACACAAAGCTCGAAGAAAAAAAGACAAGAAGGTTTACGAGAAAGGTATACTAATACTTATCGAACGGCGAGAAAACTCCAGCAACCATGCACAGATTCCTCGGGGTGAACTGAACGTTGAGGATTGGGGTTCGTTTCGTCGGGAAGGTTGTGAGGAGGGAAGGACTGCTCAATCGATCAAGAAAGAAAAGGAAAGCATAAGGGGGGTTGGAGAGTCAGCTCGGTCGAGGAGACAGATACTGAGTGTGTCGTCGACGCGACGAAAACTAAGATGCGTCGAGAAGGAGGAGTGAGAAAACAAAGACTCACCATCTTCTTTCCATCCCACCCATAATCCCCTTCCTCATCGTCACTTCTCCCCCAGGTCCCTTCTTCTCACTCCCCAACCCGAAGCCCATAGGCAACTCTCCCTTCTCCATCCCCACCCCGCCCACAACAGGTCCAGGAACGACCTTCTCCTTCTCCGCTCCTTCCTTCCCTCCTCCTTCCCCTCCTCCTCCGACTTTCGTTCCCCCAGCAACTCCCGACCCAGTTCCAGCCCCGCCAGTAAGAGAAACGATGGTCCCTTCGGACTCAGCGGACTTGACGTCCCAAACTCGAACGGTACAGTCTGAGGAACCTGAGACGAGGAGGGCTGATTCGGAGGAGAAGGCGAGGGAGTTGATGGTGGAGGTGTGGCCTGTCATTTTCTTGATAAGTCGGGAGGAGCCTAGGTCCCAGAGGTTGATGGTGTAGTCTTCGGCTGCGGGAAGGAAGAGGGAGGAGAAGGAGGGAGGGAGGAAGAAGAGGTCAGGTTCGGTTTCGGACGCGTTGAGGGACGAGAATGAAGGGAAGGAACGAGTGCTTTGGTTGATGGAAGAGAGAGAGAGAGAGAGAGAGAGAGACGAACCTGCTGAAGCGAGATATCTTCCGTCGGGAGAAATAGCGAGAGAAGAGATGGCGTTGTCGTGGTGACCGACGAAGAGACGAACGCAAGCTCCTCGTTGAATGTCCCAGAGTCGACAGGTCCGATCAGCTGATCCCGTAGCGAGGTAGAGAGAGTTGGGGTGGAATTTGACGCACTGGAAAAAGAAACAAGAACATCAAGTCAGTCGCGTCGCTTCTCCTTTCCTCCTCCCTCCGCCATTTTCCCATCCCGACACAAACTCACCTCCACATCCCCCAAATGCCCAACCATGATTCTCAGCGCCCCACTTCTCTCCGTTCCCCAAATCCTCGCCGTCCGATCCCTACTTCCGGTCGCGAAATACACTCCCATAGGTCCCCATTCAACATCCCAAACCGGTTCCTGATGCCCCTTGTACGCCGCAAGGGCCGAGAATGATTCCAAGGACCAGAGTCGGACGGAACCGTCTTGTGAGGAGGAGAGAAGATGCTTCGGAGGGGCGGAGGAACCGGTGAGAGGGGAGAAGGAGAGGGAGTAGACGGGTCCGGAGTGACCGATTAGTTTTCGCATGGCGGAACCGGGCTTTTCACGGATTTTTTTGAGGGAGGAAGCTGTGGAAGATTTGGATACGGCGAGAGATAGAAGAGGAGAAGAGAGCGGGAACGAAGAGAGGGAGTGAAGAAGAAGTCAGCTCTCTCGACGTCCTCCATCTTCGACGCGTTCTCGTTTCTTCTTCAAATGCCCCGAAAAGAACTCACCATCCTTGACACTCCCCGCCTCATAATCACTCCTCAACCCTCTCAGCTTCTCCCCTTTCAAACTCCAAATCCTCACCACACTCTCCTCACTCCCAGCCGCCAACAAACTCATGTCGTCCGAGAACCTCGTACTCGTCACTCCCTCCCCACCATCATGGAACGTATACGCGCACACACTCGGTAGAACCACCCTTCCCTCTACACCCTCCCCTTCCCACGCTGCTCCCGAAGATGGGAGGCCGTACGACGAGCCGTCGGTGGTGGTGGAGGCGGGACCGAGTCGAATTCGTTTTCGAGAGTCGAGGATTTTGGAGACTTCGCGTTTGACGTCGAAGGTTCTGAAGTTTTGAGGGAGGGGGATGAGGTCTGAGTCGGACGGCATGAGAAGGGTTGGGTCGGAAAGAGGGACGTCGAGACCTAGGGGTGGAGGTGGAGGTGGGAGGTTGGAAGGAGGTGGGACGGCTGCAGTTGCTGAAGAAGTTGAAGCTGATCCTTCTCCTCCTGCGACGGTCGTCGCTGATGGTGCTGATGCTGAAGCTGCAGCTGAAGGATCCACGTCCATCGCAGTTGCTGTCGAGCTCAAAGCTGCTGCTGTTCCGTCGGCGGAAGCAACTGCTGATGGTGCTCCATCGGGACCAGGAGGACTAGGAACGACGGCGGCGGGAGGAGGAGGAGGAGGAGCGTTGGACGCGTCTTCGGCTTTGATGACCTTCTTGACTTCCTCCGCGAGCTTCTCGGACAAGAGGGGGATACCGAGTTTGAGCGGAGGTTGGGAGTCGTTGAAGGCTGATGGGGAAGGTTTGGCTGTTGGACCTGCAGGTCGATTGGGGAGGTGAGAGGCGAGGAGACCTGTTTCGGTGAGGAGGGCGAGGGAAGAGATGGGTTTCGTGGATTCGGCGACTGAAGGAGAAGATGGAATCGTTCCAAAGTCAGCCAAATGCTCGAGGAAAGCGACCTCCAAAAAGAAAGCGATAAAGAAAGGAGCGAGCAAGAGAAGGGATGAAAGAACGAAAACGCGACGACTCACCATCCACCAAAATCCTCTCATTCACCACCCCTCTCACGGCCTCCTTCCCTCTCTCGAACTTATTCCCACCCTCCCATTCTCCCTCTACGCCACCCGAACTGATCCACCCGACGAGTAACCCGAAACCACCTCTCGACATTCGAACGACGTACTTCTCGGATCTGAACCGACGGGCGAGAGGGGAGTTGGCGATGTGGGCTGGGGAAGAGATGGCTGAAAGGGTGGAGAGAGGGGAGGAGTGAAGAGCTTGGAGGGGTGGGGAATGATTTCGGAAGAAAGCTCGAGCTGATGGATTGGGGAGGAAGGGGGGGAGTTAAGCGGAGGAGAGCGAGCGGGAAGGAAGGCGAGGAAGGAAGAGCGAGAAGAGACGAACCCGCTGCAGGAAAACCGGTCGCTACGAGATCCAGGAAGGTATGGACGAAGACTGGGAAGAGGAGATGCCTCAACTCGGCCTAGGAAGATGAAAGCAAGCAGGAAAAAAAACAAGATCGAAAGATGAAGGTCAGCTCAGCTCTCGCGCGAGCTCAACCTCTCGCCCTTTTAAACGACTCACCTTCCACCCTTCCAACCCACTCTCAACCCATCTCTTCAACCCTTCGTACCCTACCACCCTCTCCATAGGCTCCAAAACTTTAACGACATTCCCAGCGACTCCGCCAGGTCCGTTGCTCCCGTTGGCTGCTGCTTTCCTCTCCCTCTCAGCTTGATCTTTGGCTGCTGCTGCTGCTGTGAGTCCCAGAGCGTGCAAGGAGGCTGGTGGTAAGGTTTGTAGAAGATAGTTGAATACGACGTGCGCGTCTGGAGGAGTTTGACCGTTGGCGAGGGGACCTGCAGCTCGTTGTTGAGGGACGTTGGACGATCGTTGGACGAGAGTCGGGAGGTTGACCGTGTTGCTAGCGGCGACTGCTCCCGTTCCTGTAGATGTCGACGCTGCGCCTCCTGATGATGATGCTCCTGCGCCTGTAGAAGGTCCTGCTGCTGCTGATGATCCCTCTCCTGGCGATGGTGCTGGCTGGTTCTTGCCCTCGATTTCCTTCCTGAGCGCTTCCTCCGCGCGAGCGTATCCTCGTCGTTTCAGGAAAGCGAGCACGACGTCGTTGTAGGCGGGATCAGATTCGGAAAGAGGAGGAGGAGTAGGAGCCATGGCGACGGAGAGAGAGGAGAGGGTGGTAGAAAGTCGAGCTGACTGGAAGGAGAGGAGAGGAAGGAGGGAGGAAGAGGTCAGCTAGCTCACAAGAGACCAAAGCAGAATTCTTGTGGGGTCGGGATCAAGAGATAACTTGTTCCATCGCAATCTGGTGGCCCTAGACACCGACCGAAAGGTGATATATACGCCGACGAGGGTTGGATGCAAGATCGAGAGCGAGAGAGACGAGCTCAACTCCATCGCTCCTTCCCTTCTCCTCCTCCTCCTCCTCCTCCCGTCAACTTGGAAAAGCGAACTCACGTTGATACGTCTTCTCGGATGCTAAGCCTTCTGAGTCCAAAGCTGGATGTACTACTGAAGGAAAAGAAACTCGTTCGTTTCGATGGTGGAAGCTTGAAGACACTTGAAACTCCGGGCTCAAATCCGTAAGTTTCGAAGAAGCTCGCTCGACTCCTCCTTCTTCTTCAACTCCCACCCTCTCCCAACTACACCACCCTCCCTTTCTCTCTTTCTACCACCCCACTATCCGCAGCATTAGAAAGGATGGCCAAATCCAAGAACGGAGGAAGTGGAGGATCGAAGGCGAGGAAGACGAGAGCGTTCGGAGCGGTCAAGAGGATGATCAACCCGGCGGACCCTAGGCTGTAAGTTCGCTTCTTTCCTTCTCTTCGGCCTTGCCAGCTCGCTGATAAGCTCTCCTCCCTTCGATATATACGGTTCCCAGGAAAGCCAACGCTGAGAAGGCTGCCAAGAAGGTCGCCGACGAGAAGGCAGCGGCCGTCAAGCATGTGTGAGTCGAGCTCAACATTTTCGTTTGCTCTTCCTTCCAGGCTTCTGCAGAGACCGAGACGGGGATAAACCGGGCTCTCTGGGTGTAGAAGACAAGGTTGGCTCGCAGAGGGTCCCTGGAGCTGGTCGGAGTTGCTCTGAGAGATGAAGGACTGCCTCGAGGAGAGGAAGGGTGAAGAAGCACAAGTGGCGAAGGTCAACGAGCTTCCTCCTTCCCTCGAAGGAGCTCGCCTCCCGGTTCTCGACTCTTCAGATCGCCACTACAATGTTACCCATGCTTCTTACTTCTACGTTCCTTCTAGAACTCAAAGCTAACCTCTCCCTCTTCATTCGACTCCAGTCCCCAACCCTCCTCCTCCCTCTTCCTTTCCCACAACCCTGCCCTCGGACCCCCTTACCGCGTGCTCGTAGATACAAATTTCATCAACCACTCCCTTCAGAACAAGCTTGAACTCGTTCAGGGAATGATGGATTGTTTGTTTGCCAAGTGTGAGTACTTGCTTCCTACGGCAGCTCGTTCTTTCAAGCGAAAGAGCCAGGTCGAACGCGCTCCTCCTTCGTCGTTGCAAAACTGACGAGCTTCCCTGTCTGTGTGTTCTTCCAACTATTCAGGTATCCCCACCATTACGGACTGTGTGATGGCTGAGTTGGAGAAGCTTGGACCAAAGTACAGGATGGCTTTGAAGTGAGTTCTCTCCATTCGCTCCTCGTCCATTCGCGTCTCGTCTCCTATCCGAATCAAACGCTAATCTTCCTATATCGTCCGTCTCCACCTTCCCTTTCGTTTTCAGGATCGCCCGTGATCCCCGATTCGAGCGACTCCCTTGCTCTCGTACGTCTCCCTCTTATCTCTCTCTTTCCTCACGCGTCCTCCTCGTCCCTCACGTCCTTCTCTCTTTACTTTCTTTCCCTCCTCTCGCAGACCAGGGAAACTACGCCGATGACTGCCTCGTCCAACGAGTCACCGTTTCCAAATGCTACGTCGTCGCTACTGTACGTTTCTGCCTTCTCCTCGAGCCATGCAGTTCACGCGAGCTCACCCAGCTGACTTTCTGCTTTCGTTCTGTCTTTGAACGTACAGTGTGATCGAGATCTCCGTCGTCGAATCAGGAAGGTGCCTGGAGTGCCTCTGATGTACATCGTCAGTCGGAGGTACCAGGTTGAGAGGTTGCCAGATGGAGGAGTGAGTTTTCCGTTCCTCTTTTCCTTCTTTCTTTGCAAACGCGTCGTTCGAACGTTGGAGTCGAGCCTGGCTTCAACCCCCATCCTCTCGTCCAGCTATCTCTGCTCTGCTAGCCCAGCTCAGTGCTGACATTACCATTGCTTCTCGTACTATCCCTCTCTCTCCCTCAGGCCGCCAACTAGATCCACTCGTCTTCGTCGACGTCTCGTCCTGGCTCGCACGCTCATCTCGGTTCTCTTCTTTCATCGGTCGTCGGGACCCTCGTTTATCTCTCTTTCAGGTGGAGGAGCCCTCTCCCTCTTGCCTTTTGTTTGTGGGTATCTCTCTGTCTTCTACTCTCAGCTTCCTGCCTTCGCAATCCTCGTCCTCCTCGCTAACCTTTCTCCCTCCCTTCTCCCAGTTCGTCACGCCCCATTCTTGCTTTTACTACCATCGATTACGTTTCTCACCTGTTACTCTCTTGCTTTATACATCAAAACTTTTCTATCCATCAATCAGCGATACCTCCCTCGAAAAACACACTCTCCGCGTCCCGCTCGCGCAAGGGCAGGACTCCGCAGGAGACGCGTTTCTTCACTTCTCCTCTCCTCATCCATCTCCCGTTGCTTGCCGTACGAAGAGTGAAAATCAACATAGATTGGTTCCACAGCACAAACATCAAGGATAAACATTCAACAGGAGCAAAAAACGAAGGTGGTAATGAGAGTGAAGGAGCGTGAGGGCAAACGAACGGGAACGAAAGGAGAAGAGTGAAAGAAAGAAGAGGGCTTGTACGTGAGACACAAAATAGGGGAGCTCATAGACAGAAGCACGAAACCGTGAAAACCCGAGAAACAGATACTGCCTATACGCTTCCCTTTGGCTCGTTCAATCAACTAAACCATCAACCCAACCAAGACACCGACCAAACCCAACCCAAACCCAACGCTCACTTTCGACCCAGCTCCACCCGTAGCAGCCGATCCAACACTAGCGCTAGCGCTAGCAGCCGCAGACCTGGTAGAGGAAGTTCCAGAGGCTTTGACGGCTGAAGAGAGCTTGGACGCGGAAGCAGCAGCAGAGGTAGCTTTGCCGGAAAGGGTAGCGGGAGGTGTGACGACTCCTCCGGCGGCTTCGGTGGTGGTGGCGGTGGTGGCGGTGGTGGAAGAAGTGGCTAGAGAGATGGGAGAGGAGGAAAAGAAGGTGAGTGAAAGCTAGGGAGGAAGAGCGAACGAGCGAGGGAAGAGAGAATGACGAACCGGCTCCGGTAGCCGTGAGGACGGGAGCGACGTAGGTGTCCTGTCCAGTAGGCGAAGGGAGAGGAAGGCTGGCGGTAGGGGTGCTGGTGTAGTTTTGAGCGGCACAGGAGTCGGCGAGGGCCTGGAACGAGGAGGGAAAGGTCAGGACGCGATTTGTTCAAACGCGCGAGAAGAAAAAGGCAACAAGACGAACCTTGTAGTCACTGAGCTGAGTTTGCGCAGTGTTTCCGTTAGCGGTGTTGCAAGATGCGCAGTTGAAGATGGATTGCAAGTCTGCGAAGCGAGAAGAGGGAGGGAGGGTTGAGACATCGACGCGTCGATTGAAAGAGATTGATCGAAAGAAGAACTGAACTCACAGGAAGCAGAGCACTGGCAAGCAACGTCGGTGGCAGCACAGGGAGTGATGTTGCACGAGAAAGCACAAGCCTATATCAAGATGTTTGGGGGAACAGGGTGAGCTCGCTTGTTTTTCTCGTAGGTCGTCGCGTTCGCAAGAAATGCAGAGAGAGAAGAGAACTGATATCAACAGCTCACCTTGGAAGCAACGGCACACGAATCAGAAGCAGAAGCCAAGGACTGAGAGAGATCGCTCTGTCCGGCCGAGGAGATACAGTCTGCGCAGGAGCTGAGGTCGGAAGGGATAGCTGGAGAGACGCGTGGGAGGAGGGAGAGAACCAAACGATCAAGAAACGTTGAGCTCACTTTGTTTTGAACAGCGCAGCTTACAGGCAAGAAGAGAGAAAGGGAAAAGAAAAGGAAAACGAACCTGAGCAGAAGCAGGCAGCGGTGTTGGTAGCGTCCGTGTACTGGTCGGTACAGAGGATGGAGGTCTCGAGGCTGAGAGAGGAGGAAGGGAGGGAAGGGAAGGGAACGAGCTTCAGCTTCGTCGGAATGTTCCGGTCGATCCTCTTGCCTCTTTCCCAAACCTGTTCATCAGAGAAGACGAGAGGACGTACGTGATGGCACACTGAGAAGAGCAAGCGGCAGGGATAGATTCTGCGGTGGGAACGCTCTGAGCTGAGGCAGCAACGACGAAGAGAGCGAGGGAAGCGAAGGCGAGGTTGAGTCGGGTCATCTTTGGAGGAGGAGAGGGAGGTTGGGTTTGCTGGAAGGGGTTCGGGTGAGAATAAAGAGAATTAGAGGAGGGAGGGGGAGATGGAGGTAGAGGAAGAAGAAGGGGAGATGAATGTGGTTGGGAGGCAAAGAAAAGCAGAAGGGAGGGTGAGGTGAATGAGAAGACACGTCCCTTCAAAAACACGCCTCCAAGCCTTCTCAAACTCAAAGGAAAACTCGGGCACATTTTGCAACGAGTCAGGTGTTCGCTTCCGCTTCGGAGGGCCTCAGTGGCATGTAGGGTCGGAACGCGACGAAGAGAGTTTTGAGTTTGAGAGAAGGGAAGAGGGCAAGGAAGGGAGGGATGTGCATCAGAAGAAAGGACGCGCGCGACGCGACTTCATCACGAAAGATTTCGATGGGACGAGCGTGTGGTGGCTTTTCGAGCACGAGAGCCCTCAAGATAAATCTGCGTGTCATGAGCTAGAAAAGCAACCTAAAGACATCCTCTCCCTTCCCACAACGATCGAAATCAAAGTGCAAACGAATCTCCTCCCTCGCGATTCCTCCTGCCGACGCGTTCAAGCCGACGACGAAGGCTGCTTCCCGTCGCCTTTGATGTTGACCGACTCGACGATGTGATTCCCCCATGAGCTGAGCTGCGAAGCTGTCGAGTCCAGAGTGGTAGCGTTCTGGTAAGAAAGGACACATGAACGAAAGAAGGGAGAAGCTTCAGCGACGACGTCGTCGGGAAGCCGACAGTGAGAAGAGAGAACGACTCACGCTGACGAGTTCCGACTTATGATCGACGATGTGGGTGTCGATGGTGGTGTAGAGCTTCATTCGTTCCCTGTTCAAACGAACGAGATCAAAACAGACCATCAGCTCGAATCGAAGGACTCGAAAGTCGACGTCTCTTTCTATCGACCCACATCACATGATCCCTGACTCGATCCAGAACGCCTTTCGCCTTCTCGACGAGTTCTAGATTCAAAAGGAGAGGAATAACTTTGATGAGTGACCGACCAAAAAAAATAGAGGAGCGGAAGAGGAGAGCAGAACGAGCCATCTCCACCCTGAACCCATTCCTCCTCGTCGTCAGCATCCACCGCTGCCCACTTCTCGTCGAAGACCTTGTGCTGCTGAGCGTAGAGATCAGATTGAGCGATTTTGAGGTAGAGTTTTGAGTACGGAAGTTGGGACTGAGAGGAACGAAAGGAAAGGAGGCGAGTCAGTCGCGTCCAACATCCACGTCGAACCGACGACCGAGGCGGAACGAGACGAACCTCTCTTTCTACTCCTTGGACGTTCGCCTCCTGCTCTCCCGATCTAGATCCACCATCTTCACCGCCCTGCTCTCCAGCTCCGTTGTCGATTTCCATCTCGTGCTCCTGCTCGTGCTGTTGATGTTCCTGCTCGACGTCCATCTCGGCTTCAGCCTCAGGTTCCTGCTTCCAAGACCTCCTCTGGATATACTCGTCCTCCGTATCTCGGTCTCCTGCTCCTCCGTCTCGTCGATCTCTGTCTTGATCGTCCTCCTCGTCGTCGACGTAGTCCGAGTTCAACTGATCCTGATCCTGGTGGCGAGAGGACGGCTGGGAGAGAGGAGGACTCTCGACGTCGCCATGGTGCTGTTCTTCCTCGTCCTGTTGTTGATGCTGGTGATGACGATGGCTTCCTTCTCCTCCTCGGCTGTGTTCCTCCCTCCTCTCGACGACGATGAGGATCTCCTCTTCCTCTTGGTCGTTCTCGACTTCCTCGTCCTCCTGCTGATGATGGTTCTTCTTCTTCCTCTTCGGCTCGGTGAGGAGAGAGCGCTTCTGATGATGATGCTGCTGCTGCTGAGGCTCTTCGTGGTGCTGGTGGGAGGAGGAGATGGGTTGCTGTTGAGGAGGGTACATGCTGCTGTTGGAGTTCGATCCTCCGCCTCCGAAGGCGAACTTGATCGATCCTCTCTCTTTCATGAAGGAAAGCCCTGATGGACCACCTCCAACTCCACTGCCTGCTGCTCCGAACTGTAGAAGGAGCGTGGTCAGCTCGTCTTCTTCACTCGCCATCGTCGACGGAGTTGGAGTTGAAAGCTCACCTGCATCCTCCCTCCTCCTCCTCTTGAAGCCGAAGCTGGATCTCCTGGGAGAGCGAATTGGGGCTCGTTCAGATCTCTTCCTGTACCTCCTGAGTTGGCTTGACCGAGAGGGTGGCTGTTGTCGTTGTGGGATGAGGATCGATGAGCTCGAGAGGAGGACATGCTCGATTGAAGTCGGTGGCGAGAGGAGGAAGCTCTGAACATGAGGAAGGGGCATGAAGAAGAGCGAGAGAACGGAGGCAAAGAAAGGTGAGTAGACCTGCACCTCGCTGTCATGCAAGATCGAGAGTCATAGAGGCCAAGGGAGACAGAGGGACGAGACTCAGGAAAAGGAAGGAGAGGAGCAGAGAGGTCGAGCTCAACAGCTTCCCTCCCTCCCTCCCTCTCCTCCTCCTCCTCCTTCCCTTCCCGGATCCAGAGAAGACGCAAAGGTTCAAAGAGGGATGAGCGTAGAGGTCACTTGCCTTCGTTCGACGTTCTTTTGAGGGAATCGAGGAAGGGAAGAAGGAAAGAAGCGAGCAGATGGCCGTTTGGGGAGAGTTCGGGAAGCGAGGGAGGTTTGGTGGAGAGGAGAAGCAGGCCATCTTTCTCCAAGATTATTTTCACTCCACTCTTTCACCACCTAACTTCCCATTCCACCCTCTAACAAGAGCGAAAGGAACGGCAAGGGGAGAAGGTTTTCTCGAGAAGCAGCTCTCCGACGACGCGTCGCCTCCATTCTCTCTCTCTGCCCCCGTCCGTATCTCAGGAATCTGTCCACCTTTCCTCTGCTCTGCTTTCCTTCTCCTAAGTATTATTTCTTCAACTTATCTATCCCTTCTGACCATCCTGGCTTTCACCCTCCCCTCCCTCCCCGAAACGGCGACCAGGAACGATCTCTGAAACTAGTCTTCTGTCTCTTCCTCTTTCACCTCCAACCACCACTCTGATGTCCCTCCCTCTCTTCCCCCCTACTCTTTCCCCTCCTACTCAACCCCTCTTCCCGATGGCAGCGGTCCTCCCTGGGATCTTGGGACCGTATCTGCTCGGAGTCTGCTTGGAGTCCTTTGGTGAGTCGAGTGGAGCGAAGAGGCGAGGATCCGAGAGGGAGGGAGGGAAGAAGAGGAGCTGATGCTTTTCCGTGCTCCCTCTTTGCACTCTTCCGATGGAGAAGGGATGGGAATCGTTCTGGTGAGTCTGAGATCCGACGACAAGGATCTCTTTCCTCTGGGAAGAAGAGGGAGAGAGAGAGACGGAGAAGCTCACATTCTGATCCCTCCTCGTTTGGTTTGCCTCCTAGCTCCAATCTCTTCGCTACTTCATCGACTCCTCCTCAGGATCCTCCAAAGCCAAGCATCCGATCTACCTCTGCGTAGGAGTGGGAGTTCTCTTGGCCTTGAACCTCGCTCAGACCATGATCGATGTCGCCAGGGTTCATGCGGTGAGTTCTTACCTCTCAGTCGGAAAGGGTGGCAGGGAGGGTTTGGTTTGCATTTCTACGAGAAGAGAAGAGATCTGGGAAATTTTGAAAAGCTGATTCGAACTCTGGGGTTCCGTATGGTATGCAGATCTTCGTCCTGAACTACGGGAATCTTCTCTTCTTTCTCAAACCGAGGGTGACGGATGAAACGTCGCAGATGTGAGCTTCCCTCCTCTCCCTCTTTTTCCAACTTCCTTCTCACCAAAACCATCTCCTCTCCCTCTTCTTCTTCTTCTTGATTGCAGCATCTCAACCCTCATAGCCTTTCTCTGCCAATCCTTCCTCCTCCGTCGAACGCTCGTCTTCCTTTCCGCCCTCGTTCTCATCTCTCCTCCAAACCTTCACTCCTCCCTCGCGAAACGAATCGTTTTCTCCAAGGCTGGTCGAACTACCTACGCGGTGTTCATGGGACTGGCGATCACGCTGGCTCTCGTGACCGGGATTATGACGGGTTGGGCTATAACTCATTCGGGAAGTTTGATCGAGTTGGGAAAGAACGACGAGCAGAATCGTTTGTGAGTTGAAACTTGAGCTGAAGTCTCTGTTCCTTCGACTCTCTCCTCTGTAGGGTGGGCTCTGGGATAAAGATGAAGCTGATCTTCGGATGGGATGGACGGGTTCGATGGGAGACAGGTTCAACTACGCTAATCGAATCTGGCTCGTCGCGTCGTCGGGAATCGACATCGTTCTCGCTGTGGTCTTCACTCTCCAACTTCGTTCGTCGAAGGTGAGTTTATCGTCTTTTCAGAGTCTAAGAAGCCCTCCACCAAGCTGATCTTCATCTCCTGTTTTCTCTGCCTCTCCCAGTCGGAATTCTCCCAGACTAACGACATCTTGACGCGACTTGGGATGATTGTCCTCGGAAGTACGTTTTCTCTTTCTTCCTCCCTCTCAGCTTGCCTTCCGAAGCAAATCTGAGCGCTTCCCTCTTCCTCCTTCTTTGCTTCACGTAGGTGGTCTCTTGACAACCTGCCTTCAGCTTTCCGCCATGCTCCTTCTACTTCTCCACAACCAGACCGCCCAATCCGGATCCTGGCCTTACCTCCTCGTCATTCCCCTCTCCAAAGTCTACACCATCGGACTCCTCGTCTCTCTCAATTCAGGAGCTGGGCCGAGCAAGAGGTACTCGTACCCTCTCGCCGCGACGACAACCATGCTTTGGGAAGATGGAGAATCGAGGAGAGAGAAGAGTTGGAGGTGGGGAGGACTTGCAAGTGCGAGGGGAGAGAAGCGAGAGAAGAGGTTGGAGAGGAGAGCGACGTATGATTCGGATGCGACGGCGTTACCTATGATGGATTATAGTCAAGTGAGTAGGTGACTTCTTCCCTTTCTCGTTCTTTCTCTCGAACGTCGCGTCGCGTTCGCAGTCGCTTTCCGATCTTCGACTTCACTGACTCCTCTCTTTATCCCTTTTCATTCCCCTCGTTCCTTACTCTTCGCTCATCAGAGAGAGTACCGACCCTCTTCTCCCTCCAACACGGACTACATCGTCCCTCCTCCTCCTCCAGCTGCTTTTGCGACCTGCGACCCCGTTCTTCAACTCGAGGTTTATCGACGACCTGTGACTTCCTCACTCCAGGCTCGTTGATCTAAGTCTACTTAACCTACCCCACTCCCACTCCCACTCTCGCACACACGTACACCGATTTCTTTTTGTAACTCTATGCTGCTTTTTTTGGGGTCTCGCGGTTTCTTTCAGCTTCTTTACTTCGGTTTCACGTTCTTTAATTTCGACGCGCTTGATAATCGTCTCCTTCTCCTATCCGCATCCGACCCACAGTAGTCTACTCTCGTCTTCCACATCCAGAACAAAGTTCGCAAAATCCGCGTTCCTCTCGTCCGTCTCTGCTACTAAACTCACCCTCATGACCCCCCTTCCTTCTCTCTTCCTCTCGCTCCATCTCCATCTCTCTCTCTCTTTCCCCCCCCTCGTCCTCCTCCTCGTCCGTTCGTCCGTTCTTAAGTTTCGAAAGGACATGTTCATCCATTTCCATCATCCATCCATCCCTCCAACCACACACACCTCCACCTCCTCACGGGGGAAACCAGAAACATCTAAGAACAAAAAACAACTCTCGAGTGGGAGAGAAGCATTTTTAGACGACGGTACCGGAGCTGATACGAGGGAGGGGAGTGGAGAGGTCAGCTTTCGCGTCCTCCTCTGTTCGTTCGTTCGACAGGACAGGACAGGGAATGGAGGGAGGGAAGGAGGTGAACTTACTTGGCAGCGATACGAGGCCAAAGATCGGCAGCCTCCTTAGCGACGGGTCCGGTGATGGCCGATCCCTTCATCTCTCCCTTGGGGTTGACCTGTGTGAAACGAGGACGAGGAAGAAGGGAGAAGGGTGAGCTCTCGAGTCTTTCGGTTCGGTTCGGTTCGGTTCGTTTCGGTTCGTTTCGAGGGACTGGTCTGGAGAGCTCGCCGCGAGCGTAGGGAAGATGGGTACGGAGGATGAGAGAATGGAAAAACTCACGATGACACCGGCGTTATCCTCGAAGTAGAGGAAGACACCGTCTCGTCGCCTCCAGGCCTTTCGCTGTCGGACAACGACGGCGGGCATGACTGGTGGAGAAAGAAAGCGAATGAGAGAAGGTCAGCTCTACTGTATTCGTCGATCCTCTTCCTCTGTGTGAGCCGAGGGAGAGGATTGCGAGACGCGAGGCTGGGGAGGGAAGGGAGGAGGCAGGGAGTTGAGAATGGAATGGAAACTGACCCTTCTTCCTCAGCTCGGGCTTTCCCTTCTTGACGGAAGCCATGACCATGTCTCCAGCGGACGAGGCAGGAAGCCTGTTGAGTCGGGCTCCGAAACCAACAACGGAGATGACCTGTGGTGGGGGAGTGGGAGTGAGGTTGAAGGGGAGGTTCGAGGGGAGGTGGACGGTTTGGGAAGGAAGCGAGTTGCGAGCGAAGGTGAGGTGGAGCCGGTCGATTGAGTGAGCGAGGATTTGATGCGTTGGGAGGGTGAGAAGGTATGCGATAGTGGCAGAGGAGGTGTCGATGGTCGAGAAGGCGAGGCGAAGGAGGAAGAAGGGATGGAGAAGGGAAGGGAGGGAAACGACAAGGTCAGCTTCGTCTTTTCTGACGCGAATGCGAGCTGCAGAGAGATGGAGAACGAACGTAGAGGTTCTTGGCCCCAGAGTTATCAGCGCAGTTCATGACGGCTCCGACGGGAAGACCTGAGGAGGGCGAAGAGGAGGAAGGAAAGGTGAGCTCAAGCTCGAAGGGAACGGAAGCTCGAAGGAGGGATGAAGGTCAAACGAACCGAGGGTCATCCTGAACTTGTTTCCGGCGGCTTGGGCTGTAGGGAAGATGGGAGGGGAAGGAGAAAGGTCAGAGGTTCGTCCCTGGATGTAGAAGCGAGGGCTGGAAGGTCCATTGGAGGGATGGGAGGGTGGAAGGAGGGAGGGGTTGGGTCGAAGCGAGGTGGTCGATTTCCTCCTTCCTCCCTGCTGAGTCCTGGTCTCGACCTGCTGATCCAGCTATAGGACCATAGGTTCCCCCTGTACCCTGCTACCGCATACACTCTTCCCTGCTCCCTCCGACCGAATCCTACGAGCCTGACCGGTCCCTCTCTTCGACGCCTGCTGCTCCTCTTTTCTTCTTCACTCCTCCTCCCCATCCACGTTTCCCTCTCCTTCCCCACGACCGGATCCCGAAGAGCTGCTTGTTGAAAGTAGGATGGAGAGGGAGGGTGTACTAACGCTTGGACATCTAGATATGCCAAGGGTTGAGGTGTTTGGGTTGGAGGAGGAGGAAGTCGAAGGAAGGGGGAGGGAGAGGTGATTGTGAGGTCGAGGAGGGGAGTTTTTGACGAGTGTTTGAAGAGGGAAGAGGGCAAAGAGAGTGGGGTTAAAAAAAGGCGTGAGTTTCTGCTTGGTAGGGAGTGGTCCTCGAGACGTATAGAGGGTCAAGTTTGCGAACCTTGAGAGTTTGGGGACGAGAGGTAAGAGGAGAACAAGAGAGCGAGGTCGCCCAAACGAATATTTCTCGCCCCTCCGCCCTTTCCTCTCCCCTCCTGCGGCCCTCTTCCTCCCCTTCCGTCCTCCGCTTCCTTTGCTTTCCTTTCTTCTCCCTTACCGCCATCATCTTCCTTCTTCTTGTCCAGACTCTCGACAAAAATTGGAACCTTTCATAGAGACCTCCTCTGAAAACTTCACCTGCCGAGATCAGCGCGGCCGTGGGCTCATTGAACCTCCTTTCAAGGTCGAGCTCAACAATACCTCCTCCCTTCCTCTCTCTTCTCGAACCTCCCTTCGCCAACATACACCCACCTCCTGCATCTGTAAGATATCCTCACCCAATATCGACGTCTCCAGAGAGGAGCACCGCAGTTGAAGGTCCAACGTCCAGCTTGGAAGTCGCTCTCCTCCATCTTCGTCCTTCACCCCTTCCCTTCCCTTCTTCCTTCCAGCTAACAACTCTGAACACATGCTCTCTCTCTCTCTCTCTCTCTCTCTCTCGATTCTCTGGATTCCTTCCGATCCTCCAGCTCAAATCTACAACCGAATTTCAGCTCGTTTTCGTCTCCTACTTACTTCCTCGCCGGACCTCTTCTTCCTCTTCCTCCTCCCCTAGAACCGTCAAATCTGAACTCAGCTGGTCGATCAGGAAACGGTCTCGAGAAGATAAACTCTTTTGGACGAAGAGAAGCCGATGAAGAGAGCGACGAAGGTTGAGGTCGGGACGAAGAAAGAGGAGAAATCGGACGCGTCGGTGAGTTTTTTTCCGTCCTTCTTCTCGCTTTCTCTTCCGATTCGAATCATCTTTGCCATGATAATATCACCAACACTGATATATCCACCTCTCACCGCCTCGGCACGTTGAAGAACCTCCTTCCTACCTCAAAGACTCCAACTTCCTCCTCCAAACCCAAACAACTACCACCTTCTCCGAAACAACACTCCCGACCGATTCGATCTCCTCCACTCCTCCGCCTCTCGTCCCAGAGGTCCCGTTGTCGAACACGCCGATGAGCTGAGAGCTGTGAAGACGAAGAGAGGAGGAGGCGAGCGCTTTGTTGAAAGCGTTGAGACCTGGAGCCGAGAAGAAGGTGAAGGAGGAGGAGGAGTTTTTTTTTTCCAGGATTCTGCAGAGTTGGAAGAGTTAGAAGAAGAGCCGAGTAGTGGTGGGTGGGATAGGACTGGGGGGATGGAGGAAGAGGAGGAAGTGTAGGTTGAACGTGGCGAGGATGGGAGAGAGGTGATAATCTCATTCTGTAGCAGCTGTTTAACTTTTTGTTATGGTTCCTGTCCGAAATCTAGGTCTTATAATATTACGCTCTCCTCTGCTATCGATCTCAGCGGAAAGTTTACGATCTCCTCTCGTCGTCAAGGCGGAAGGGGGTGGCACCGAGCTCACCGCTGGCCGCTCCTTCCCCTCCCATCCCTCACCCTCTCCCCAGGACTTTACGCTCGGACGCCTCCTCTCAAGTCACAAGTCTCCTTGTCTCGGAGCTCTGAAGTAGTATAACTTTGGGACTTTGTCTTTGGAGGAACCAGCAACCAACCGCATCGGAAGGTGATCCGCCCTCGCCGACCTCCCATCTTCCCTCCTTCCCGCGCTGCTTCCTCGTCTCTTTCCGGTCACCATCCACACAGCCCGGATGTCTCTCTGCTGCAAAACTCGATCTCTCTACCTGCGGGTCCCTATGGGTCTAGCGAGACGGTCGATGAGCTCAAGTCTTCCCTCCAAAGTCAGCCCCAGCATCCCTCATCCGCTCTCGAGCTCAATTCCTTTCTCTCTCTCACTCTTTCCTGACGGGGTTCGTCCCATGTTTCTTTCACAGATTCACATCGTCCCCAATGGAGCGTCTGAGTCGGTGGTAGATTTGGACCCACCTCTCCATCTCATCCCCCTCAAAACTCGCTTCCCAGCTCCCTCCTCCATCTCCCCTTCACCTCTCCCTTCCTCCCAACCCACCTCCTCAACCTTCTGCTCTACAACCCTCCTCGACGCTCTCACTCGAATGGAATTCCAAACCTCCTCTTCCTCCTCCCCTCTCAAGTTCCTCTCCCTCGCTCGTCCACTCCTCTCCCAAATCTCCCATCTCGACATCGACGACACCCAAGCGACGGACGCCATCGTTCAACTCCTCTTCGCCCAAGCAGGAAAAGACCTAGATCTCCTCTACGAGTTTTCAAACTGGCTGGTAACGGTTTCAACCAAACCCTCAACCACCAACGAATTTTCCAATCCATCTTTTCTCCTCCAAGATCGTCTCCTTCGAAAAACGATGCATCACCTCATCGAATCCATCTCCGATCCATCCTCCTTCGCTTCCACCACCTCCCCAACCTCCCAAACCTACCGACGCCTCCCCATCTCTTCCTTCCTCACCTTCTTCGCCAAAAAACAAACCAAGATCGCTCCCATTTGGCCCCTTCCCATCCTCCTCCCAGCTCTCATCGAAAAATCCTCAAAGCGCTTCGTCGCGTCCACTCAGTCGCTTTGGAACTCGAGCCGTCTTCCTCCGTCGGGGATAGCGAACGACATGGAACGGTTGAAGAAGTTGTTTCTGGAGCGGACGAAGGAGGTGGAGAGAGCGTTTAGAGAGGCGGAGTGGGCGGAGGAAGCGATGAGAAGTCCGAGGTTGTTGGGTTCGTTGATGCAGGCGTACAATCGAGCTGGGTCGTTTGAAGATGTGGAGAGGATTTGGAAGAGTCTTGATTGGTTGGGGAGGTTGGATGTGGGGAGGGAGAGAGTGGATACAATCGTGAGTTCTTTCGTCTCTTCTCTCTTCTTGCGACGAGTTCACGCGCGTTCGCTGAACTGACCCTAATCCTTCTCGACCTTCCTTCCCGGTACAGTTCTTTGATGCCTGTGGATTCAAGTAAGTCCTCTCTCTTCACTTACGCCTTTATCCTGCTCCTTTCTTTACCTCATCCTCGTCGCGTTTCTCTTTCTGTTTCACAGCGGAGCTCTCCTCTCCGCCCTCAGCACCTTCAACGACATCTTCGCTTCATGCACCTCCTCCGACCAACCCCTCACACTAAACACCTGGTTCTCGTACCAAGAATGTCTCATCCGATGCGGAGCTTTCGACGAATACATCGCTTCTCTCCAACTTCAACAACTCTCCTCCAACGCGTCGTCCTCTTCATCATCTCCCTCTTCTCTCCACGTCGCACCCATCATGAAGTCCATCAGACTCGCTCACAAGCTGGCGGATTATCCACATATGTGCACCTCGGCGTTGGTGGACGGGGAGAGGGTTGAGAACTTGAGGAGGAGGGTGAGGGAGGTTATTGGGGAGGAGAAGTGGTTGGAGGTGGAGAGGATGCTGTTGTCGCAGGTGAGGGTTGGGATGCCGGAGATGGCAAAGAGGGGATCTAACTTGCCTCGGGAGACATCAGATGGTGAGATTCTTCTACTTTTTTTCTTGTTGGCTGCTCGACGTAGAGTACTGATCTTCTGCTTCTTCCCAGATCTCACCTCGAACGACACGTCCACCTCGGATGAGCTCTTCGCCCCTCCTCTCATCACTTCTCCAACCTTCTCTCAACCCTCTTCCACCGCCACCAAACCACACAACCCATCATCTCCCCGCAAACCCTTCATCGGTCGACCCCTCCCTCCTCGACCATCCCTTTCATCCTCTCCTCCCTCTTCCTCTTCCTCTCCTCCCACCTTCTCCCCACCCCACACCGTCGACGGAATCCCCTTCGAATCCTACATCCCTCGCTACCTTCCCTCCCATCACCACCGCCCAATCGAGCCAACACTCGAACAGCAGTGGAAGAGGTTGAGTCCCGAGGAAAAGGAGCTCGCCGAGGTTCAGACGATGTTGCAAAATCACTTTGAAGGAACGGAGAAGGTAGTACCGAAGAAGAAGTGGAGGTTGATGAAGAAGAGGAAAAGGGAATTGATGGATTTTCTGTTGGGGGAAGCTGATTTGGAAGGGGCGGAGGAGTCGAGAAGGGGAAAATAAGAATGAAGGTGAGTCTCGACTCGATTCCTTCGACGCGTTTTGGAGTCGGAGAAGACGTTTTGCTGACTTGCTTTTTTCGTTTGATAAGATGGTCAAGAACATGAGCTCGAGCGATGACAGTTTCGTGTAATGGGGGGTTTGGCTCTCAGAGAGGGAGAGAAGGGGGAGAGAGGAGGAGAAGGGACGCGTCGAGCTGGGCTCGGCCGCTCTTCATCGCATACGCAGTTTGGTTTCTCTAGATCCAGCTCTTTTATGAAAATATCGTTTTTTTCCTCTTTCCGTCTGGGAAACGGTCAATCTTGCAGTGCGTCGAAGGAAAAAAAGAAAGAAGCATCCGATTCCATCACGTCAAATCCATCCCTCCTTCACTCCCCTCCTCCTCGTCATCCGTCCCCTCAACAAATAATTCCCTCATTTCCTCATCCTCCTTATCCTTCTTACTCTTCCCACCCCTACCCCCACCGCCATGTCCATTCCCTCTCCCTCCCAACGCTCCTCCGCCCACTCCTGGCGGTCCAGATTCTATCACTCCTCCAAACTCACCCTCACCCCCACCCCCACCCCCACCCAAATCCATACCAAAAAGTCTTCTCCCTTCCACCCCTCCTCCACCAAGACGGTACCCGCTCCCGAGCTCGCTGGGGCGCGGAGGCGTCTCGGCTACGAAGTCGGGGAGGGGAGGAAGGGCGTTGGGAGTTTCGGGGACGAGGATCTTGTTGTTTTTGGGTTTGGAAGGTGTTCCTGGGACGAGAGTTTTGGCGGGTTTGAGGTGGTTGGTTGAGAACGAGGAGGAGGAGGGTAGGAGTTGGGAGTGGGAGTGGGAGTCGGAGCGGGAGTGGAGGGAGGGAGGTGGTTTGGAGTTTGGAGGCGGGATGAGGTGGATGGAGGATTGGGAGTGAGGAGCTGTGATGTAAAGCGAGAGAGGGAGACATAAGTAGAGAAGGACATCAGCGATGAGCTTCTCAGAAGAGTAGTAGAAGCCAAAAGGGAAGAGGAAACGAAAAGTCCAAACGTACCTCCCAACGACCCAAGCTTCCCCTTCCCTACTCTGCCCGACCCGCCAGCACCAGCAGCGGCAGCAGCAGCGACCAAAGAAAGTACGCTACCTGCCGAAGTAGACGCAGAGGATGTCGTCGAAACTCCCTCTCCAACAGCTGCCAACCCACCCGTCTTCCCAGCGCTCGTTCTCCTCCCTACCCCTCCCAACATCGATCCTCCTCCTATCCCTCCCCCAGAAGCAGCAGCGGCGGCAGCAGCAGCACTGCTACTCCCCTTAGTAAAACTAACACTCCTCCTCATCAACTTCTCCGTCTTCGTCTCCATCCCAGGACCCATGCTTCCCGCTCTCGATCCAGAAGGTCCAACGCTCCTCTCTCTCACTCCAGCACTTCCACTCCGACCACTTCTAGCCACGGGAGGGGGAGCGAGGGAGTTGGCTCGTTTCAGCCCTGTTCCGCTTGATGAGGCCGAGCCAGGGAAGAGAGCTCGGGAGGAAGAGACGGATTTTGTTCGAGAGGAAAGAGGATCTCGATCTCGATCTCTGTCTCGAGCATTGGCGTTGCTGGGAAGCTGACGAGCTTGGACTTTGGTTCTTGGTTTGGGAGGCCAGACGATCGGGGTTGAGGTTGGTTGAGGGGGTGGGTGGGGGTTGGAGGAAGAGGAGGAGGAGGAGGAGGCACGAGTTGGTGTTGGACGGATGGGAGGAGCGGTTGGTTGGAGGGAAGGTGGGAGAGGTTTGAGAGGGAGGACTTTGAGGTGGAAGGAGGTTGTGAAGGTCGGGTGGGAGGCTGAGAAACTGAGAGGGAGAAAGGGACGCGGAAGGATGGGTTTGGGTTGGTCAGTTTCGAGTCGAGCCGAGTCGAGTCGCGTCGCGTCCTTCGTCCCTCCCCTCTCGAAGAACAGACTCCCCAAGCCCCTTAGAAACAAAGAAGAACATCGACCACTCACTTTCTCTCCACTAAATCCTCACAAAACCTCCCCACCCAATCCCTCTCGTCCTCCCCTCCACCTTCCCCACCCAACCCAACCTCGCTCCCCATCCTCATCCTCTCTTTTCCCTTCCCACTCCCCTTCCCTCTCTTCTCCTTCTCCCTCTCCCTCTCCTCCTCCACTGCATCCACACCCAACGTTCCCAAAGCCTGCCACACACTCAGTCGATCCGTGAGTTGATCGAACGCTTTCGCCAGATCGGGTCCAGAGGAGGAAGAGCGGGAGGGTTTACGAGGTCGTTTTCTGGGTGGATCGGTTGAAGTAGTGGAGATGTTGGAGAGGGGCTGGGGGATAAGGAGGAGGAGGAGAATTTGGAGGAGGGTTCTGGGGGAAGGGAGGGAGGGACGCGCGCGTCAGGATTGAAAGCGACAACGAACAACGCGAGCTGTCGAAATCTGAAGGAGGGAATAGAAGAAAAAAAGAAAGAACAAACTTACTCTCTTCTCTCCAGCCCTTCTAGCCATCTCTTCCCCTCAGCCAACTTCCTCTCCTCTTCCTTCAGCAACTCCAACCTCACCCTCTCGCCCGCTTGCTCTTCATTCTCGACCTCTCCGTCCCTCTGATAGCCACCTCTGCTCGACGCCGAAGGCGGAGCTTTAGACCCCATCCAGATGGAAAGACCTGTGCGAAGAGCTTTCCACTCCTTTTCGTCGATTCCTTCGAGGGAAGAGGAAGAGGAGGAGGCAGAGGCGTGCAGGAGGGAGGGGAGGAGAGGAGGGAGGCGACGACGGTATTTCTGGGAGAGGAAAGGGAGGGGGAGTAGTAGAGGGAGGAGAGGGGACGGAGAGGGAAGAGAGGTGGTTGTGGTGAGAGGCGGTAGGGAGAGACGTTGGAGGGTTGGGATGATGTGGGCGAGAGGATAGATGGTCTGGGGGTCGGACGACGCGACGGAGGGAAGGCGTGAGCTTGACAAAAACTTTCGAGGATGAAAAGGGACGAAAAAGCTCACCTCTGGCATACAGAGAGCTTCAAGATACTGAAGTCGAGCCCACGCTTCGAGATCTTGTTGAGTCGAAGGAGAGCTAGCCCTAGAGAAGGAGGAGGAGGAGGAGGTGAGCTCGTCGTTCTCCTTCCCTTTCTTCGCCTCTCTTGGACTCACAGATCGAACCCATCCTCCCACCCTTTCCCTCCGGCTTCTGCCACAGCTAAAGTAGACGACGACGACGCTTCCGGCCAAGGAATCGGAGAATCTACGTCGAAGTCGAGCGAGAGTCGAGAGAGAAGGTAGAGGTCGAGTAGCGGAGGAGGAGCAGGAGTAGGAGCGAGGAGACTCGTTGAAGTCGAAGGATCGGTTGAAGCGGTTGCTAAGGAGGATGAGGATGAAGAAGAACGAGCTAAGGGGTCCGTTGGTGGTGGAGTAGGTGGGAGGAAGGTCGACGAGGGTTGCTGCTGGCAAGGAAGAAGGGAGGAGGAGGAGGGGAAGGAGGAAGGTCAGGAAGGCAGTCAACAGGCCAGCAGATCTCCAGAGCCGAGGAACGACCCGACATGGATATGAGGCCACTCTTATCTTATCTTATCTCGGATCTGAGCTCTGCTGGAGCGGAAATGAGCTCGAAAGAGAGAAGGAGGCACGCGACTTACGAGGATGTTGATCGAACGTCGTTGAGCTTCTCTTCCTCCTTCCTTGCCTTCTTTGGACCCAGCTGGAACCTCCTGGGACTCGTTCCTGGGAGTCTCGCCGTGAGTAACCGAGGGCTCACTGTAAGAGGTGTCCATCTAGGGACCTCGGGATGGACAGGGAAAAGTGGTGCTGGGGTTGAAGGGAGAGGGGGAAGGAGGAGAAAGTGAGCTCTGCTCTTCCCTCCCTCCCTCCCTGGACTCAGCTTCGATCGGGCTCGAATCTTTAGAGCCTGGATTTCGGGGTGGCATCTGAAAGATAAGATATACATAAAATCATCATCGACACCTCTACTCGACTGCGCTTACTGCGCTCATCCCTAGGTGAGCCCGACTCCGCACTCCTCCTCAATGTCAGCTCCGCCTCAACGTTCAACCTCCATCTTCCCTTCTCTCGAGGGCTCCCCTCCCATCTATGGCTCCCTCTGAAGCTCGTCGAGTCTCCTACGTGATCCCTTCCCCGCTCTCCCCTCCCCCTTACCTCGCTCTTCCTTCTCCTACACACGCTCGAAACGGCTCTCCTCATCCCATCCTCCTTCGATCCGACCACCAACCTCCCTCTCCGCTGACGACTCCCCAACCCACCACTGCTCCTCTCAACAACCCCTTCTTCAGCAACAAGAGTCCTAACCACATATACGACGCCACCAACGCTACCTCCTCCTCCTCTTCGATCCGCCCTCCTCCTCCTCCGCCCTCGCATCCTCAGCACTCGCTCGGAGTCCCAGCCCTCGCTCTCGACTGCTCGACCCAGCTCGCAGGGAACTCGGGTCCGCAGGGGATCCTCTATACGGGAGGGAGAGACGGGCTCGTGGCTGGGTGGGAGTTGGGCGTGGATATGAAGAGGAGAGCGAAGGGGAGGAGATACGGCTACGAGGATGGAGGGAGGAGAGGTTGGGTGAGATGGAACGAGTTGGGAGGCGGCGACGACGAGGAGGAAGACGAGTACGATCAGGAGGAGGAGGAAGAGAGAGATAGGGAGGAGGAGGAGTATGAGAGAGGTGCAGACGAGACGAATCGGATCCCTTACGAGGAAAGGTGGGAGGTCGATATCGGGGGGAGGAGGGAAGCGTTCGAAGCCGCCAAGGTTAGTCCCGTCGCTCTTCTCTTTTATCATTGCTCGACGCTTTCAGGCTGGAAAGAGAAGTCACCAGAGTAGTACCACGCTATAGCACAGTCGATCTGTCTAGATTTGTGGCACGGGAAGGAGGGACGTAACGGCAGAAGCTCGGAGATCACGCCGACCCTCCTCTCGCCTTCCCTTCCCTTCTCTTCTCACTTCCCCTCTCTTTGCCCATCGCTGACCTTGATCTTGAATCTACAGCCTCCAGCAGCAACTTTCCGTCAATGCGTTCAGTATCATGTGAGTCTTTCAGTCTCTTTCTTCTTTCACTCTCCGCTCGTTTGAGCGCTTCTTTCAAAGCTCACGTCGCCTTTTCCCTTCCTTCCTTCTTCAGACCGACTGGGTCAACGATCTCGTGCTCTGCAACCTCAATCAAACTCGTGCGTTTATCATAATTTCTTCGCTCTTCATATCATGCTGATTCTCGCTTCTCTGCCGCCTTGTCCTCATCAGTCATCTCTGCCTCGTCGGATCGAACGATTCGAGCTTGGAATCCTCATTCGACAGAAGGATCTATGTCGCCAACCGTCATTGGACACCACACGGATTATGTTCGCTGTCTTGCTTACTCGTGAGCTCATGTCCCTCTCTTTATTTCTCTTCGTTCCTCTGCGTCTGCCTTTGGAGGACCTGACCGGAATCCTCGTTCTCCTCGACCTCAGTCGCGAGCAGCAGTTCGTCGCCTCAGGAGGATTCGACCGTCAGATCAAGCTCTGGGACATCAACCACCCCTCTTCAACCTCTACTCCTCTTCTCACTCTCAACCACGCCGAAGTCACCAAGGAAAAATCGTCCATCTACTCGCTCGCGACCTGTCCCTCAGGGAACGTCGTCGCTGCTGGAAGTCCCGAGAGAGTCATCCGCGTTTGGGATCCGAGAGCTGGTGGGAGGAGGATATGCAAACTCGTGGGGCATACAGATAATATTCGAGCGCTGCTGGTCAGCGAGGATGGGAAGTATGTGAGTGAATGTCGGGCGGGAGGAAGGAAGACGAGACGAGACGCGCTCAGGGTCGAGCTGACTTCCTTTTCTTTTCTTTCCCTTCGATGCAGATGCTCTCGGGATCTTCGGATGCTACGTTCGTCGGCTCTAGAACACTTTCCCTCTCTGTCAAGCATCTGGCTGATCAGCTCTCCTCCCTTCGTCTTTCACAGCATCAAGCTCTGGTCACTCTCGGCCCAACGCGTCCTTCACACGTTCAACCATCATTCCGACTCCGTCTGGTCCCTCTTCTCCAACCATCCCAACTTCGAGCGCTTCTACTCAGGAGACCGTTCAGGAAACATCGCCATCGTCGACATGGAACGGTGCTCGGACGTCTCAGAAGGAGAGTGCATCCTTCTCGGTCGGGAAGGAGGAGATCCAGACGAGGCGGAAATCGGAGGGAACCCTCTCGCGACTCGAGGAAGCGTCGGGATCAACAAGATCGTCGCTATGGACGATGCCTACGTCTGGACTTCGACGTCGAGCTCCTCGGTCAACGTTTGGAAAGACGTGGGACGGAGGACGAGGAGGATCCCAGGGTTCAGGCCGACGCCTCAGTTCGACGACGAGTTCAGAGACGAGGACGACGAGAACGACGATGAGCTTTACTCAAGAGCTCCTCTCCTTGGACCAGGCTCTTCCATTAGATCCGTTGAGCTCTCCCCATCTCCTACTCCTGAACCTTCAGCCCTTCCAGCCACTTCCTCTTTCGCCAAACGACTCTCCCTCGATCTCCAGCCCAACCTCGGACCCACTCGATCTCGCGATTCTCACTCCGTCGTCTTCAGTCCTCACTCCCCTCCCACCACCTCCACCTTCATCACTCCCCTACCCGAGTCCTACATCCCTTCCATCCTCAAGGGCGGTCGAAAAGATCGAGTCGCTTCCCTCCAAGGCTCCATCGTCTCCTCCATCGACCATTCACCAGATCAGCAGCAATCCCAACCTCCCCGTCCCTCCTCTCCTACCCCTCCCAAACCAGCTCTCGACGGAGTCCCTTACGACAGTCTCGTCAACCTCGGCTCTCCCAACAGCCCTTACGGTTTCTCAGGGGGTCGACCAGGTCCCGACGCCGATATCGCTACCATCTACTCAGCAGCTTCCGTCCTCTCCGTCCCGAACCTTCATCGAACAGCGGATCACTCGAGGAACGGTGCTGCTGTCGCGGGAGGAGGAGGATTACCAGCTTCGAACGGATCCAGTCTGAAACCTACTCCTACGATGGGAGGATCTTCGGCGTTGCCTGGTCAAGAACCAGCGTTGGCTTCGTCGGCGATGAGCACGAGGTTCGCGGAGGAGGAGTTGGTGAAGGAGGCGAAGAGGGATTTCGAGGAGAGGGATCTGGTGGGCGATGCGTTCCCGGTTTGGACTGCTCCGGCTGGGACGATAGAAGGGAAGCATGGGCTGGTGAGGAGTTTGATGTTGAACGATCGGCAGCACGTTGTGACTTGTGATACCGCTGGAGGTGAGCATCGTTTCTTCGAACTCGACGCGTCCGTTTCCTCGAACCCTTCCTCACCCCTTCCCTCTTTTCCTCGTGCTGCTCCACAGTCATCGCGGTCTGGAACATCCTCACCTGCCATTGCGTCGGTCTCATCTCCAGCAACTCAGTTCTCGAAGCTCATTCCTCAGGAAGTTCGTCCTCGTCGCTCAACGGATCGCCGACGCCAGCTCTGACTCCTCGCGAGGCTCTCGAACTCGTCAAGGAGAGGATCGAGGGAGAAGCCGTTACGCCTACTTGGTGCTCAGTCGATACGAGGATAGGAGGTTTGACGATTCATCTCGAGGAGGGAAGGTGTTTCGATGCTGAGATTCATCTCGACGAGTTGGAGGACGTAGTGGGTGGGCCGTTCAAGGAGGATCAGAAAGGTGAGTCTCAGTCCCTCTTTGTCTTCTCTTGTATACATTTCAAAGCTGATTTGACTTCCTCTTGTTTCGCAGTGTCCGTCGGAAAGCTCATCCTCGCCAACCTCTTCTCTGGTAAGCCCATCTCGACGCGTTCTTTTCACTTCTTTCCCTCGCTGACTTGGACGTGCTTCCTCTTCTTCCCCTAGGCTTCGTCAAAGCCGAACTCCGTCGCCAACGGTCCTCTTCCTCCACTCCTTCCTCCTCCGTCCCCGTCTCCCCAACAGCCTCAACAGGAATCACCCGTCGCCCAGCTCCAACTTTCATCCCTCTACACGACAACGACTCTTCCACGAGGTTCAAACCTCCCACCTCCTCCGCTGTCCCTTCAACACCAGGCGGAATCATGGTCCTCGCTACCCCGGCTATGACTCCAGCTCTCGCTCCAGAAGTAGACGACTTCTTCTCCCTCGATCGAGGACCCTCAGGAGGGATGCTCTCCCCTCGAATCAACAACCACAACGGTCATTCCTCTTCCTCTTCCTTTGCCAACGGACTCCAACCCATCCCTGGCTCTCCCATGCAACCCACTCCTACGACCGAAGGAATTCTCTCCAAACCTACTTCTCCTTCGGAACATCTCAGTGCAGGAGGAAGGGATTACTTCTCTCTCCGGGGAGATCGATCGAGGACGACCACAGGGAGAAGAGCAGCCTCGACGACGGGAGTTGCTGAACCTTCGAACGCGTCGACGACGGTGGTGGAAGAAACGCCGTTCTCGCCTGGAGGAGGAGATCCACCTGCTACACCTGGAGGAACGTTCATGGGGAAGTTTAAAGGGTTCGGGAAGGGAAAGAAGGCTCCTACGGGGGGAGTTTCGACTCCCGCTCCGGTGGTGGAAGTTTCGGAGGAGGAAGCTCAGAAGTTGGCTGATGAGGCGAAGGTGAGTTCTTTTCTCTCCCGTGTCTCTTCTGGGATTTTCCTGGCGCTCCTTTGAACGCTCGACTTACTTACTCTCCCGCATTTGTTTCTCGTACCTATCCAGTTCGGTTCCCTCCCCCCTTGCGACCTCTACCAACGTCGAGTTCTCTCCAACCTCCTCACTCCACCTCTCAAACCCCCCTCCGCAACCGACGCTCCTCCCCTCCCAACTTTCTCCGACCCAGCCATCTTTGTAGACGAGGAGTCGAGGGATGCAGGAGCTTGGGCGGTGATCTATCGAGGTGCGAGTTCGTCGACGGGGGAGGACGTGGAATCGCTTGAGATGGCTTTGCCGGTGTGGGTGTTGGAGTTTTTGCTTAGTGGGAGGGCGGCGTTGAAGGATCCGGTCAAGATGAGCTTTGTGTTGGAGCCGTGGAAGGGAGAAGGGTGGGAGACGATGGAGGAGATGCCTAGCGGGTGAGTTTACGATATCGATCGGAAAGGACGCGTCGAAGGCTCCCTTTGGGCTGACTTTTATCCTCTTCTTCTCCATTCACAGTAACTCCAGGCTTACGGCTGCTAGGTCTCTGCGAGTGCGGAAAATCTGCTCCTACGTTCGTCCCATCGCTCTCCTCTCTTCTCTACCTTCCTTCCACCCCGACTCACACGATCTTCCCGCTCTCTTTCTCCCCCCAAAAACAGATCTCCGACCGTCTCCACCTCGTTCCCCCTCGTTCCCGAGCCGTATCCCTCTCCCCCACTCCCCTAGGAACGCCTCACCCCTCCTCCGCAAACCTTCACTCCCTCGCTTCAGCAGCAACCGCCGCCTTCGCTTTCTCTCCCATGCCACGTCCACCTCCTCCTTCGTCTGACGACGACGGCTTCGACCCGACGAGGAAACCAGAGGAGATCATCGAGCTGGTGTGTAACGGGATGGTGCTGCCTGTGAAGATGACGTTGGGAGCGGTGAGAGCGTTTGTGTTCAGGGGAGGAGGGGATATCGTTATTGGGTATCGGTTGAGGAAGGTCGAGGAGTACGAGGACGAGGATCAGGATTAGGGTTGTTCTTCTTTCTTTCTTTCTTTCTACTCTTTTCAGGTTTGCTTTTGAGACGATGAGCAAAGAAGGTAGATATGTGATTTTATGCATCTGCAATCTGCATCTGCTCACCTCCTCTCTCCCTTGCTCACTCTCTCTCAACGATCGCAATCGAAGTATGTACGCGTCCCCTGTCCTCCTTCACATCGTCCGTCCTATCCCTTTCACTCTCCGCCGACTCTGCCTTCTCCAAGTTGTCGTTCGAATCCTTCTGCTCTTCCCTCCCCTTCTTCTCGTCTCCAGGTCTCAACGCGTTCAACAAAGCACTCGCCACCTCTCTCTTCGTCTTCGCAGCTCTCAGCTCATGGGCCTGGCCGACGACAGGGGCCTCTGAGAGAGAGGAAGAGACGCGGAGGAGATCGAATCGGTCGGGAGTGTCGTTTCAGAGGAGGGAAAGCGAGAGGAGGTTGAAGTTCGGTTTGGCGTTGGAGGAGGAGATTGAAGTCTTTGAGGGAAGGAGGAGATTCTTCAACGTGCCGAGGCGGTGAGAGGTGGATTGCGTTAGTGTTGGTTGTATGCTTGCGGTGAAGGTGATTCGAATCGGACGAGAAAGCGAGAAGAAGGAAGGGAAAACTCACCAACGCGTCCATTTGGCCAATTCCTCCTCGTTGATCTCAACCTTCACCTTCGTCGCTCTCTTCTTCGGCTTCTCTTCGTCCAAAGGAGTTCATCCTCTCGGCAATGTTTTCTGATCGACCAGCTGAGTTCAGATTTGACGGTTCTGGGGGAGGAGGAAGAGGAAGAAGGGGCCGTCGAAGAAGTGGGAGACGATGGGAGGGTCTCCCGGAACAGTTTGCTGCCGAGCGCCTTGTTGTCTGGAGTGGACTCGTGTAGATGGTGAGTTGAATCAGGGCGGAGGTAGACGTAGCGTCTCCCTGATTGGATCTGAGGATCGGGCAGAGAAAGGCGAGGACGATGAGGGATCAGAGCGAAGTCGCTGCTGCTGAGGGACGTGCCAGCGGGGAGGAGCTTGAGGTCGAGCGAAGAGGGGTCGAACTTGGAGGGCTTGGGGATGACGGGAAGGAGGTAGAGGATCGTATGCTGGGAGGTGAGGAGTTGGAAGAGGAGGAGGGTAGAAGTCCATCTGGACGTCCACGAGCGTTGGCGGATTAGCTGGTGAAAGACAGGGAGGTCCAGAAGGAGAGAGAAAGCCCGGCCCAGCTGCTGATGAAGTGATGTAGCTGGAATCTGGAGAGGGGAGAGAGCTAGAGAGGGTCGGAGACGAACGAGAAAAAGCGCTTTGGGTTGACGAGAGAGGACGAGAGAGGAGCAGAAACGACTCCATAGAAGTTGTGCTGAGCTCACTCGAGATGGCTGACATACTGCTGGTACGCCGAGAGACAAGCTTCGAGCCAGGAAATCTTGGAGAGAGAGAAGAGGAGGGACGGAGAGGGGAGGAGGCGAGGGGAAGAGGAGGAGGTGGTGGTGAGCTTCGTTTCTCCTCCTCCTTCGCTTCAAGTCGAGATCTGTGTTCACGTAAGCTGAACCCTCTGGAGATCTGGACATCTCCAGAAGAGCTCAAGGATCCGAGAACTCGAGAGAAGGAAGATTGAGTGACGGTCGGGAGGGAGACGGAGAACGAGGGCGAAAGCTCGCTTCCCTCCCCTCCCATCCGCAAACGTCCATCTTCCTTCGAGTCGACTGATCAGAGTCCTCAACACACGCACGCATACAGATCATCCCTCAACATGTCTTCCTCTCCTGAAGTGTAAGTATGAAGCCATCTTCCTCTCGCTTTTGAACTGAAGCTCGAAGCTCGACGTCGAGACGACGAAGCTGACCATCTCCTTCTCTCCCTCCTTCCTGGTTCAGCTTCCATCTCTCCAACAGCCCCATCACCGCTCACTCCTTCTCCCCGGACAGATCTCGTACGCTTCAGCATACATGTATCCTACTTTTTAGGACTTGCTGACCTTTCCTCTGGTCTCTTCTCTTGCTGCAGAGGTTGTCGTCTGCGAGAACTCGAACGTCGCAAAGATCTACACTCGAACAGCCAACGGTTTCGAGCTCTCGGATACTCTCGCTGAGGTAAATACCTACTATACAGCTCTTAGATGGAAATGCGACGCTTACAGGGGCAAAGATTAGATCCTGGAGTGAGGATGGGAGCTCGTAGAACTCACGAAAGGGAGGAGGAAGGAGATGGGTTCTCGTCATCGCCTCGCTGCTCTTTCTCCCTCTTCCAAACTGACTCCTTCTTCTCTTCTCGCTCCTCTTTCGGCTCTCCCAGCACGACAAGCTTATCACTTCCATCGACTGGGCTCCCAACACCAACAGGATCGTCACCTGCTCCCAGGATCGTAACGCCTACGTCTGGGCTCTCTCGCCCGAGGGAGTCTGGAAGCCTACCCTCGTCCTCCTCAGGATCAACAGAGCCGCTACCTGCGTCAAGTGGAGTCCTCAGGAGGATAAGTTCGCTGTTGCTTCAGGTGCTCGGTGAGTGAAAACCTTCTCATCCAATCTAAGACGCGGAAGAAGAGCGAAACAAAGCTGACCATCTGCGTTGAGCTCTCGTTCCCCTTCCCTTCCTCCCTCCCTCCCAGAGTCATCGCCGTCTGCTCGTTCGATTCCGAGAACAACTGGTGGGTCGCCAAGCACCTCAAGAAGCCCATCAGATCTACTGTCCTTTCCATCGATTGGCATCCCAACAACATCCTCCTCGGTGCTGGAAGCGCCGACATGAAGGCCAGGGTCTTCTCCGCTTGGATCAAGGACATCGAGCCCAGGTTCGTTTCTCTTCTTCTTCAACCTCGTTTGATCTCGTGAGCTGACTCTTCTTTGATTCTCATTGATCCTCCAGACCTCAAGGCAACATCTGGGGATCCAAGCTTCCCTTCAACGCTCTCTGCGGAGAGTGGGGATCTCCCTCCGGAGGATGGGTTCACGACGTCGCGTTCTCCCCTGACGGAGATGCTTTCGCGTTCGTCAGTGAGTTCTGACGTTTATCCTCTCCCCTCTTCGTCTCTTGTAGAGCACCTGCTGAGCTCACTTCCTTCTCTCCCAGGCCACGACTCCTCCCTCACCGTCGTCTACCCTTCCGGACCCGACGCTCCTCCTACCGCCGTTCATCACGTTCGAACCACCACCCTCCCTTACGTCTCCCTCCTCTGGATCTCTCCCAATGCTCTCATCGCAGCAGGACACGACTGCCAACCCGTTCTCTTCTCCGGTTCAGCCGAAGCAGGATGGTCCCTCCTTCGATCCCTCGACGACCCTTCCTCCGGAACCTCAGCCAAAGCCGGGATCCTCAAGCCTACGGCTTCCTCTGGAATCGGTCGACTCAACTCCGAGGCGTTCAACACCTTCCGATCTGCTGATTCGAGAGGTGGAAGTGGTGCTGGAGGTGGAAACGCTGGTGGGAATGGAGGAGTTGGAGGAGGAGGAGCGGGAGGAGCGACCGAGTTGGGAACGATTCACCAGAACACGATCACGAGGGTCAAGTCTTACGAGGTTGATGGACAGACGGGGGATGTCATCAAGGTTAGCACGAGCGGTGTTGATGGGAGGTTGGTGATCTGGGAGGTTGGGAAGACGGAGGGAGGAGGAGGAGGAGGGATCGCTGGAAGGTTGGGAAGGATGGGAATTTGAGGAGACGTGTCGTTCGTAGAATAAATTTGCTTAAGAATGCAGAGGAAAATATATGTGACAAGTCGCTCTGCTGTACATAGCAGTACGCAAATCTCTCGAGATAGAGAAGCGGCGAAAGCGGCGCTCAAGGCGTTCATCGGCAGCCCGGAGAGTTCGAGCTTCAAACAACGACCTCGAGCCTTCCTAGGTTTCTCCCTTTTCTCGTCCGTGCTCCTCGCTCCCCCCTCCCTCTCAACGTCGAGGATGTCTACGAGCGCAGATCCTACGAGCTCGCGGTCTCTTCAGGGAAGCACAGAGAGATGTTTGTTTGGTTCCTGGCTCGATTCCACCCCCTTCCTCCCTCCCCATTGAACTCGAGCTCAACCTTCCTTCTCTTCGCTTCCCTCCCTCGCAGATATCCCACTCGGCTCTTCTACCGACAAGTCCCCGACTCCAGTTCCTCTAGACCCCAGCATCCCATCAGCCCCTTCCTCCTCTACAGCAGCAGCGTCCACGTCCGAGAAACTGGCAACCAGCCAAGCTCACCTCGAGCTCAACCCGCTCTCCTCATCCTCCTCCTCTTCTCCCCCTCCCTCTGTCCCTCCTCCTTCTGCTCCAACGAACCATACGTCCTTTCCCTACAACTACGAACCTCCTTCCAACCTCCTCCTCTCTATCCCTCCTCCAAAACCCTACAACCTCCTCATCCAAAACCTCACCATCGGTCTCCCCTCCTCGGTCCCCTCCAAATCGAGCTCGTTCCTTTCGCGTCTTCGCAAGAAACCTCCACCCTCATCAACGCACGAAGAAGAAGACGATGTCGTCGAGAAGAAGGTTGGAACCATCGTGAGGGATGTGATAGGACGCTGTGAAGCCGGGGAGGTCTTGGCCATCGTCGGAGGGAGTGGGAGTGGAAAGACGACGTTGTTGAACAGTATCGGAGGCAGGTTGGGAGCGAGTTTACCCATCTTGGAAGGAGATGTGGTTTTCACGCCTGCTGGAGAAGGGGAGGTGAGAGTGGACGGTGCTGCTGGAGAGGAGAAGGCGGGAGGAGCTGTGGGACGTGTCGGAGGGAAGGAAGTTGGGAGGGTGTTGGGATTCGTTCGACAGCATGATTTCTTGCTTCCTCATCTTACGGTGAGAGAGACGTTGAGCTTTGCTGCTGCTCTGAGGCTTCCGAGGAGTGTTGGGGAAGAGGAGAGGACTGCTATTGTACAGCAGACAATTGAAGGTGGGTCCTTCTCCCTCTCTTCCTTTGTTGCTTCTCTCCTCTACGTGACTTGCCGATCTCTGACCGAAACGTGCTCGCGCTGGTTGATCAGAACTCGGTCTGAAGGACGCAGCAGACACCATCGTCGGTGGAGCTCTTCGGAAAGGAATCTCTGGAGGAGAACGTCGTCGACTCTCCATCGGTTGTGTTCTCGTCACTCTTCCCTCTGTTTTGATCCTCGACGAGTAAGTCCTTCGTCCCTTTTTTAACTCGTAAATAGTACGCTGACCTCCTTCTACAGACCTACCACCGGTCTCGACGCGTTCACCTCTCACCTCCTCCTTCAAACGCTCGGTCAACTCGCGAAACGTGGTCGAACAGTCGTCCTCTCCCTTCACGCCCCTCGGTCGGACGCGTTCTCTCTTCTGGATCGACTCATCGTGCTCAGTAAGGGAGATATCGTCTACAGTGGGAAGACGCCTGAAAGTCTGGACTGGTTCGCTGAACGGGGATATCACGTAGAGAAGGGAACGAATCCCCTCGGTGAGTTTGCGACGCGTTTTTTCTTGTCCAACCAACTCCAGAGGTCGTCAGGCTGACCTTGCCCGATTCCAGACTTCCTCATCGATGTCTCGTCAGTCGATAATCGAGATCCTGAACTGGAAGAAGCCGTGCGTCTGGATCCTCTTTCTTCTCCCAGGCCCATCCCCTTTCTCACACTCTCCCTTTCCGCTTTCTTCCTTCTTCAGTCCCGCAATCGAGTCAACACTCTCGTCGCTGCCTGGAAGGTCTCTCCTCAATCCCAATCCCAGCTCTCCGAGAAGATACCTCCCTCCGACTCCAAACCCGAACGACACCTCTCTCTCTCCCGCTCTCGATCTCGTCCAGCTGAAATCACCGAACTCGAGGAGCCGCTCTCGCCTTCCCTCGGAGACAGTCGTCGACCTGGATGGTTGCTCCAGACCAAGGTCCTGCTCAAGCGATCGCATCTCAGCGTGTACAGGAACTACGGTCAACTCATCGGTTTCGCGATTCAGGCGGTCACTCTCGGAGTTCTGCTCGGGTTCACGTTCTTTCAGCTTGGAGATACTCCAGCGGACGTTCAGAGTTTGAAGAATCTCTCATTCCAATTCGTGCCGGCTTACTTGTGAGTTGGAGAGGTTCTCTCGTTCTCTCCTTTCGTCTCCTCGAGCTCGACGCGTTCGTTCCTCCTTCTTTCCTTTCGCGAGCTGATCATCGCCCCTTCTGCTACGCTCAGCTACCTCACTCAGGTTTACTGGATCTTCTCGTACTGCCAGGCTCTCGTGATCTTCGATCGAGAGAACGAAGACAACCTTTACGTGAGTCAATAGAGAAGACGAAGTTCAAAGTAAAAAGCCCATTGCTCACCTGCTGTTCTGCTTCTCTCGACTTCAGTCTGTGGTACCTTACGTCGTCTCCGAGTTCATCGCCATTCTTATCCCCTCCATCCTCACTCCCGGAATCTAGTGAGCTCGTTTTTATCGTCTCACAACTCGTACACGACTCGGAAGCTGATCCCCGTCTTTCCCTTCGTTCTTCTTCTTTTTCCCGTTCTTTAGCACGGTCATCCTCTTCGTCATGGGAGACCTTCGACCCGATGCCTACGCTACTTCACTCTTCACCATGTTCGCTGCCGCTGTCTGTACGCAATGGGCGACCATGGGCCTTGCGCTTTTCTCTGCCAGTATTGTCGTGAGTTGAAGTTCTCTGTGTACCGTCTCTTGAGCATCTCGCTCATTGAAGCTGACGCGTGTACCTTTCTACAGAGAAACTTCGCTCAAGCTAGCATCATCTGCGTTCGTCTCCCTCTCTTCAAACGTCCTCTACATTCGCGCGTCAAAGCCTGACCTTCGTTCATCTTTCGCTTTTCAGAACGCGCTGAGTTTGTTTCAGACTCTTTCGGCGGGGTGAGTCATATCTCCGGCCCCAAGTTCCCTCTTCTGCCCGGTCTGTTGAATCTCGCTGACCTGAGCGCACTTCTTCTCTTCCCTCCGCCAGTTTCGTTCTCACCAACGTCCCTCCCTGGGTAAAGTGGGTTCGATGGATCGCACCTCAGTTCTACGCCTACCGGGCTATTGCTCCAACGCTTCTCAAGGATCGACTCTTCGCGTGCGAGGGAATTACCGGCGACGCGAGGAATCAAGTGAGCACTTTGCTCTCCGTCCCTTTCTCGTCGACTTCAGCCGTCGAAGCTGACGGAGTCTTGCGATTTACTTCAGTGCGACGGAAACAAAATCCTCTTTGGACTCGGAATCGACGTCAATATCAACATCGGAGTCTGGTTTGCTGGACTGCTCGGCCTTTTCCTCGTCGAATTCTCTCTCGCCATTCTCCTCCTTCAATTCTACCATCCTGGAGGAGTCCGAGTCGCTGGGAAAGCTGGTGCTGGTCGAAGTGGGAAGGAATCTACGGTGACTGGAGAACTTGGTGAGTTGCTTCGACGATCAACGAGTTCTTGTTCGCTCTCGTTCGACGCGATGAACAGCAGCTGACTTCGCTCTTCTTTCAGACTTCCCTCGTGCTCGGCTCGACGTCGCCGTGAGTCCACCATCTTCATCGATTCTTCGAAACTCTCACACTCACCTCGCAACCTTTCTCCCCTTTCTCTCTCTATAGATCCATCATCTCACGTTCAGGTGGGCTCGCCGCTCCCTTCGTCCGTTCTTCGGTGTCGCGGAGAAGATCATTCTTAGCGACGTTTCTGCTTACTTCCCTTCTGGTGAGCCTATATATTCATCTTCCGGACCTCTTCTTCGAGATGAGCTAACATCTTCTCTCATTTCTTCAGGCGAGGTATCTGCCATCATCGTAAGCACACCTTCTCGACTGGCCTCGCATTTAGTTTCACGACTGACCTCTCCTCCGCTCCCAGGGACCCTCTGGAGCGGGGAAATCTACGATTCTTCAACTGCTCGCCCATCGAGATATGAACCCGGGAACTTTCTCGTCGTTCAAGCTCGAAGGATCGATGACTTTCAACGGAGAAGCCGCTCCCAAGGACATCAAGAACAGCATCGCCTTCGTCGAGCAGGACGACGACTACCATCTATCAGGCTTGACTGTACGGGAAACCCTTCGCTATGCAGCTCTTCTCAGGCTTCCCGAGTCCATGGCTCGTAAAAAGAAGGAAGCTCGAGCTGAAGAGTGAGCGTTCCTTTTCCCGATCGTTTCTGCTTCCATCTTCCCCACTGACTCCTTTCGATTCTTACAGGGTCCTTCTCATGCTAGGATTGAAGGATTGTGCCGATGTGTTGGTGGGAGGCGCTCTCGTCAAAGGTCAGCAATCTCCCTCGCGCGGCGTTCGCTTCTCTCGCCGACAACTGATCCATTTTTGTTCTCGTTTGTAGGAATTTCTGGAGGAGAGAAGCGACGCCTTAGTCTTGCCGTCCAGCTCATCAACGATCCCAGTATCCTTGTGGTAGACGAGGTCGGTCTTTCGTCTTTTCTTTCTTTCTTTCGTCGACGACTTCGAACGCTGACTTCGCCTTTCGTCTCACAGCCAACTTCCGGATTGGATGCCTTCATTGCTCAGAACGTGATGCAGTGCTTATCTGACATCGCCAAGACAGGTCGTACGGTCATCGGTGACTCGAGTTTCTCGACTGCTTGAAGACTGCTTGAAGGGTTGAGATCGGCGCGTCTGACTCCTCTTCCTTTCTTCTCAAGCCACCATCCATCAACCTCGTTCTGACATCGTCGCAGGTAAGTCCGAGAGCTCCTAAATTACACATCCATGTCTGACCGCTCTTCCGGTCCCTATCTAGCTTTTGATAACCTCACCGTCCTGGCGAAAGGAGGTCACGTCGTCTTTTCCGGTCGAAACTCGGAATCGACGCCCTACTTCGAAGCTCAGGGATATCCTCTCCCCTCAGAATGGTTCAGTAAGTCCTTCCTCTTCTATTCTAGAGCTTCTCGAGTTAACAAGAAGCTGATATCATTCTCTGATCACTTCGAAGATCCCGCCGAGTGAGCTGCTACCCGTCTTCCTCCTCGTCTCCGATTCTTTCTCGCTGACTCCCGCGGACTCCTCCTTCTTTCTTCAGCCACATCCTCGACATCGTCTCCGTCGACTCTCGCCCAGGGAGGGAGGAGGCATCTCAGCGTCGGGTCTCGAGTCTCATCCAGGCTTGGGGAGATCATGGCTCGAAGGCTGCTGAGTCGGACGAGCTTCGAAACGAAAGTTCTGAAGCTGGCCTCGACATCCCTCGTACTTCCTTCACCGCCTTCCACATCGCCATGCCGGTCGTTCTCCAGCGTATGGTACTGAATTTGTATCGACAGCGAGAGGTGAGTTCTTTCACTTGCCCATGTCCTGATGGGAATCGAACTGACCTCTGAGTCCTTCTCGACGCGTCCCTTCAGGCTTTCTGGAATCGCCTCGCTCAGGCTCCTCTTCTCGCAGCTCTCTTCATTCTCTTCTACACTCGGCTTACCAAGGGGCCTGCCGGTGCTCAAGATCGAATCGGTGTGGTGTGTTGCTTCTTGATCTCCGAGTCCCAACTCCTTCTTCGAGCTGACCTTTCTTCTTCTTCTTGGGCTCTTTCTCTTCGTTCTCTTCTCAATGTGGTGATTTTTCTGTCTTTTAGACGTTGGAGAATGTGAACGCAATACCCTTCGTTGGACTTCTGAACGGAATCGCCATTTTTCCGCAAGATCGAGATCTCTTCTTTCACGAGTACTCTTCGAGCGCTGCCTATTCGGCCGCTACCTTGTGAGTGTTCCGTTCTCGACGAAGGATATAGTCTCGAGCCAGACCATCGAAAGGCGTTTCGTCCCTCTTTGGGAGGATCTGGCTCGAGACTATGAAGGATGAAGTTGAGGGCCTGTGAACTGAGTCTAGTCCTTTTTCTTCCCAGTTTGACGGCCTACACACTCTTCGATCTCTCGATGACCGTCATGGCTGCTTTCCTGTATAGTCTCATCATGCACGTCGGGGTGGGGATGCAGACGTCCGTTCGAATCTGTGAGTCCTCCCCGTTTCCTCTTCTCAAAGACGTGTCGCTTCTGAGAGGACTCGGTCAAAGCTCACCACACTCCTCTCTTCTCGTCCCGCAGATTTCGAGTTCGCCATAGCCATCTGGTCTTGCCTGTCGTTCGGAGAGGTTCGTCGTTTCATAATCTCTCTGCGTGATGGCCTTTCGCTGAATCTTTGGCTCCTCTCTTCCGTTTCTTTTCCCTCTTAGTCCATCGCCATTTGCTTTGCCTCTTTCGCAACAGAGATGGGACTCGCCGTCTCTCTTGTTTCCACCGTTCTCGCTGTTCTCTGTCAGATCTCCGGAGTAAGCCCTCCTTCCCTCTCGACTCTCGAACTCATCCTCTCCCACAACGCCTCTCACTTCTAACCTCCTCTCCCTCTTCCTTCCCTCCTCTCCCCTCAGATCATCTCCCTCTCCGTCCCAAACTGGCTAGCCGGTATCGCTTGGATCACTCCCATCAAACCAGCCTCCAAAGTTCAATTCATCAACGAATGTCGAAACCTCGTCGTGCGTACTTTCATCCTTCTCGTTCCTTCCTCTCCTCTTTCTCTCTCTCTCCTCTTCCTCCCTCTTCAGCATCTCTCCTCTTCCGAAGTGTTCATCCTCCTCTCCCTTTTGCATTCCCCTTCTCCTCCTCGTCCATCCAGTTCACCTGCGACGCCGAATCCATCTCCTCCGGAGCGTGCGTTGCAACTTCAGGGAACCAACTCCTCCTTTCACTCGGGTTCGTGGATCTCAATACAGCAAAGTTCATGGGGATCATGATCGCTACTGTACGTCGTCTACACAACCTCTCCTTCCCCTTGTTCGCGAACCGCTCGTCTCCTCTCGAGACTCGACTCCATGATCGGGCTGACTCCCTCTCTCTCTCTCTCTCTCTCTCCCATTTTCCTTTTTCACGTTTGTCCCAGACCATCGCATGGCGAATCATAGCATGGGGAGCTCTCCAGCTCAGGATGATTCAGAAGCGGTAGCTTTTTCTCGCCTTCCTCCATCTCTCTCTCTTCGCATTTCTTCATCTCTCTTCCTCATCTCGAACCTAGACCAAACCCTTGAACGCGTCTCATCTCCTTTCTTTCACATTATCTCCTCTGCTCGCTCGTTTCGTTCTGCCTTGCTTCGTTGCCACACTTTTGGGTCCCTCTCTCTCTGTTCTCTCTCTTTTTCGCATCTTGTTCTCCTCCCCCTTCCCACTGCTAGCTAGCCTAGACTGGACCACCTCAGCGTACTTTACTCTCTCTTGCTCAGACTTTTCAACGAACTCCTTCGCTTTCGCTTTGTCTCTCGAATGCCCGTTCCCTCCCTCTTCCCTCTTCTCTCTTTCCCTTCCTGGAACAGAAAGCTCACACGAAAAGCAAGCCATCCTCAGCCCCCCAAGACACACACACACACCCCTCACACCCAACATCGACAGTCGACTGACTATCCATCTCTAAACGGGAACCAAAGGAAAACAAAAGAAGAAGAAAGAAGAAGAAGAAAACCAAAAAGAGAAAGAAGAAAGAAGAAAGAGGGAGAGACGCGACGCGTCCCCGTTCCTTCCCAGAAACCCAACGCCGACCACGCCGAGCCTAGATACGTAGAATCCTTCCATGGTGGAGCGGTTTGGCGAATTCAGGCGAGGAAACGGCGGGAGGAGGAAGGAGAGGAGGAGAGAGAGGGTTTGTGGGTCTTAGACGGCCGATTCGACGGTTCCGTACTCCGACTCGACTCCGGGCTCGATGAAGGATGCGTGGCTAATTCGAGGTGAAAATTAAGGAACGGAGAAGAAGGAAAGGGGGGAAGTGAGTTTTCTTGCTCATTTGAGACGGGAGGGAAGTCGCTTCGGACGACGAACGAAAGGGAGGGAGGGAAGAGATGAGACGAGAGCAAGGGAACTCACGAAAGCACCAAGAACATACTGCTCCCAACGATCCAGAAGAGCGTCGACAGGGGCGCCGAGATCCAGAGCAAGGGCAGACCGAGCACGAAGAGTCCGGTGTAGAGGGATTTCTGAGTGACGACGTGTTCTCCGACCTGCAAGGGCTCGGGAGCTGTCGCAGACGCGAGAAAAAAGCAGAGATGGGTTGATTAGTGGGTGGTCAAAGAGCGAGGAGTAACGGAGAGAGATGGGATGGCGTTTGGTTGGGATGGGTTGGTGAGGGGACGGAAGGAGGGAGGGAGGGAGGGAAAGCAGAAAGGAGAGCTGAGCTCGAAGCTCAACCCTCGAACCGAACTCACCAAACTTGTTGATAGCCGTGAACCCTCCAAGGAGAAGTCCCAACGAGAGGAGAAGAAGAGGGTTGGTGAGGCTGTCGTTGCACAAAAAAAAAACAGAGACGAAAGGTTCAGCTGCGAGTTTTGAGCTCGACGGAAGGGACGAAGCTCGGAAGGACAGGTCGACGGAACGTACAGAGCGTAGACGGCCAAGATAGCAATCACAATCCCGTAGTTCCCAGAGAAGTAGCGAGTGTTGTAGGATATACGCTGTCAGACGTGCGCGCGAATGAAAACAAAGGAAAAGAGGTCAGAATTCAAGCTTTGGCGAGAGAGACATGGAAAGCGGTGAGATGAGCTCTGTCCCTTCCTCCTTCTCTCCTCCCTCGCTTCGCTTCGCTTCGTTCCTCCCCTTTGCATGAGCTCCATCCATCCACAGCACTCCTCGCCCCAACCATATCATCCGTCCTTCTCTATCTCTGTCTCCCTCTGCAAGCACGGAGCACGGAGCTCAAAGCAGCTCGCGTTCGTTCACGCTCAAACCCAAACCGTCCTCCTCCCTCTCCGCTTTTCAGCTCCTTGGGACTCACAGAAGTGACCTCGTTCATGTCAGCCGGTCGACTGATCCTTTGGTGGTCGAACTACATGAGAGGAAAAACAAGAGTGTCTGTCAGAACGATGGATCCTTGCGAGGAAAGGAAGGAGAAACGGAAGCGAGCTCAATCCGGCGTGAATCCCTCCCTTCCCTCCCCTCCCCCCTCCCTCCTCTCTCTCCTACAAAGGGAAGTTGGTACTTACAAACTCATTCAAAGGCCTCAAAGAAGAAAGCTTGGTATCCTAAATCCCAATCCCAATCCCAAACGCATCCAAAACGAAACCAGAGTCAGCTTTCGTTTCGTTTCTCTCTTGAAGCACGAACTCTCCGCCTCTTCTCTTGATGGAACTGACCCTGAGAGTCTTCAAGTATTCGGGAGCTCGAGCGATGATGTCCATGCCGGGTGGTTTGCGGGGGTTGAAAGGGAGGAAGGGAAGGGAAGGTGAGCGAGAGGGAGAGAGGGTTGGAGGTGAACGCGGAAAGCGGAGAGGCGAGGCGAGGCGAAACGAAGCCTGCGGGAGAAGAAAAGGACACGTCGAGGGTTTAATCAAGCGAGTTTTTTTTTTTTTTGCGCGGTAGGCGGGGATGCTCAAGAGGAGAGGAGTGGAAAAGGAAGATCTTGACCGAGGGACGTTGGGCAGAGCGGAAAATACAGACGCGATCGGTGGACGTAGGCGAGGGAAAACGGGAACGAGAGAGGGAGAAATCATACATGATACCGAACAGAAGGCTAGCATAAAGAAAAAATTACGGCTATACTGCATTCCCTCCTCTTCTTCTCTTCAGCCCAACAAATCTCCCACCATCTCCTCCTCCAACCTCCTCTCCCTCTCAGCCGAAGACGAGCAAGCTCTCTTCATCCCCATCCCCATGCCCGCTCCCTCTCCCTCGACAAGTTCAACCTTCACTCGTTTCACCTTCCCACTCCCACTCTCCTCGTCAACCTCCGGCTCGCGAACCCTCTTCCTCTTCTCCTTCTTCTTCTTCTCGTCCTTGGGTTTAGGAGCGAGAGGAGTTTGGTCGTCTGATTGAGTCTGAGGAGCTAAGAGGGCTTCGAGTTTGGCGACGAAGATGTGCATGGATTCCTCGGGAGTGATAGTCGGGTGATGGGACGGGGTTGGGAGAGAGGAAGAGAAAGGAAGAGCTGGCAGAGGAGGACGGACGCGTCGAGGTGAGTCCGCGTTGAGTTTGAACGAGGGACGAATAGGAGAAGAGTGGAGGATGAGACTTACGGGTGCTTGTGTTCTCCTTCTTCAGCCTGAATCCCTCGGTGGTTCCTTCTCGTCCGATGGCAGAAGGTTCGTCCGAAGTGAGGAAATCGGGACGCGTCGAGGAAGAGGAAGACGCGACGACGGCGGCAGGTGCATCGACGATGAGAGAAGAGTCCGTGAAGGAGGTCAAGAAGTCCAAATCCTCATCATGATCGGTCTGGTCCTGATCCGTTCGCGGAACGAAATGGGGATGAGGTGAAGAATCGTGAGGCGTCGAGGAAGGAATGAGGGCAGGTTGGAGAGGAACGGGAAGTGAAGGAGGGATCGTTGGCGAAAAGAGAAGGGAGGTCGATGAAAGTTCGGAGGAGTCTTCGATAGGATCGAGGTGTATGGTGGGATCGACTTCGTTCGAGGAAGAGAGGGACCTCGCTTGGAGAGGAGGAGCTTGAGCAGGAAGGGAAAGGAGGATGCATGCGTCCAGTTGTTGAAGTGGATCGCCGTCCTTCGACGGGGAGGGGAAGAAGAAGGGATCAAGTGGGTAGTCGAAGAGGTATTCGAAGTCGATGATAGGAATGAGATTCTGCTGTCGCTGTTGCTGATCTAAGTCGAGGTCGACCTGAGCGTTCGAGCTCATCATCCTGATTCGACCTTCGACGACGAGTCCGCTCTGCCTCCTCCCGACGACCAAAGGCTCCAACTTCCTCACATCTCCTCCCAGGAAGATACCCTCCGGATACACCCACTCCTTAGGAAACTCGATTTTCAGCTCAGGGATCTCCCAACCTTTCCCTTCCTTCTCAAAGACCTTCTTCTTCAACGCCGTGAGCTCGAGCTCCTTCTCCCTCCTCTTCCCCTCTTTCCTCTCCTCCTTCTTGGCTTCCTTGACCTTCGAACTTCGTTCCTGAGCTTCTCTGACCTCCCTCGACTTCCTCCTCTTCTCCCAAGCTCGTATCTCAGCCTCCTTCTCCTTGATCTTCCTCTCCTCCTCGGCTTCGTTTACGTCCAACGACTCGACCTCGACCTCTTCTGCCCCTCCACGTAGTTTCGACTCTTCTCCTTCTCCTCCCGTCTTGACTCCTGAAGAGGAGGAAGAAGGAGGAGGAGGAGGAGGAGGAGGAAGAAGAGCGAGAGTAGTCTTTCCCTTCGACTTCTTCTTCTTTGATCTCTTGAACCAGCTCCTGACTCCTCCTTCTGCGACGTTGAGGTGGGAAGCGACGAGAGCGAGGTGACGATTTGGAACGAGATGTTGACAGCTTTGACCTCCCAAGGATTCAACGACGGCTTGGAGGATTTCGAGATGGGTAGGAGGGTAGCGTTGGGAGGGAAGCAAAGGTGGGAAGGGAGATGGATCCAGGAGGGAGATTCGACGACCGGAGGAGGAGAGAGTGAGCGTCGTAGGGAGAGGGGAGGGCTCGTTGTCGTCCCCAAGGTTGGCGGAGAGAGGGGAGGGGAGAGGGATGGGTTCGAGGGAGGGAGTGAGGGGGAGAGGACGCATCGAGGGAGGAGGGAAGAGAGGGTCGACGTTGGGAGGGAGGAAGGTCGGAACGTTTCTTCGCTCTTTCCTCCCGCTGATCGCTGGGAAAAAAAGATAATGACAAAAATTGCCACAGACAGACGATGCGTAGCCTAGGAGATCAGAGCCATCGATGTCTCCAGTGAAACTCAACTCTTTTCGTCTTGGGCTCCCTCTGTCGTCGCTGTTGAGTCGTCCTGATTGATCTCTTACTCCTGCTTCCTCCGATTAGCCAAAGCCTGAGCTAAGCTTTCCGAAGCAGGGAAACAAAAAAAAAGGCAAGCAAGTAGATAGATCGTCCCGGTGCCAAGTAGGCTAAGTATGAATTAGGGAAAACCTCTCCTGCGGCGAGGTATCGCGTTCGAGTTTTCGTATCGTAAGTTTCGTGTTCCGGATCGTTTCGTTTCGTTTCGTTCGTTGCGTCGAAAGAGGGAAAAGGGAAGACGAGGTTGCTGATGGTGTATTGTAGGGGAAGGGCGTGTGGAAGGATTTTGAGGCTGATTGACGACGGAGGCGAAGATCGGAAAGACGAACGTCGTGAGGCGAGACGTCAAGTCGAGGGACTACTACTCTCCGAACCCTCCAGCCCTTCCTAGATCGCGACGGGAGTAGTCTCGTTCAACGAGCTGCAAGTAAAAGCGAGGAGGAAAAGGAACGAAGACAAGAGTCAGGTCGAGCTTCTAGATTCGACGCGTCGTGTTTTGAAGGACTCACCAGACACCAACTCGTCAGCATGTAGCCCACGAAGCAAGGCCAAACACACTGCCTGACCACCAGTCCCCAATCCATCCTCCTCTTGTTCCCTCTCCTCCCACCACCAACCTTCCCTCCTCCTCCTCCTCCTCCAACTGTCCCAGCTCCTCCGATCCCACTACCACCTCCTCCTCCACCTCCTCCACTCCCACTCTTCCCTCCTCCCTCTCCTCTCACCATCGCCAGCCCTCCTCCTCCCGTCCCACCACTGACCATACTCCCAGCAGGAATATTACTGGTCACCCAAAGTCGAATAGAGTTGCTAACGGTGGTCGTCGTTCCTACGACGATCCAAGCGACGAGCGGTCTGGAAGGACCGAGCAGACGGAGGGTGATGGAGGTTGCTGGCCAGCAGATGGTTTGGAGGGAGAGGAGACGGAGGAGCGTGGAAGGGAGGGAGTAGTAGGCTAGCCAGCGACGGGTTAGGCCAGAGGTGAGGAGGAAACATTGAGTTGCGGTGAGGAGGGACTAGGGAGGGAGGGAGGGAGGGAGGGAGGGAGGAAAGGGAGGAGGAGAGTCAGCTCTTTTTTGAGGTTTAGAACTCTCGCATCGCATAGACTGCTTCTTCACGATTCAAAGATCCAGGATACGATGAAGGTTACACTCACCCAGAAACAAGCCAAGAAACACTCCATTCTTGAACCCTCCTCGAAGGCTGAGCTCGAGCTCGAGCGGTCGAGGACCCTTCCAACGAGATAGAACGTCCCTGTGATGCTTGGAACGACGCTGAGGAGTCGAAGGAGGAGGAGGACGAGAGGTGTGGATGCTAGGACTTCTAAGCGAGAGGAAGGGGTAGGAGGTGGTCGAAGAAGGGAAGTTGGGAGCTGGCGTAGGGAGAAGGGAGGAGGAGGAGGTCAGTTTTGAGAGCTCAACAAAGGGCCAATGGATAGAAGGGCTAGGAGGAGAGGAAGGAAAGTTTTTTTTGTGCGAAACAACTACTTACAGGCTCCTCCCCGTCTGTACTGAGAACGTTGACATCCCTCTCATCAGCACTTGTTTCTCGCTCTCTCACTCCTCCTCCTCCTCCAAATCTCGACCTCGCAAAGGAACCTCCTCCTCCTCCTCCTCCGAGTCCAACCAGTCCCAAGCCTGAAGTCCCGTCCATCCCAACACCACCACCAGCTTCCCACCGCGCTCTCACTCCAGAAGGACCTCCTCCTCGACCTCGAAGTTCGAATCCTAAACCACGGTCGTCTTCTTCTTCTTCTTGCTCGTCTCTTTCGCTCCTGTCGTCTCCGTCGCTCTCTACGGTCGCTCCTGCTGCTCCTCTTCCTGCTGATCTCCTCCGAGCCATGGCGATGAAGGAAGGTTTCGGGGAACGGGGAGGAGGCGCAGGAGGGGAGAGGGAGAGGAGAGGATGGTGAGGAGAGGAGGAAGGGAGGTAGTCGTAGCGGTAGTGATCCTTGGGAGGAACGTGGATGGAAGGTGAGGATTGAGTTCGATGAGGAGGAGCGTAGTAGTAGGAGGGAGCAGTAGTCTGTTTGGGAGAAGGGTGAGGTTGGTATGTTGTTGTTGTTGTTGTTGTTGATGTTGTTGCCGAGGGGGATGAAAGAGCGAGAGAGGAAAGTGAAGTTCGAGGAGTCGTCGAGTTGCGTCGAGGAGGAGGAGGAGGAGGAGGCGAAGGGAGAGGATGATGCAGGAAGGGAGTTAAAGGAGAGTACAGCGTGGGAGTAGTAGAGATGGATTTGGATCTGTGTGTATATTAGAGAAAGAAGGGGGAGGAGAAAGGAAGGAGAGGATGGAGGTTAGGAAGCGAATAATGAAAAGCGTCGGTGAATTGCGAAGGGAGAGGAGCTCAGGATGGAGACTCCCCTTCCTCTCCTCCTTTTTCCCTTCTGTCATCTTCTAAAAAAGAGAGCCCAATCTGATCGGATCCCGGAGCCGCAAAGAAAAAAATCAAAACAAAAGGGAGAAAAGAAAAAGAACACCAAACGCGTTCCCTTCTCTCCCTCGCCCTCCTGCGAGCTCCCCTCTTCCTCCGGAGCAAGCTTCCCTTCGATGGTGAACTTGAACTCACCTTGACCGATATCGGACCTCATCCTTCGTATACTGCTGATCTCCTACTCCAAAGAAGTAACTTCCAGGCGGTGGGTAGGATTTGGGAGGCGGAGGAAGAGGAGGATGGGCCGAGGAAGGAGGAGGAGGAGAGAAGGACGACGAGGAGGGAGCAGGTGGACTGGACGACGATGAGCGAAGAGGTGTCAACGAAGCGAACGAGCCAGGTCGATGCATCCTAGTCGTAGTAGTAGATGATGATGATGATGATGAAGGAGGATGGATGGTGAGGGGAGGTCCTAAGCCCCGAGGATGGCGAGAGGAGGAAGGGGAGATGGGAGTTCGAGAGAGAGAAGATGGAGAGGAGGAGGAGGAGGAGGAGGAAGACCGCGTAGGGGAGGGGTTTCGAGTCGGAGGAAGAGATGTATTAGTAGTAGAGTAGCACAAAGAAGATTTTCTACGAAGAGGAGGAGGAGCTGGCATCCTTTCTTTTCACTCTTGTAGAGGAGATGATGGTGGATGGAGGAGAAACCTGTTTCCTCTTCGTCAAACAAAATCCTCAAACTCTGCCAACGTCAGTTTGGGCACCGGAACAGATAGGCTTGGAGCTTATAGTGTTTGGTTTAATTTCCTTCTTCTTCATCCGATCCTATTAAAAACGTCCCATCTCCTCGCTCTCATCTCTTCTTCCGCACAGAGAACCAAAGAAACACTGCCGGGCCTCCACTCGAGACGCGTCTCGCCGGCTCTCTTGCTCTCTTGCAGCAGCAGCAGTTTTTCTTCTTTTCTTTTCTCGTTGCTCCTGGAAGGTCGACCCGAGTTCCTAAAGATCCGAATCGTGGGTGGAGGGTAGACATCCCTTGTGTTTGTAGAGCCCCCTCCCTCCGTCCCTCGCCCTCTCCCTTCGCCTTCAACTCGTCCATCCTCTCTCTTTCGAAACCCAATCTGCTCGACACAAACCTTTCGCGAGCTAATTAGCTTTGGGATCAAACAAGTCATATTTTTGGCGGAGAAGACAGGGAAGGTTGAGAAGGAAAGGAAGGTTTGGAAAGAGGAGAGGAGGGGGGTCGTACGTGTCGCGATGAAGCTGAACTGGGCGACAGAACCGTCCATCGGGTTCAACGCTGTTTCCCTTTTTGAGTTTCTCTACGAACGTTCTCTTCCATGAACGTTCTGCTTCTCTATTTCTTCGCACCCTTCCTTGAAACAAAGAGATCGATCAATCAACCCTGCCCCGCCTACCCACTTGACTTCTTCTCTCCTCCTCCGGCCGCGAAAGACGATCAATCGTTCGATAGATAGATTGGATAGATAGATCCCAGATCTACTGAATCCCCCACCTCCCAAACACTCCCCTCCCAAACCTGACCCAGCTCACCCCTCCGCCATCGACTACAGCAAGCAAGAACCCTCGATCTCCTTGCTTGAGCATAGGGAACGGGTTCCCACTCAACCCCAGCATCTTCTTCTCCTCGTCGACCTCCTCGGCATCCCCACCTCTGGCAGGAGCGGAAGAAGAAGGGAGGGAGAGAGAGGGGGAGGGAAGGATGTGCAACCAGACGAGGAAGCGGTAGAGAAGGGAGGGTTGTTGGGGAGGAGGGGGAGGCGAGCGAGAGGAGGAGGGAGGAGGAGCTCGAGGTGGGTAGCGAGGGGCTGGGACGGTGAGGGTTGGTTGGGAGGAGAAGATGGAGAGGAAGGTGGGGAGGGCGGGGAGAGGGTGGAGTCGTGCGCTGAGAGAGGAGAGGAGAGGAGAACGAAAGAGGAGAAGGGAAGGGCAAAGAAGTCAGCGCCCCAAGAGGAAAGAACGACGCGACGGAGTTTGCCCTTTTGGCTCGAACGAAGACTCGATGGATAGAGAACAGAGAAACAGTAATTCAGGCAGAGAAAGAGTTTTTGAAAAACTCACTCAACAACTCCAACCTTGAAATCCGGCTCGGAAGGCTTGCTCTTCTTGTACGATCCATTGGGTCTCCAAACGTGGTAGTAGATCTCGTAAGGGTTCTCGTGCTTCTCCTCGGGAGTAGGAGTAGGGAGGGAGGTGGGAGCGGATACGATTCGAAGATGAGAGTAGATTTGGGCTGTTCCGAGAAAGAAGAGAAGAAGGGAAGAGAGCAAAAGAGAATGGAGACTTCAGCGACGCGTCGAGACGAAGGGAGACGAGCCCTCTGATTTCTCGTTCGGGTCGACGGAAGAAGAAGGAGAGGAGAAATTCACTGACCGTAGTTCCGAGGCACTTCCTTTCTCCTCTGGATCAAAGGCGTCCAAGGATCGACCTCGACCGCGTCTCCTTTCTCTTCGTCGAGGAGGACTTGTCGACCGAGTCGGATACGTCCGAAGGTAGATCGCCAGAGCCATGATCCAAGTCTGAAGAGGGACCTCCACGTTCCAGCGAGAAGACCTCGGATGTTCCGAGAGAGGGAGAGTCCGACGGCGGCGATGCTACGAGGGAAGGAGGAGGACGGGAGGTTGGTTGGGAAGGCAGGGACGGCTGTTGGTTGGAGGAAGGTTGGGAGATGAGATGGTGCTCGATGAACGATGTAGCCTTGACGTTTGAGTTGGGCGTAGACCTGAACGGGAGGAAAGGAGCAAGGATGGAAGGACGCGGCGGAAAGGCAAAAGGAGGGAAGATCAGATTCCGCGCGTCTTCTCCCGTTTGTTCTTTCAGCAACGCACAGAAGAAAGGCTTGAGACTCACAGTATATCTCCCACCTTTCAACTCCTCTCCCCAAGCAGCCCACCCTTCCTGAACCGTCATCCTCACCGCCTTCCTCGCGAACACCTCCTCCACCACGTCGCACCCAGCTTCCGCCTTCCCCATGTCCCTCAGCTTGGCCTCAGCCGCCGCATCGGCGTCCAGATCTCCTCGCCAGATGTAGAGAGAACCTCGCTCGAGGAGATAGAGGGCTTCTTCGGGGAGGAGAACGGTGACGGGTTCAGGTTTGGGGAGGATGGTCGAGGGAGAAGGAGGAGGAGGAGTGGTCGAGGAGGGATCTGAGGAGGAGGTTGGAGGCGGTGTGACAGTGGAGGTGATAGTAGAAGGTCGGAAAGTTTGACCCATGGTTGCAAAGTGGTTTCCTCGGGCGAGAAGAACGTAAGGGAGGGAGGATGGGTAAGGAGAGGAGGTCGAGGAGGAGTAAGGGCAGTGGGCGTGGGACATGGTTTTGCTGGGACAATTCGAAAGCAGCGAGAGAGAGAGAGAGAGAGAGAGAGAGAGAGAGAGTTCCATCAGCTCTGGGGTTGCTTGAAGCTGATGTATACGGTCAAGACCGACCTTGATCCTCCTCTCGTTCCAGTCAAAGCTCCGAACATGGCTTCCCTTCCTTCGCGAAGAGCTCGCTCCTGGACGTTGACTCCGAGCTCGAGAGGTTCGAAATCCTTCTCTCCTCGTTTGGGGATGACGATACCGCCGCTTGTAGATTTCCTGGGTAGGACGGCAGGCGAGGCAGAAACGAAAAGAAAAGAGAAGGAGGAAACGATCAGCTCGAGCTCAACTCCAAATTCCTTCTTTCTGCCTCCTCTCCTTCGCTCCCATACGATGTATAGTACTGATTCAGATGAAAACGAATGAACTCACTTCCCCATCTTTGCCAACAGTCTGTAATCAACTCCTTTGTCTTCTCCTGCTGCTTCCTCCTCGTCTCCCTCAGCTTCGTCTCCGCCTGTTCCTCCTTCGTTCGCCGTTGATTTGGGTCCATCGTCTTCGAGAGCTGAAGGCGCTGATGGTGTTGCTGGTGCTGGTATCGATTTCTTCTTGGACTGTTGAGGTTTTGGGGAAGGAGCAGCGGCTTTCTCTTGCGGAGGAGGAGAGGAGGACATGGTCGTTGAAGGTGAGCTCGAAGGAGAAGGAGAGCAAAGAAGGCGGCTCCAGATTACCTCGACATCGGAGTTAAGAAGAAGCAGGAAAATTCAGATTTGCAAGTGATCTTATATTTGGTAGCTCTCTTGATTTAATCGGATTGATTGAAGATCTGAACTCTGTTTTTATCCCTTCGCGAGTGCTTTTTCTCGCGCGAATCGAACGAAGCTCACTCAACCCACAACAGCCATCCTCCGTTCCTTCCTTCCTTCTCTCTCCTTCCCCTCTTTTTCTATATGAGCCACAAGACTCCCAGTCGCTCTACCAGTGCCGGAGGTTCCAAGTCTCGTCCTCACTCTCCGACCTCTCCCTTTGGACTGGCCGACAAGTTTGCAAACGTATCCGTCGCTTCGACAGACGCAGGAGGAGGAGGCGGAGCGAAGGGCTTCATGGGAGGAGGAGGGAGTGATTCGTGAGTTCTATACCTCTCAGCATGTATATACACGTCATACTAACCATCTCCTCCCCTTTTTTTCTCTATAGATCCAACGTCTTCCTCGCTTCCAGTCGACCTTCTTCTCGACCTCACCTCTCTCCTCAAAAGAGCTCCTCCTCCTCTTCTTCTGCCCGTTTTCCAACCATCTCCAACGATAGCACTCTCGCTATCAGTCAAGCCATGGGTGGGATGAACGTATCTGATAGAGACTGGATCTCATCAGATGGGATGGATTCCAGGAAGAAGGCTTCTTCCTCAGCTTCGACCGTGAGCTTGCTTCCTTCCCTCCAGCCTCCTCCTTCCTTCCTCTCCTTTCTTTCTTCGATTCCCCTAACCTTGCCCTTGTATCTCCCAGACCGATCGCTTCATCCCTCAACGAGCCTTCTCCTCTTCCTCCGCAGCAGTCTCAGCCCCAGCTCTTCACTCCAACTCCAACTCCAACGCAAACGACTCCTCCTCCAACATCTCCCTCGTTTCCTCCGTGAACTCCTCCCCTTCCTCCTCCTCCGTCTCAGGAAACCCTGGAGCTCCCGCAACCCGGATTCTCGCCTTCGCTCAAGCCCCACCAGCAGCCTCAGCCTCGCACGATCTCGCCCATGCTCAGCTCAGGAGGTATACGAAAGCCGCTCCTACAGGTTCGGCAGCTGGAGGAGGAGGAGGACCGGGAAGCAAGATGGATCCCAAGGCGAGGAAGAGAGCGATTCCTACCAGACCGGATCGAGTACTGGATGCTCCCGGGATGGTCGATGATTACTACTTGAACCTGCTGTCCTGGAGCTCGGACAACATGGTCGCGATTGGGTTGGGAGAGGCGGTTTACGTTTGGAACGCGGAGAGCGGAGGAGTTAGTGCTTTGGGAGAGTGAGCCTTCGAGTTTTTTTTTCTTCTTCTTCTGGAGGGTGAGGCTGGGCCTGAGAGGAAGGGAAACTTTGAAAGGGAGGGAGAGAAGGAGGGACGAACGAACGAAGGAACGGAACGAACGAAGCTCACTCGACTCTTCCTTCCAATTCCTCGTCGCTCACAGACCTACCGAAGAGTCTCCTCAGATCACGTCGCTCACCTGGGCTGGAGACGGCGCCTATCTCTCTGTCGGGAACGATCGAGGAGAGGTCGAGGTGTGGGACATCGAGACGGGAACGAAGTTGAGGACGATGGCTGGTCACGCTGTGAGTTTGGGCTTCGCTTCTCTTTTTGCTTCACTTCCTACGTCCTGGCTCGCTCGCTACATCAAGGACGCTTCTCTATCGAGAGCGGTGCCTTCTTTTCCCTTAGTCTCAATAGACAAGCCCGTCCTCCGAGCTGAACTTGGATTGACGCTCGTTTCCTCTTCCGTCTCTCGCGTTCGAACAGTCTCGAGTTCCCGTCCTTTCCTGGCACGGCCATCTTCTCAGTTCAGGATGCCGAGATGGATCGATTCACCACCATGATGTTCGAGTCGCTAGGCATAAAGTCGGAGAGCTTTTGGGTCACACTGCCGAGGTTCGTTCGATCTCGTTTTCTTTTCTCTTCGCTCGCCTCGATTTTCGAGAAATACTGCTGATACGATCCCTTTTTTTCGCCCGTCTTTCAGGTCTGTGGTCTCACCTGGAGGTCTGACGGACAAGCTCTCGCGTCCGGAGGAAACGATAACGTCGTCAACTGCTGGGAGTGAGATCGCTTTCCCTTTCTCTCGTCGCGTCGAGGTCCACGTTCGAAATCTGACTTCGTTTCCTTCCTTCCGTTCTCTTTCGCAGCGGACGAACCTCCGGAACCTTCCTCTCGGCAGACTCAACCACTGGAGAAGCTTCTCGCGTCAACGCTCGATGGACCAAGCGAAACCACACCGCTGCCGTCAAAGTTCGTTCTCTCCTCTCCCTCTCCCCGCCTCCCTTCTCTCCTCCTAACCTCCCGTTTCATCTTCTCTTCTCTCTCCAGGCCCTCGCCTGGTCTCCATGGCAATCCTCTCTCCTGGCCACAGGAGGAGGAACCGGGGATCAATCCATCCACTTCTGGTCGTCCACTACCGGTTCCAGAATCTCCTCCCTCCAAACCCCTTCCCAAGTCACCTCCCTCATCTTCTCCCCTCACTCCAAAGAAATCCTCTCGACCCATGGATTCCCGGACAACAACATCTGTCTTTGGGCTTACCCGAGCTTGCAGATGGTCTGGGAGGTGGCCGCTCATGATACGAGGGTGTTGGCGAGTGCGTTGAGTCCAGATGGAGGAACGGTTGGGACTGCGGCTAGTGATGAGAATTTGAAGGTTAGTAGGCAGCCGTGCTTTTCTCGATACTTCCTTCCGTTGGAGGAGTTGCTCGTCAACCAGGACGCGTCGAAGGGAAAACGGTTCAAACTGACGCGTCTTTCCCTTTCTTTCTCTCTTCTTTCTTCTGCCGCGCATCACAGTTCTGGAAGATCTGGGACGCGCGACCTGTTTCCAAGGGCAAAATCGGAGGTGGTGGAGCTGGTGACGAGGGAGAAATGGCTGGTGGGAACCGTCAGGGAAAGAGTGGTGCGACGGGAGGTTTGAAGATCAGGTAGACCGTGTTCTTCTCGAGCACCGCTTGTTTCTTTATTTTCTCTTTATGTGTCTATCTTTCCTCTTTTTGTCCCATACACTCCCTCTCGCCCTCACGTTTTCACTAGTCTCGTTTCGATTCGTCTCCTTCCGCTTTTGCATTTTATCTTTCCTTTCTTCCCTCTACTAGTCTGCTTCGTTCCATCTCTTTTCTAGCAATCAGGCTACCCTTATATATTTGTTTTCGACCGGAGGGCAGAAGAAGAAAGGTGAGGCGTATCATCATAAAGCGAAAACCAAAACTGAAAGGAAAAGTTCGACAGAAACCCAAAGATCTCTCCTCCCCCCATCCCAGCGTACACAATCCAGAAGAGCAACGTCAAAGTACGAGCGAATACAACTACCTCCTCAGATCACCTTCCAGTAAACCGCTCCTCCCCCGTATCCGAAGCTACAGACCTGCTCCACGCTCTGCTTCCCCTTCACCTTCTTCCCCTGCAGATCCCTCAGCTCCACCACAGCCTGGGCGAGCTGAAGTCGATGGTGAGGCATGGGCGAGGTAGTTCCACTGGGTACGGGAATGAGGGGGAGGATTTGAGAGGGGGAGGAGGCAGTGGGAAGGGAAGGGAGGTACTGAGGCACGGGAAGGTTGGAACGTCGTCCGTTTCCGAGTTGGGCGTCCACTGTGAGAAAGAAAGAGGGGAAAATGAACGTGTTAGAGAAAAGAAAAATAAGGAGGATAGAGAGAGAAGAAGATTAGAAAGAAAGACGAACTGTTGGATCCCCAAACCATCAAGTCTCGACCGTAAACGAACGCGCCGTCCTGGGTCGCGAGAGGAGTGGTGTTGAGAACAGCGGCGACGGATCCGGTGGGCGAGGCTGAGACGTATCGGATGGCGATAGGGACCTGTTTCTTCTCCTTCTCGGAGTCTATGGGAAATGGATGGAAGGGGAAGTAGCGATCAGCAACGGGCTCGACGAAAGAAGAAGAAAACACCGCGACGCGAGGAACTTACACTCCTTCAAACCACTGACGGTCTTGACTCGAACGGCGTTCCCGCTGACTTGAGTCCAGAGACCGTTTCCGAGAGCTCCGAACGTTCCGTGTCCGCAAGCGAGAAGATCGACGTAAGGCATGTCGTCGTCGCTGAAGAGAAAAGAAAGAGAGTCGGTCAGCAAAGCGAGAGAAGACGCGGAGAAGTGAGGAAGAACTCACAGAGCTGTTCGCTGAACGGTGAAAAAGGTGGTGTTTCCATTCGAGGTAACGTCGAGACATTTGATGGTGTGAGATCCGTTGTAGCCTTGGGCTCGAGAGAGGACGACTTCGGTTGGGACATGGACGTTGTCGATGGTGAATCCAGCTCCGAGACCGACTTGGCTGTGAAAATTGATGGAGCGAACGAAGCTTTGATTAACACCTGAGTGGAGATGTGAAGCATGGGAAAGAGAAGAACGAGAAGCTTACCCGTATTCGTTGGCTCCCCATCCGACGACGCGTCCTTTCACTCGAGCGAAAGAGCTCCTCTCTCCGGCAGCGACCTGATCGACCTTGACTCCCTGAAGAATCGGAATCTGAGATCGAAAGAGGAGGGAGGAAGCAGAGGAGAGGTGATCAGTTCCAGATCGCTGTTCGAAAGAGACGCGTCGAGCGAGAGAAACCTTCGAACCTCATACAGCGTCGTGCTCCACCTAATGTCCTCTTCCGGCTTCAGTCCTCGCTTCGTCTTGACGTATATCATCGTATCCTTCCCTGGAACGGGCTGAATCTCCTCCTCCTCCTTGGGAAGGAACTGCTTGAGGTACGGATCGACGGTTTTCGTGATCTTGAACTTGACGGACTTCTTGTAGTCAGGGAGATCGAGCGAGCTGGAGAAAAGGGAGCCAAGGTTCAGCACTGGTCGAGACGATACTAGGATACATAATTGGGGGCACGAGCAACGACGTACATCAAACTGAACCTCTCGTTCTTCTCCTTGTCCCTGTTCAACGTCGTCGGTTTCGGCAGCACAATCTCCTGCAAGTCTACCAACTGCTTGTTCGTGTTGGCAGCCTCCGAGACCGCATGCCCGAGCGTCCTTCCCTTGTTCGTCACAGCGAGCAGATGATCTCTCCCAGCGCTGATCTGAACGACCTTCTCTCCCCAGTTCAAACCGAGCTTCTTCTCCGTGGCGAAATCGAGGCGCACGAAGTCGACGATTTGTTGAGAGGGAGCTCGGGAGGTGAAGAGGTGAAGGAAATCGATGCGTTGGAAAACGGAGTAGCGAGGCTTGAGATGTTGGGAGGGAGTAGGAGGAGAGGCGGAAAGGTGAGGAGGGAGCTGGAGGGTCGAGGTTGTAGGGAGAACATAGACGTTTCCTGAGGAGGAGAGGGCGAAGAGTTTGGATTTAGTGGATGCGAGGTGGATGATATCCTTTAAGAGACAAAGTACGAGTCCGATCAGCTCAGCGTTAACGAGATCTCGAGGGAGGAAAGGACGGAGGAACGAACGAGTCCAATCAGACATCTCTTCAGTCCGTCCTTGTCTGGCTCTCCATCGACAATGTCCTTCCCCCACATGTATACATCTCCACTAGCGTCGACGGCTGCTCCATAGTGCTGAGCTAGAGCGATATCTCTCAGAGCGACTCCTGGCCCTGTAAGAGCTGGGAAGCTTCGAGGAGTCTTGACGACAGGGACGGAGGGAGTTGAAGGAGAGATTGTGAGATTGCTGCACAGATCGAGAACAAATCTGTCAGTCCGAAGCTCTCAGAGGCTGAAAGATACAAAATTGTTCCACTCACGCGTTTGCTCCCCAGGTGAAAGTCTCTAGATCGTCGTGTCTCTTGGGTCCTACGCTCAGTCTGTCCGGCTCAAGGTCTTCGTCCCCTCCCTTCCCCTTCTTTCGAACGCCATCAGGGACAGCCCTCGAGATCTCGGGAAGCATCTCAGCGTGAGCGACCTGATCCATCCTCGAGAACCATACTGCTCCTCCTGCGACGACGACAGAAGCGAGAGCGACCGAGGCAGGAAGGAAGGAGGAGGAGGAGGAGGAGGTCGAGCTCGTGGAGAAGGAGGAAGGAGAGCTGCAGGGACGAGAGGACGAGATCGGTCGACTGGAGATCCTTCGACTGAGAGTGGAGAGGGGAATTCGAGTTGGTGGTCTCATTCGTGGAGGAGTTGAAGGTGTCGATGGAGGTGGGCGATGAAGGAGGGGAGGGAAAGAAGGGAGGGAGGAAAGCAAGAGCTCACCGAGATTTCGACGAGAAGAACTCGAGCTCATCCATTCGCTCCTTTGGTCTTGATTCTGTCACTCTAGTTTTCCCTCTTTGAAGCTATCGAATATCAATCTCTAGAAATGGTAAATGTCCTACGCTCAGTATCTTCTAATTCGACAGCTCAATCGACGTCCCTCTTTTCTTTCCGTCGCAAGCGTATCGCGCGCCGTTTTACGATCTCGGACTCGTGAAGGAAGAGAAAAGGGATCCCATAACAAGAATACACGACGTCGTAGGTATCTGTACGGGCGGAGAAACGAGATCACTCGTCCCAGATGATCGGCTGGCAGAGAGGTTTGTGCATTCCCGACTTCCAGTCCTGAGATTGATGCTCTGCGAGAAGGATGCCATCGAACGGAAAAAAGTTGGTAAGATTCTCGCGAAGGAACAAGAGAGATATAGAGAGACCTGAGAGTAATCTTACTGGTGCAGCAATAGAACATAGTGCGACACTGGTAGACGGACGCGGAAGAGGAAGAACGACTCGGTCAGCAGTGCTCGATTTCTGCGAGAAAGAGAGGGCTGAGGAAGAGAGAAGAAAGTGTAAATCGTAGACTTACTCTCGAACAAGCCTTCAACTTCTTCGGATCTCTCTCGGTGCAGCCCTCGATTCTTCCAACCGCAGACATCGTCCAATCCAACACAGGAGCTCCCTCCGGCTTCAAAAACTCGGGCATCCTCGTCGCCACATTCTCACCTCACATATCCAGCAAGACAGCCATGATGTTGAAGTTGACAGATCCTCCCCACTTATGATCCTGCCATCGCTCCTCCAGGAACCTCATGATCTCGACCATGAGCTCGGCGATGCGCTTGCCGGAGGAGAACTCGACGGGCGATGGAGGGGGACGGTTCTGGGAGGGAGTCAAGTCGAAAGAGGTGTAGAAGGTGAGGATACTTGTGTGGAGGATGGGAAGGTGAGGAAGGAGATGAGTGAAGCAGGCGTTCGCGTCGAGTTTCTGGGTGATCAGCGAAGAGAAGAGGAGAGGAAGGAGACGTCAGCTCACAGCAGGTCTGGATCTTCAAGAAAGGCTTCAAAGAAGGTAGAGCAACTCGCCAATGAAACGACCGTGGCGATCTTTCTGTAGTACGCATCTCTCAATCGAAGAGCTTGATCGGGTCGAGAGTGAAGGAAGTGTTGGAGGAGTTGGGTTCCCACAGCTCCACGGAGAACGAAGTCGTAGGGAGTTGCGAAAACGGAAGGAGAAGGATCCTCGATGACTGCTTGGACGACGAGAGGGAGGTACTTCGTGCAGAAGCAATACTGGCAGCGAAGGGAAAGGGAGAGGCGTCAGGAATCGAGAAGGGAGGAGAGGAAGGGAGACTCGAGCTCACCAAGAACGTGTTCCCTGCGTTGAGCTCGCACGACCACTCAAAGGTACGCCAAACCTATTGGTAGTAGGATCCAAGTGAGTCCATCTTGCTCTACCTCGAACCTAGGAAGATGAGCGATATAGAAGGGGAACGTACGAGCTTACAAAGACCCTCCCTGTTTTGATCCATCTCTCTCCAGACGCTCCTCCACCCTCCCTCTCTATCCAACCCAAGGGTCTTCGCGAGGCCTTCGAACTGCTCGATGTTGGGCTTGACATACGAAAGACCTCCTGACCACTCCCTGGGTCCGCTGTTGAGGATTCGGATGCGCTCTCCAGGGTTCGCTCGCGCTTGTGCTTTGAGGCGGGGGCCATACGGCCTTGAAGGTGTTTCGTGGCCGTTTCAAGGTACATCTCGAGGAGAGGATGTCCTTTAGGAAAGCCGGTGATGGAGGAGGGAGAGGTGGACATGTCGAAGAAGCGGGAGAGAAAGTGGAAAAAGGGTCGATGTGGTTGGAGAGGAAACGATTGGGGAGAGAGAAGGTGGTTTCTTCCCTGATCTTCCCTGGCGACATTTTGTTTGCTTCCGATTCTCGAGCAAGAGAGAATCTTCTCGTCAAACCTTCAGAGTTGGAGCAGAGTGAAACTTGTTAGTTTCTTAGGTGACTGAATAAAAGCAAGGGCCGATTCAAGACGGCGAAACTCCCCTTTTGCCGAACACTCTCTTCCTCCCTCCAACACCGACCCCCCTTCTTTCAGCGAAAACATGGGTCCCATCTCGTTCAACAACCTCACCTTCCTTCCTGGCCACCCAGAGCTTGAGAAGAGCGCTCCTGAGATCTCCAAGAAAGGCTCCTCCATCAGCTTCGTCGTGAGTTCAGCCCCATTTCGCTGCTCGAGCTCAACTTCCGTCTCTTCTCTCCTCTCCTCCCCTCTCCTCTCTTTCCTTCTCCTGCATCAGCGAGGCCCTTTCTGATCTTCGGTCTTTCCTTGAACCCGACTAGACCAACGCTACTAGCGACTGGTGGAGAACTCCAACGGAGCATAGATACTCTGGGCCCGTCCTCGGCCAGCAAGTGAGCTTGGAGGTGCTTGAGAAAGACGAGTGGTCCGTTGGAGCTGCCCTTCGAGGAGATTGGAAGGATGAGGTGAGTGTGGTTGGGCATAGGCATAAAGGTAGGAGCTGAGCTGACTTTGACGTCGTTCGCGTCGTTGGGTTATGTTTCCAACGTGGCAGTAGTGAGCTCCCGTCCTCTCGCTCCTCTTCGACCCCCCGCAACGTCTCGCTGATTCCTTCCTTTTCTCCCTGGCAGTGATCAAGCAGCTCTATTCCTCTACCAGTCCAACAACTCCTGGATCAAAACCGGCATCGAGGTGAGCCCGCGGTCCTCTCACTCTTCTGAACTCGCCGACTCCTCGCCGTCGCGTCGCTCTCTCAACTCTTATTTCCCCCTCTTCTTCGTTTTCTCTGCCCCCTTTCTACCCAACAGTACACCAACGACAAATCTTGGATCTCAGCAGTTGTCAACAACCCCTACTCCGACTGGAACCTCCTCCCTTTCCCTGCTTCTTCATCGGCCATCAGCCCAACTCCCTTCACCTCTTTCAAGATCTCTCGAGCTGGAACGTTCGTTCGAATCTACGCCAAGCTTCCCGAGGACGGCTGGACGATGATTCGAGAGGTTACCAACTTCTTGAAGGAGGGGGAGAAGGTTTTCATTGGGATCATGGGATGCTCGCCCCAGGGAGAAGGGGTGAAGGTTGAGTTTGAGGATCTGTGGATTGAGTGAGGGATGCAGATTTAATATTATGGGCGGATTATGACTGGGGATGGGATCTTGTTGAGAAATCGTGTCGAAAGACAGATTCACTGCTGGTTCACGACGCCCTGCCGATGGAAAGCATTCGAATTGAGCTCGACCTTCTTTCTCCTCCCAAATTCGTTCAGCCACTCTAGAACTGATACCAGTCTGCTTGCAGCAGTATCTTCGACCTGATGAAGCTTCTGAAGCGTCAAGATGGAATCCTGACTATCTAGAAGATGACCTCAGGCTGCTGGACTGAACTACTTCGACGCGTCCTCGACCAATCCCGCGTAAACCATCTTCTGAGCTTGGGCCCAGACGTCTTCGATGATGTCGTCATCGACAGGGAACATCTGACTTCCACCCATAGCCTGTACGAGGTGAGAGAAAGAGAGGAAGTTGCAGAGAAAAAAGACGCGTCAGGATTGAAAGCGAAAACGGACGCGAACGCTGATAGGGAGAGGAGAAGGCGAAACGACTCACAGCGACTCCGGTGACAGGATCTATGAAGAAGAGGATGTTGGAGAGGCCAGCCCCTGAGAAGAAGGAAAGGAGGTGTCAAGAGTCAGTAGAAGGAAGGAGGGGAGGACGCGTCGCGGTTGAAACGAGTCGACTGAGCGAAAGTTCGACCCACAGTACCCCGACCCAGCTTTTCTCCTCCCCTCCCAATCTTTCAGATTCAAGCACAACCCTCCGACACTCCACTGCTGATCTCCACTCCTCGGTCCATGATCTCCAGGCTTGTGAATCGAGAGATCCTCAATCGCCCTCGCGTCCGTGAAGCTCCCCTCGAACATCTTCTTCCAAGATTGCTCACTGAGAAGTCTCTTCTCTCTCTCTGGAAGCGAGGTGGATGAGGTTGGGGAGAGTCGAAGGAGGTGGGTTAGGAGGAGAGTATAGTCGTGAGTGGTGGAAAGGAGACCTCCTCCTCCTCGTTGGATCGGAGGTGACGCGGGTGGGATAGCGCCGCATCGAGTGTAAAGTCCTGCATCGGAAGGGATGTCGGGTTGGATCTTGGACGTCGAGGGAGCCCTCCAGGTGATGGGGAGGGTGAGGCGTGACGCGAGGTTGGGAGTGAGGAGGAAAGAGGTTGAGTTCATTCCGAGGGGCTTGAGGATGTTTGCTTGGCTGTAGGGATGGAAGAAAGCGTAGTTGAAGATCAGATTTTTAGGATTCGTGATGATTCTAGGTGACAAGAAGAAAAATAGCGAGCTCACAAGCACTCCTCGAGAGAAACACCGGTCAAGGTCTCGACGAGCTTCCCGACGAAGTCTGTTGAGGGAGAGTAGGTGTAGCGAGTTCCAGGTTCGAAGACCAGAGGTTGATCGAAGTAGAGCTGCAGAATGGGAGGTCGGAGGTCAGCTCTTTTTAGGTGGAAAGGAGAAAAGCCGCCTTCTCACCTTCGGATCCTCGTCGGTCTTGTAGTCCAACCCTTTCAGCTTTCGGTAGCGAGCGAGATCTGCAAGAGCAAGGTCAAAATAGTCAGTATATCTTGGTGTTAGATCGAACATACATATCAGCTCACCTGGGAACTCTCCCTCGCTAGCAAGTCCGCTAGAATGGTTGAGGAGACGGGTCAGGGTGACCTTGTTCTTCGCATCAACCAAAATCGGCTCTCCGTTTTCGTTGAAGCCCTGAAGGACCTTAGGATGAGCGAGTCCAGGAAGATGCTCTCCTACGTCGGTATCAAGAGTGATGAGCCCACGATCGACAAGCTGTAGAGCAGCGATCTGAGGAAGGACGACGGAAGGTGAGCTCGACGAGCTCGGAGAAACCCCCTCCTCCTCCTCCATCTCGCCTCTCTCTACCTCCTTCAGCTGGTCTCGAGAGAGGTTTCTTCGCACTCACAGAGGTGACCATCTTGGTCATGGAGTGGATCCTAATCACCGTATCCGAAGAGATATCCTTCCCATCCTGATCCTTCCCAAAGTTGAAAGACACAAGAGGCCCATCGGCGGAGACAGCCGTGAAAAAGTAGGGAGGTGTCTTCGCTGAGTTGACGGAGTCCTTGATGAGTTGTTCGACCTGATCTTTGGAGGAGGTGGAGAGGGATAGATGGGAAGGCATGGCGAGTGGGTAAGAGGGGAGGAAGAGAAGGAGAGCGAGATGGACGTTCGGAGGAAAAGACAAAAGCGGGTCGAAGAAATCGATGGCTCGATGGTTGGTGCTCGGAGGTCGGTGTTTCTTCAGCCGAGCTGCTTGTGAAGGTCTGTAGCGACTCAGAGAGGGATCACTAGAGGGGAGGATAGCAAGGCTGAAAACTTTGGCACGGAACGAAGCAGGTGACTGAGAGCTCGATGGCAGGACATTCGAGCGACGCGTCGTGGACGAGCAGCCGTCACGGATTCTCTCATACCGACGTCCGTCTGCAGCAGGAAACGTCGGGGACGCAGTGTTGCAAGGACGATAAAGCGCGTGGCAGGGTAGTACTACTGCCAAACAAGTCAGCGAAGAACGGCAGGTCTGCGACGCGCAAACAATCCCTCGCGCGAAGCGAACAGCTGCTGACTTTCCATCTCTCCTCTCCTCGTCCGTTTTTCCTTCCCTCTCCACTTCTCTGTTTCATCCCTAGCTGAAGAAGGAAGAGGAGAAAGCACAAGCGAAAGCAAAACAAAAACAAACGCGAAAAGACAAACGCGGCGGAGTGGAACGGGACGATCTCCTCCGAGGGGGCTCAGCTGATCTCTCTCCCTGTCGCTCTTTCTTTCCTCTCTCTCCCTCTCTCTTCCCCTCTCCCTCAAACCGCTTCTAGAAGTGAGTACTCCTTCTCTCTACCTTCCCAGCCTATCGATCAAGCTGCCGAAGTCGCCCTGAAGGCCTGCGGACGTCAAAAGAAAGCTGGCCGCGGGTTGAGCTTCCTTTCGAACTCGAACTTGACCTTTGTTCCCTCCCTCCCTCCTCCATCTCTTCAAGCTCTCCACCCCTCCCACCAACTTCAAGCTACCTCCCCTCTTCCACCAGCATGCCTTTGATCAAGATTCACCTCATTAAGGGACGATCTCCCGCCGAAGTTCGAAAGCTCGCCGATGTCGTTCAAGGTGAGCAAGAGATGAAGAAGACCGGACTCGTGTGTGGAAGAGAGTGAAGAGGAGGTCGTCTCTCGCTCGCTCTCCGCTGGCAGTGATCCTTCTCAAGAGCTTGGATTGGTGCTGATTCCGTATGCCTTCTTGCCCTTTCCTTAAATGCAGAGATTATGGTTTGCATCCCTCTCCCATCCACCTTTCGTCCCTCTCCATCACGGCGCTTCGCTCGAGCTCAACCTCCTCCTCTCCCTCCCTCCCTCCTCCCCTTTCCTGACTGTTCCTCCTCCCTCTCCCCTTTCAAACCAACACAGCTCGCCAAGTTCAACGCTCCTCCTCGAGATCGATACCAGGTTCGTCTCTCCCTTCCTCTTCCCTCCCCTCGCCTCGAGAAAATCTCACTTTCTCGGCGGCTCTTCGAGCTCGTCTCGGTCCCCTCCTCCGAATCCTGACTTGTTTTCCCGGCTGTGAACAGATCATTACCCAGCACGAGGAGGGAGAGATCATCTGCGAGGATACCAACCTTGGATTCGAGCGAACCAACAAGATCTGTTTCATTCGTTCGTCCTATCTCGACTCGACTCGCGTTCTCGTCTCCTCGTCTCACCACTCTCTCTTTCCCCTCCTTCCTTCGCGTGCTGCTCCACAGAGATCTTCCAGCAAGGTCAGCATCTCTTCTCTCCACTCCAATTCCGTCACCTGTACCTGAGAGAGCCTTCGCTGATCTTCCCTCTCGTTCGTTTACAGGTCGATCCGCCGAGATGAAGAAAGCCATCTACGCTGACCTCGCTGAGAGACTCAACAAGGAGTGTGGTGTTCCCAGGACCGATCTCATCGTTTCATGCAACGAGAACACTAGGTCCGTCATCTCTCTCCTCTCGCGTTTGGTTTTTCATAGAACTGACGGGCGCGTTCCTTTCTTCGCACAGGGCTGACTGGAGTTTCGGAGAGGGACGAGCTCAATTCCTTGAGGGAGACCTTTAAACTTGGCTTGGCTTTGCATAAAAGTAAGAAGAAGGATATCAGGTTGTACTAGTATGATTGCATGGGTTGGGTTCAAATCGGAAGAGGAGAGCGTAGAAGAGGAGAGAGATCGGAAGACGAGAGGACGCGTCTGCTGGAAGTGAGGCCGAGGCAAGAGTGAGAAAGAGGTCGAGAAGGAGGAAGTCGTCGTTTCGGAGAAGAAGACTAAAGTCAAAGGACCCAGACCCGTCTCAACCAAGACTGCTCCTCCCCCTCCCTCTTCCACCACTCCCGCCGTCGTCGCCCCTTCGACAAAAGCATCCTCTCCAAGAAGGCCGTCCCCGCTATTGTTGCCGTCAAGGAGCCCAAGAAGGTGATGGCTGGAACTCCCAAGAAGGGAGAGAAGTCGTCGGGGGAGAAGAAGAAGACCGCCGCGTCGGGAGCTGGGAAGGGTGTGAAGGAGGGGGTTGTTGGGAAGAAGGGCGGAGGGAAGAAGGCTTCCAAGTAGGGTTGGGTTACTATGGGTTATTATGGCTTGTTCTCCTTTAGTTGTGCGTCCGTTCGTTCGAGAGGCAAGGGAAGGAAGAGAGACAGAGAGAGAGACGCGCATCGTTTGCTTTGTTTTGTCACTTCTGTGGGCCAGAGAGAGATTCAGATCAGGGATTGTTCGGCTCTTTGTTCGAGCATCTACATATCGGCTCCGTTTTGCTGGGCTTCCAGAATCGAATGCGGGTCCCTCTCTTCTGGTAGTGCAGCGTCTTGATTGAGAGGGAGGGAGGGGGACTTCCAAAGTTGCTTCCATTTCTCTTAATCACGTCTGAGTCTTCACTAAGCTCATTTGAAGAAAGGAAGGAGAAAATTCAAAGCTGGTCATGTTACGGTCGTGAAGGAGACTAGACTAGTTAAGTTAGCGCAGAGAGAGGGGAAAAGCAGTGGGGACAAAACGAAATGGTGGAAAAAAGAAACGACGCGTTGAGGGAATCAATCAATCAAGCCTTCTGCTCGTTCTTCTCCTTCTCTTTCTGTGCGGTGAATCTATCCTTGGTTCCTTTCACGAGGTAGTCTGCGATTGCGTGAGAAAAAGATCAATTTCAGGGAACGTAGGTCAGCGGAGTTTGAGCGGACGACGCGCGCCAACGGCGCGTCTCCTTTTCGAATGGAAGAGAGTCGAAGGGAAGGACGACTCACCGGCGTCGAAAGAAGCTTTGTAGGCTTCCCAATTACCCAACCTCTCGGCGAGCTTCTTGAAGGGAGCGAACTCCTCTCCTCCGAGAGCGGAAAGAAGTCGAGATCCAGCTCCTGAAGGCCAAAGTCCGTTGAGATCGTCTCCTGCTTTGGAGAAGAGGAAGATTCGTCCCTGGAGCAGAGAAGTAGTAGAGAATTAGCGAAGAGTGAAGAGTTAGCTTGAACCTCAACTTGGAAAGGCAGACACTGTACGCGACTTTGAGGGCCCAGAGGGAGGGAGGAGAAAACTCACGATGAACGGAGCGATGAGGATGTCTCCGATTCCAAATTCCTTTCCTTCGGTGAACTCCTTGGTGATGTAAGGCTGGAAGGCCTTGATCGCGTCTAGGACAGACTGGAGATCCCCTTCGGTTGATCTGAAGTATCCGTTCCAGGCTTTTCCGACCAAAGCGTCGTATTGAAGCGCGAGGAGGGCTCCTTTGGCTCGGAGGACGGGATCGGAATCTACGAGATCAAAGCATGGGACGGAGAGAAGATCAGAGAAAGGTTTCTAAGAGATTGGGAGAGAGAGAGCGCAAGAGATGAGAGAAAGGGAAGGAAAACGTACACTGGATCTTCGGGAAGAGCGACGCAACGAAGTCGACGACTAAGGCTGACTCGGGCAATCTGAACGTCTCGGGAGGAGGTGAAGAGACGTCGGAGTCCAAGGGAGTTCCGTAGGTGATTGTTGGGACCTGGAAGAGGGTCGAATCGATGGAGGAAGAGGCAAGGACGTCATTTCATCGTCGCTCCCACTCGTTAGCTGCAGCCTCTTTGCCTCTTCTGTTTTTCTTCACTGAGAATAGAGAACTGACCTTGCTAGCGGGGTTGATGACCGGAGCGTACCAAGAAGGCTTGTTCTGTTCAGTTTGATCCAGACAAACGAGAAGATGGGTCAGCACGGACGCAAGGAAAGACGAGAGGAAGCCTGGGAGGAAAGAGCAAACAGTGGAACGAACCTGCAAGTCGATCTCGACGGTCTCATACTTGGATCCAGAGGCAATGAGGGCAATCCTGGCTCTCTGGGCGAAAGGGCATCTAGAACCGAGGAATAGAAGGAGATGAGTAAGGGATGGAGGAAAGGAAGGGCAGTTCGCTGAGCTCAGAGCCTGAAGGAAAAGGAACGTACCCTTGAGCGGAGTAGAGAACGAGTCGTTGGGTTTGGACGACCATGGTGAGAGTGTGGATGTATGTGAGAAGGTAGGAAAGTGGATACTGATGGTTGGGGGGGAGGAGAGAAGGACTGGAAGAAGAGAAGGAAGGGCACAGATTGCGAGCTTCGTTCTCCCGCCCTCGGTCTCGTCCGTCGCTGCTGACTGGGTTCGGTCGAAAGTCGAGACGCGTGCTTTTCTGGGAGAAGAAGGAGCGAAGAGAAAAGAAAGGCAAGGGGAAGAGAAATATTCCTGAAGGGATGAGGATAAAGCTGCTCCATGAGGTAAGCGAGACAAAAGCACGAATAGCTCTCTCTCCCTTCGTTAGACGAAAGCGAGTCTCGAAGTTCGAAGGGAAGGCTCGGAGGGAAGTCGTAAAGATCGCTCTCATTCAGCTGGTAGTTATTTACTTAGATGAGATCAAAAGAAAGACCGAACCAGGCAGCCCTAAATGTGTTTCAATCGGCCTAGGCAGTTCCAACTTTCACAGTGGCACTGGATAGCCCAAGATTCGACCTCCTCGGGCGGGAACTCGGCGAATCTGTCAGAGCGAGTCCAAAGGATCGAGAAGGTCAGCTTCGGGGAGGTCGAAGAAGAAGGAGAAGAGGGTTGCTCGAGAAAAAGGGAAGAGGATCGAAGGGAAAAGCGAACGAACTGTCGACCTCTGTAGTTCAACGTCAACTCTTCACCGGCTGGGACCGGACGGTTGGTAACGAAGCCGATCAGAGGAATCATCTTGTTCTGTATCGAGCCAATGGCAAATGAAGAAGAAGGATGAGAAAGGAACGAACGACGCGGCGGAGAGCAGAAGAACGAAAACGGACCTCGTAACCTTCTAGATCTCTCCTCAGGATAGTGACGGCGGTCACTGACGTGTCACAACTGTGGTTGAAAAATCGTGTGTAGTTGCCTGGAAAGAAAGAATGATAATGAAGGGAAGAGCGTAAGCTTCCGGTGCGCGACTTCGAAAAGATCTCGACTCGCGTGGATGAAAAGAGATGGAGTAGAGTATGAAGATGTAAGGTCTAGCGTCTGGTTCGATCTGGAGAGAGAAAGAAGGACTCGTGAGACGCTAGCTTGGTGGTCAAGATGTAGACGATGTATCGAGCTAACCTGGAGAGAGAAAGCTGCAGAAGTATAGAGAGAGAATATAAGTACACGACTGATGAAGAGAAGGAGAGTAGAAGATGAACGAACAAGGACTCGTGAGACGCTAGCTTGGTGGTCAAGATGTAGACGAGAGTAAGAAGGGAGGAGAGGGAAGTGAAAAAGGTTAAGGGAATAATGCAGTGTGCGGAGAGAGAGAGCTAGCGAGAGTAGAAACGAGAGGAGCGAGCTCAACAACCTATTCTACTGTAGAAAAGAAAGAAAGAGATACGCAAATCTTCATACCCCATCTTCACACCCCCCCAGCGGATCTCAACCTTGAACCTCTTTTCCCTCCAACTTCACCAGCCCCCCCATTTCCCTGAACCTCTCGAACTTGACCTTTCCTAGGGCCTTGGTGAGGATGTCCGATGGGTTGTCGTTCGTAGGAATCCATTTCGGTTCGATCACTCCGTTGATGTAAAGGTCGAATCCGATTCGAATCGACGTTCGAATGTGACGCGTCAACTTTCCGTGCGAACCCTTCTTGATGACGGCGACTGCTCCTTGGTTGTCGCACCAGGCGGGAACGGCGGTAGAGGTGTCGAGTCCAAGACTCTCGAGGAGTTGTAGGATCCATTCGATTTGAGTTGCTCCTCGAGAGAAGGCGATGAACTCTGCTTCCAGGACCGATTTCGACGAGCTGGCGATCTTCTTCGAGGACCAGTAGATAAGTGATCCCTCCCAGAATATCATGATTCCCATCGTTGATCTGCTGGTGGCGTGATCTCCGTTCCAGTCTGAGTCTGTGAAGACTTCGAGCCCATTCCCTGGTTGTCGACCTCCGAGAACGAGTCCCCAATCCGTTGTTCCTCGAAGGTAGTAGAGGATGTCGAGGATCGCGGACTTGTGTTTGGGACCGGGGTTGGACTGGAATCTCGAGCATTGGCTGAGAGCGAAGGAGATGTCGAATCGAGAGTTGTTGGCAAGGAACCAGAGGCATCCTAGGATTTCTCGAACGGGGAAGTCCTCCATCTCGGCGCGTTCGACTTCGTCCTTGGGTCCATCTTCTGCCGAGAGTTGAAGATCCTCGTCCATTGGGGTTGATCTGTTCTTGTTGGGGATGAGGAAGTGGTTGAACTTATCGAGAATCTCGAAGGAGTAGGGTTGTTGGGAGTACTCCATGGTGTTCGTCGTTCGATCTCTCTTGACGTCGACAGCGAGCATCCTTCCTGGATCGAGGTTCCCGAGGTCCTTGATGTCGTAGATCTTCTCGACTCCTTGGAATACGGCGTCCGCGATGGGTTTGGTAGGAGCTTTGATGACGAAGTCGTCGACGTAGATGATCATCGCGACACGTCGACCATCTCTCCATCCCGTGTAGAGGCAGCAGTCGGCGAAGGACGCGACCAATTCCATCTTCTCGAGGTTTGCTGAAAAAGACTTGTGAAAGGCTCGGGGTGACTGAGGGAGACCGTAGATTGCTCCGTGAACTTCGAGGACGATTGGTTCTCCGTACTCGTCTGTGTTGAATCCGGGAGGAGGTTTCATGTAGACCGGTTCCTCGAGCTGGGCGGTGATGAAGGCGGTAGAGACGTCTCCCTGTCGGAACTCCTCTCCTCTTGCGGCTCCGATGGCGAAGAAGAGACGACGAGTGGTAGCATCGCAGACAGGAGCGTAGGTTTCGAAGTAGTCGAGTCCTGGTCGAAGTTCGAATCCTCGAGCGACCCATCGACACTTGAACCGAATGGTCTTGGGATCGAGTAAGTCCCTCTTGAGGGCAAACACCCAACGTCCGCTGACGAGCTTCTTCCCTTCTGGGACCTTCCTGAGGGTGATGGCAGCCCAAGCTTTGAGTCTCTCGAACGATCTCAGCTCCTCGTCCTTCGAGATGATCCATTCCTCTCGATAGGGACCGTTCATGGCTTCTTCCCAGGTTCGAGGGAGCTTCGGGAAGGGTCGATCTCCGATGTTGATGGTTCGGAAGGCGCAGTGCTCATAGTAGAAGGTGGTTGGAGTTCGTTTTGGGCGGGAGGGACGTTGTGGGGAAGTGGGATTGGGAGGTTTCGATTCGGTGAAGGGGAGAGAGTGATCGTACTGGCGAGGGTGGATAGCTGATGATGCTTCTGGTACCCAAGTCCATCGTTTGGAGGCTGGGACTCGTCCTCTTGGAGGAGATGGAGATCGTGGAGGAGGTTGGTTTCCGTTGCGACGCGTTTCGTTTCGAGTTCTTCCTCGAATCCAATCTCCGCCGGAGACTGCTGGTGGATGGGGTGGACCGACTGGGATGGGTGGTGGTAGGACTGGTGGATCATCTGGGATTGGTGGTGGTGGTGGAGGAGGTGGTAGTTCCTCTGGTGGTGGAAGAGCTTCGGAGGGAAGGTCCTCGAGTTCTGATGGACTCGACGGATTTTCCCCTCCTGAAGCAGGCTCCTCTCCTTCCTCGACCTCCTCCCCGCACTCCGATAAGGGCTCATCCCCCTTACCGGAATCCTCATTGCCAAACACTACTCCTCCTTCAACCTCCATCCCTTCCTTCTCCCAAGATCTCTTCTCCTTCTCCACCGTCTTCGACTTCCACGGCAGAGGTGACTTCTCGTCGACGAAGACTACACTCCTTCCGAAGAGGATCTTCCCATCCGAGACCTGTTGAAGACGATAGGCCTTCTTCCCGAACATCTCCTCTCCTGGACCGAGGTAAATGCACTCGATTCCTCGAGGATCGAACTTGTAGTATCCCTCGTTGTGGATGAAGGCGCGACTGCCGAAGAGGTGGAGTTGGGTGATGGGTTGTGGTGTGCCTGTCCAGGCGTGGAGACGTTGTTTGGGGTGGGATGGGGAGAGTGGTGCTGCTGGAAGTCGTTCGAGGACGCGGAGAGCGAAGTTGAGGGCTTCTCCCCAGTATCGTTGAGAGAGTCCTGAATCGACGAGGACGGAGGTGATGAGGGATGTGAGGTACGCGATGGCTCGTTCGGCTTTGCCGTTCTGGGAGGAGTGCTTCGGGATGCTGGTTTCGTGACGGATTCCTCGTTCGAGGAAGTAGCTCTGGATCGTCGACGACGTGAATTCTCCTCCGTTGTCCGACCTGAAGGTTCCGAGTTTCTGGCCGCTCTCGCTCTCGGCTCGTGCGATCCAGTGGTTGAGGGTGGTTTCGGTGTCGGACTTCCTTTTTAAAGGGAAAGCCCAGTACATGTCGGTGAATTCGTCGACGAGGATGAGGAAGTATCGTTGACCGCTGAAGGTGGGAGATCGCATGGGGCCGGCGAGATCGCAGTGGACGAGTTGGAGTGGACGAGTGGTGATGCGAGTGGAGGTAGGGTAGGGATGACGTTTGAGTTTGGACTTGATGCAGTTGATGCAGGGTCGATTGAGAGCTTGCTCGATGAGGGGAGTGGAGAAATAGGTGGGGAGAACGTTGAGATCTCGAAGTTTCAAGATCATTTTGAGCGAAGCGTGAGCCATGCCTCTATGGGTAAAAATGATCTATTCGATAATCTCGTCATCGCTCCTCGCAGCCCTACAACTCTCCTCCCCACGCCCTCAGTTCGATCCCCAGATCTCCTTCCCGGTCTTCGACTTGATCTCGAAGATCGTTCCAACCATCTTCGTCTCGAGGAAGAGTTTCCCATCCTTGGTGTATACGGCAAGGGAGGGTTCTCCAGCGGCGGTTCGTCGAGTTCCGAGGTTGTAGCCAGCGGAGAGGAGTGCTCCGACGGAGAGGAGGGTAACGTCGAGAGCTGGAACGAAGAGGGTGTTCTTAAGGTGGTGGACGATTTCCTTTCCGTCGACGACGGTCCTGAAAGGAAGGGTTCCGATTCCCTTGATCTCGATCCGATCTCCGTTCGCGATAGTGATGGAGCTGGGTTGAGGGAGAGGTCGAAGGTCGAGGAAGGCGTTCTCGTCGCCGCAGGTGTGGGAGGAGGCTGCTGAGTCGAGAAGGATGGGATCTTCCGATCTCCTGGTGGTGGTGGAGCGACACGCGATGTTGGTGGAGTAGGAGCATCGGTACATGGGTGGGTTGGATTGGTTGTTCGAGGAGTGGTCATGTTCGCAACAGCTCTGGTGAGTGGTTGCTCGAGCGTCGTTCCTAGCCGGTCGATGGTGACCTGGTCGGAGGTGAGGGTTTTGGACCCAGCAGAGGAGTGGTTGATGCTTCCATCGGAGGTTGAGGGCCTTGCAGTGAGTGCAGGTGGGTCCTGAGTACGGCGACGACGAGGTTGTTGGCGGCGACGTTGCTGCTGCTCCTCGAGTGGGTCCTCCGTCTCGAGCCTTGACGAAAGCGAGCCATCCAGGGTCGGTGCAGTCGACGAGGTAGTGTCCGAGCTGTTGACAGGCGTTGCATTTGGAGGTCGCGCTCGCTCGAAGGAGGGATCCAGGGGAGACTCCGAGATCGACGACGGCGTTTTGACTTTGGACTTCGAGGGTGAGAGCTGACTTGAACGTGCTCATCTTCCATTCCGAGGGTTTGGTGTTGGTTCCGAGGAAGACTGTCCTGAACGTAGCGTAGAGAGGTCCGAGCTGGTGGAGGAGATGGTTGACGACGAAGGTTTCCTTGACGAAGTCTCCGAGTTCTCCTGAGCCTGGGAGTGACTTGGCTCGAGTGAGGAGGGATTCGAATTCTCGTAGGCTTTTTAGCGAATCGGTTCCGAACTTGAAGTTCATGATGTTTAGCATCGCCTTGTTGATGAGGGCGGGACCGACTCCGACGAACTCCTCCTCGAGGTCCTCGATGAGCTCCTTCGCTCCCATTTCCATCCTCGATCCCGATTTGGTTTCCTCTGCCATGAGGAGCCTGATGGAGAATCCTACGGCATTCGACTCCTTGCTCCAGACGGCGTGGGCGATGAGGGAAGCAGCGTATCCAGCGGCGGTGGCATCGGCGAGGAGAGGGTCGACGTTTGTGAGGGCTGAGATCGTCTCGTCCGCCGCCAGAGCACTCCTGAGCGAGCTCTTCCAGGTAATGAAGTTCGATCCGTCGGGCTGGAGCTGGTTCCTGCCTCCTGAGGTGAGTAGCTTGATGTATTGGGTGCTGGGCGCCATGATGGGAGAGACGATGGAGATGTTTGGGTATTCGAGCGGGAGTTGGACGAAGTGGAAGGGAAGAAGAGCGAGGAGGTGGTCGAGCTCGAGGGAGGGAAGGAGGGAAGGAAGGACGGAGGACGTCGTGGAGGTTCTGGTGCTGGTATCCTTCGATGGGGAAGGTTGGTTGGTTCCTGGTTATTGCTCTCAAGCAATCAGACTCTTAATCTATGAAGATGTAAGGTCTAGCGTCTGGTTCGATCTGGAGAGAGAAAGAAGGACTCGTGAGACGCTAGCTTGGTGGTCAAGATGTAGACGATGTATCGAGCTAACCTGGAGAGAGAAAGCTGCAGAAGTATAGAGAGAGAATATAAGTACACGACTGATGAAGAGAAGGAGAGTAGAAGATGAACGAACAAGGACTCGTGAGACGCTAGCTTGGTGGTCAAGATGTAGACGAGAGTAAGAAGGGAGGAGAGGGAAGTGAAAAAGGTTAAGGGAATAATGCAGTGTGCGGAGAGAGAGAGCTAGCGAGAGTAGAAACGAGAGGAGCGAGCTCAACAACCTATTCTACTGTAGAAAAGAAAGAAAGAGATACGCAAATCTTCATACCCCATCTTCATAGAGCTCACCTTCCTCTTCAGCATCTATAACGAGATCCTCGCCTCGGAGATCTCCTTCGTCCTTGTCCAGCCTCCAGAGATATGCGGACTCCTCGCCGTCGGGTCTCCCGTCTTCGAGCGTCGCGAGAGAGGTCGAGTCGCTGATGAAGTGTTAGATCGTAAGCGAAAAGTCAGAGCTTGCTCGTAAGAGACTGACGAGGAAGTCACGAGATGACGTACTGCAATCTGTTGAAGGCAAAAATGAGAAGAGAATGGGCGAGGAGAAGGAAGTCAGATCCCGAAACGAACCACTCGAAGGCTCAGTGGCAAGATCGAGATGGTGAAACGAACCGCCCAGCGTAGATTCCAAGGACTGAAAGTTGGGAGAGAAGAGCGAGAAGGGTCAGCTAATCAACTTGCTTGCACTTCGCGAAACAAACGAGGACGACGGGACTCGACGCGCTCACAGTATCTCTTCGGAAGATCCGTCTCACACCTCAAGCCCCATCCCCGAGAGACGGTTTTGAATACTTCCATCTTCATGACACGAGGTTGACGAGAGAGATGGAATGCACAGGTCTCTGGAGCCGGGCAGAACTGTGAGCCGACGAAGTGAAAAGCGGGAGAGGTGTGAGTCGAAGAGAGAGTGAATGGACGAAAAGAAAGAGGAAAGAGGCACGAACAGGTCCACATTCCTCGATAGTCTCACCCGAGAGAAACTTCTTTCGAACATGTCCCTGTTAGAAGCAAGAAGATACGTGTGCGCATGTCAGCCTTGAGAATGGAAGAACGAGGAGAAGAAATGAACCGCGACTTTCAACTCACCTGCAACGTCAACCACGTCCCCATATTCACTCTGCTCTCCTTCCGACAGTGAACGCAATCACACGCCTTTGGCTTCTGCGATGATGCAAGTGAACGTCCTCCCGCTACGGCCTTGATGCGATTCTCCGTGTACAAAAAGGACGAAGGAACGGAGTCGTCGAGAGTGTTGATGAAGGTGACGGCGGGTGAGTCCGTTTCTACAAGGCGACGGTCGATCTTCTCCTGGAAGGCTCTGAGGTGTGATCGTTGGATGAGCAGTGCTGTCTTCTTCGGTGGAGGAGGAAGATCTCGTCAGCGAAGAGCTGAGTTGAAGGGAGAAGGAGATCAGCCAGATCGTCTGGATCCGACTCGGTTGGAAAGGAAAGAGGATCAATCTAGACTCACTTCGAAGTGACGGGTGATTGAAGCTGCTGGGTAAGGTGATGACGATGCTGAGATGGATGCTGAGGCTGATTTGAACGTGGATGTAGAAGAGGAGGAGGAGGAGAACGGGTGTCGAGATGATGGTAGCTGTTGAGGGTTTGACGGTCGCGTCGACAAGAAGTCGAAGCCGGGGGGTGCTGCTTTGGACGGATGCGACGACGAATGAGGGAGTGGTGGTGGTGCCATGAGGGATGAAGCATTCTATGAGCAGGTGTGGCGAGAAAATAACGTCAGCTCGAGACGGGAGACTAGGAGAGAGGGAGAGGAAAAAAAAAGCCGAGCTCACCTTGATCCAGTCGACCTCTGTGTCTCTCCTCGTCTGTTTCTCCTTCCCTTTGCCCTTGTCGATATTTCCTTGCCACTCTTGGACCGACATCTCTTCCACCGTCGACCAACCCTTGAGGAGAGGCAGAGCTGCTACGTTGGTGACCGAAGGAGCGCGTCTCTCCTCCCTTGAGACTCCCTCCTCCTCTCGCCCTTGCGACCTTCGAGCTGACGACTACCCATTCCAGTTCACCTCTGGAGGCTTCACGACATGCTTCTGAAGTCTTCTATCCTCTTCCCTGGATAAAAATCCTGATCGTCGAGGCCCTGGAACGGGTGCGGTCGTTGTCGTTGTCGAATCTCGTTGGGATGCGGGAGGCTGAGGAGGACGCGATGATTTGCTGCTCGTGGGAGCTCGAGGGATCGGGTCCGGTTCCGGAGAGTCTTCGATGCAGAAAGGATGCTCGTATGAAGAGATTGGCGGGATGCTTGAGGAGGCTTGGGAGGAGGAACGTCTCACGGACGAAGACGAAGAGGAGGAGGACGATGGGAGGGGAGAAGGTCGGCCTTGGACGGTCGTGGTAGAGGAAGAAGAGGAGGAGGTTGCTGAGCGATATGGCGTGTAAGAAAGAGGGTAGGGATACCTCTGGCTCATGCTGAGAGCGAGATCCGAGAAGTTTTCTTCTGGGAGCAGAGTCGTGGTTGAGCGCGAAAAGGAGGGAAGGAAGGAAAGGAATGAAGCTGACCTGTTGAGCTCCCACCTACCTCGACAACCTCCTCCCCTCGTTTTCCATCTCCTCTTTTCCTACCGCCATGGCGACAGCTCCCCCTACTTCCGAGGACACTCAATCTCCTCCCTCGACTTCCATTCTTCTTCCCGCTCCTTCTGGTCCTCTGCAAGGGACTACTCCTCAACGCTCGGTTGTCGTCGACACCAATGCTTCTGTCGCCCCTCCTCCTCGGAAAGCTCGTCTCACCGGACCCGAGATTGTCCAACTTCCTCCGGACGCTGCCTTCGAATCGGACGCCGACACGGATGCTGAATCCGAGGCTTCCATCGGCGAGGACGGAGAGCCAAAGGCGAGGGACATGCTGAAAGACCTCCCCGACGACACAGATGTGAGCTCAACTTTCCTCCCTTCCCTTCTTGCTTCTGCTCTCGAGCGGATATCCTGGCAGAACATCTGCTTGACCTCTCTCTCAAGGTGCTCCGACTCGCCCGCCCGCTTACTCTCTTCACCCCCTCGTGCAGGACCTCGAACTCACCCACCTTCAACTCGTCAACACCTCCCTTCCTCCCCTCCACCTCCCTCGCTTCGGTGCCTTCCTCAAACGACTCTGTCTCCGTCAAAACCGTCTCACATCCTTGGAACCGGACGTCTTTGAGGCTCTCACCCAGCTCGAAGAGCTGGACTTCTACGACAACAGGATCAACCACCTCGAAGGGTTTGAGAAACTGACAAAGCTCAAGTGAGTCCCTCCTCTCCTCCTCCCTGCCAACTCTTCCTCTTGCCTCCCTCTCTTTCTGACCTGACTTTCGCTTTGCGCTTCATCTTTGCTGTGTACGTGTAGGACTCTTGACTTCTCGTACAACCTCATCCGAACTCTCCTTCCCGACACAGAGGACGACATTCCTCCTCTCTCTCACCTCACCCAACTTCACACGGTCTACTTCATTCAGAACAAGATCTCGAGGATTGAAGGGTTGGAGGGCTTGGGAAACTCGTTGAGATCGCTGGAACTCGGGGGAAACAGGATTAGGGTGAGTTTGAGCCCATCTATGTCCGCAGGTTGAGCTTCAAGAGGAGGGAAGGAGAGAAGTTGAGCTTGAGCTCGACTGATCTGACGCGTTCGATCTTCTCTTCGCTTCGGTCTCGCAGGAGATCAAAGGACTCGATAAACTCGTTAATCTTGAGGAGCTCTGGCTGGGGAAGAACAAGATCAGAAAGCTTGAGGTGAGTCTCTTCCTCCTCCCGGTTCAAAGCTTCCTCTCGCTCGAATTGAGCTGACCATCCCCTTCGACCGTCCTTCATTCTCACTTCGCTTCCACATCCATCCAATCCATCTCATCTACCCTCCACCCACTCTATCTCGGCCTCTCTAAAACCAGAACATCTCCACCCTCACCTCTCTCAAGATCCTCTCCATCCAATCCAACCGAATCGTCAAACTCGAGAACCTGTCCTCACTCACCTCGCTCGAGGAGATCTACATCTCCCACAACGGTCTCGACAGCCTATTGGGTCTCGAAGGAAACACCAATCTACGAGTGGTGGACGTGGGGAACAACAAGATCGAGAAGATCGAAGGGTTGCAGAACGCGAAGGGGTTGGAGGAGTTCTGGGTGAGTTTGACGTTCCTTCTCTTCTTCTCTCCCTCCCACGTTCACCTGGCAGGGCCATCGCCTTCTGCCTACTAGCAGGAAGCTCTTTGATGTCAAGACAGAAACGTCGAGCGACCACCACGCGTTCACGACTTTCTTCTTTGAACTGACCCGTCTTCCTTCTCTCTTCTCTTCTTCCACAGGCCAACAACAACCTCATCGCCAACGTAGGGTCCCTGCAGCATTTGGAGAAGCACGACAAGCTCGAGACGGTGTACCTCGAGGGGAACCCTTGCGAGACGAACGATCGAAGTGGGTACAGGAGGAAGGTGATCCTCAACCTTCCTCAACTGAAGCAGGTTGATGCTACGTACGTGCGGGCTACCTAGGTAGACTAGAGGAGGGTGGATTTCAGGGAGATCTTGTTCTTTACGATGCGCGGGTTTTCAATGGCCAGCTTCTCTTTTTGTCGAGCAAGAACATCGAGCTGGAGACGTGTCGAAGTCGCCGCTTTCTCTTCACCGATAGCTAGAAACCTGAAAAAATCGTGAGTCACAGGAAACAGTAAAAACCCACAGTTGGTGAGCTCGAAAGAATCTGAAAGTGAAATTTTTCTCCTCTCGTCGCGAAGGGCCTCCCTCCACCGCGCCGACACCTCAGCCCATCGACCAAACGAACCTGCTTCTCTCAACCAACCGCCATCGCCCACCGTCCCCTTCTCCTCATCTGGCTCTCAAGAACATGTCGGCCCCTCTGGTTCTCAAGTTTTCTCACTTGGTCAAGATGTCTGAGCCCGAGAAGGCTCTCGGTCTGTTGGAGAAGATCGCTTCATTGGTGAGCTCGAGCTCCACCCTCATCCCTTCCCTTCCCGCTCTGCTTTCTCTCTCTCCCTCCGTTTCCTCTAAGGCTGAAGGACTAGCTTGCTGATACTCTTTCGAATATCATGCTGCTACTCAGGTTAAACCCATCATGAAGAAACACTCCTGGACGCTCCCTTTACTCTCCGAGGTGAGTGTGGCAAAGGCAAAGGAGGGAGGAGCCGAGCTCAACACTCTCCCCTCCTTCCCTCCCTTCTCCCTCTCTCCCTCCTTTCGCTCTCCCTAACCACCCTCTATATCCCTTCAGTTCTTCCCCTCCAACTCTGGTCTCCTCGGCATGAACAAGAACGGAGGAGAACAGATTCTCATCCGACTTCGACCCGCTCACTCTCCCGATCGATTTCTCGAACTCGACGATCTCATCGGAACACTGCTGCACGAACTCACCCACAACGTCCACGGTCCACACGACGAGAAGTTCTATGCGTTTCTCAAGGTCCTGAACGATGAGTACGACGGGTTGATCTCTGGCGGCTACTCTGGTTCGTCTCGAGCTCTACTTCTTTCTTTCGACCACGCCAGGCCTACGAGCTTCCCTGACTTGGCTATCTTGTTCGTTGCTTTCTCTTCATCACCAGGCGAAGGCTTCATCTCCAACGGGACTCGAGTCGGCGTCGGAGTCGCTCACGATCTCCCTCCTCATCTCGCCAAAGCGAAGGCTCTCGCTGCAGCGGAGGAACGAGCGAAGAAACAGAGGCTGATGGGGCCTGGAGGAAAGATCGGTGGAGTCAAAAGGGTTGGGAAGACTCCTAGGGAGTTGGCTGCCGATGTGAGTATTCGAGACCAGAGGAAGAACGAGGACGTGAAAGACGGGGACGACGCGTCTGCTTCGACGACGAGAGACTGACTTTTGGTTCCTGTTCCGCTTTTTGTTCCCCTTTTTAGGCGGCCGAGAGAAGAATGAGGGATGACAAGGCGTGTGGATCTCATGGAGGGAAGGAGCAGGAGGATGAGGAGGTTAGAAAAGCAGCGAGAGATGGCGTTGTCGACGTCGCCACGGAGAAACAACAGCCTATCGACCTCGATATCGACGACCTACCAGCACCCAAACCCTCTTCTTCTACACCACCCTCTTCCTCCTCGTCATCCCCCCTTCCCAAACCCCTCCCCAACTCCAAACTCGTCCCGAAACCTCAACCTTCAACCTCCTCCTCGATCCCTCTCAAACGACCACCTCCTCCCTCCTCATCCTCCACTCTCTCCCGTCTGCCAGCCCAATCTTCATCCAAACCTCAAGATTCAGCACCTCCTCCTCCTCCACCACCATCCGGTCAATGGCCGTGTCCAACCTGCACCTTCCACAACTCTGATCTCCTCCCGTCTTGTGAAATCTGCTCGACGAGACGACCTCCTCCGCCTGATCCTGAAGGGACGTGGAGCTGCGAAAGATGCGGGCTGAAGGGGAACGAGGATGGGTTCTGGAGTTGTAGAAGTTGTGGGGGGATCAAGACGACGAGTTAGATCGAGTAGGGAGGGATGGAGGGGTCTGGGTTGGGTGAACGAAAATCGATCAGACGCGACGTGTCCGTGTGCTTTGACTTTTCTTCTGTTTCTTTTTTCTTCCTTCGAGCTCCCTTCCTTGCTTTACATGTCCATCGCTCGTCTCTTTTTCTTACTATATAGCTTGCTGTCTCACGATCTTATGAAGCCTCTTTCCCATCCTCTCTTCCCTCTGTTTTCCCGCCAAGATGTCGAACGATAAAGACGGGATCCTCCGGGATTCGGGCGAAGATCGTCAGCTCGCTGAACCTGCCTCCAAGCTGTCCAAGAAAGAAGCGAATCATTGCAAGCGAGGAGAGATCCGCAGAGCAGGGAAAAGGACGGCAGGAACGCGCGTTGTCAGCTCTCTGAGAAGAGGTCTCTTCCGAATTGAACCATCCCACTTTCTTCTCTCGCAACCATCACCAACGGAGGGAAAGAAAAGACCAAAAGCTTTCTTCCATCCCCTTCCTAAGATCCATTCCCACCCCGCTTCCAATATCTCTATATCTACTCCTTCAGCAGACGACAAGGCTCTCTCGATCGATCGACCGAACCACCATTCTCCAATCTTTTGAACAACGTCGAAGAAGCGGCCAGGATGAGCGATAGCGAAGATCTTCGAGAAGTGAACCAGGAGGAGAGGGAGGAAACTCAGGCGGAGAAGAAGAGAAGAGTTCAGAGAGCTTGTGAGTATTTCCGCTCCAACCTAGATCTATACAGAAGCAGAAGGGAAGGGGGAAGGAGAGGACTTGTTGAGCTCGGCCTTGCTTTCTGTGGGCTATGTCGCTCTCGTTTTCTCTCTTTAAAGCTGATAGTGGATTCGTTGCTCTACTCTCACAGGTGATATCTGTAGGAAGAAGAAGGTTCGTGTCTACCCTTGCAGAGGAGCACATAGGAGGGAGAGAGGAGAGAAGGAGGGAGGAGAGAGCGAGCTCATCCGTTTCTCATCCCTTCCCCTTCCTATCTCAGGTCAAGTGCGATGGAGCATCAAAGGATAACGGGATCTGTACGAACTGTGCTACGCTTGATCTCGACTGCACTTACGTAGAAGTAGCAAAGAAGTACGTCCCGTCTCTTGCAGCAGAGAGAGGACTCGGGCGGCCGATCTCGGTCACCCCTTCTCGTCACCGAGTGCATCCCAGCCCGACTCGTTTTACTGATGAAACTCTCTCTCCTGCCTTCTTTCCGCACCATAGGAGAGGACCTGTGAGTCTCAACTGCTTCTCTCTCTCTTTCCTTTCGCGTTCAAAAGCTGACTGAAGCTCCTCCCTCCCTTCGCCCTCCACCGTGCTCCCTTCCCGCCGTCCAGCCGAAAGGATACGTCGAATCGGTCGAGAACAGGCTCGAGAGAATGGAGAAGCTTCTTTCCAGGGCGAGCTCTACTTCCCATCTTTCTCAAAATCTTCCTCTTACGCTCAGTCATGGCTCCTTTGGCTTCTGAACGTCGAGCTGACTGACTCCTCCTCCTTCTTCTCGTCCTGACTCATCCCGCCCTCCTCCCTTAGATCTCGCCCGGATCCGACTTCACAGCCGAGTTGGGTGCTAAAATCCCGGCGGATCGCGACTCTTTCAATCTCGAGGTGCACAGGCAGTCGGAACCTCCTGGAGCAGCTCCCATACGGACTCGGAACACGGGCGGAGGAGGAAATGGAGGAGTCGCGAGCTCGTCGACTTCGACGCATCAGGTTCGTTTTCTTTGTTCTTTTTTCGCTTTTGGAAGCTCCCATCAAGCCAACGCTGAGTTCCTGGACCCTTTCGATTGATGCTTTCCTCCAGGCAAGCAGACACTCGTCGCCGAACTGCTCGACGAGCGAAGTCATGAAGCCGTGGCAGAAGGATGGATATCGAGCAGCTTCTGGAGACTTCGAGGACCCCGAGGAGGACGAGGTCGAAATGTCTTTGATGTCTTCGCTCAAGCACTTTACTCTCTCGGACGAGGAGGAGGAGAAGAAGGGATTCGTCGGGAAGGTGCGTTCTCGACCGCAATGCGATCTTCTCGCGTCGATCGGCTTGCTAATCCTCTCCTTCCCTCTGTTCTGCGTTCTCACGTTTATAGTCATCAGGCCTTCATCTCATCACGTCGATCCGAGACTTCAAGTACCCAGCGACCATCAACAGCTCAACGTCGGATCCGTTCTTCGATGGCCTGACTTCGTCGCGTCGAAGAAAGTACTGGAAACGACCTCCCTGGGAAGACCTGCTCTGCAACTCCAGTTCCCTCATCTCACCTTCTCTATGGCCTCCCCCGGATCTCATCCAACCGCTCGTCGAATCCTACTTCCTTCATACCAATACTTTCTATCCCGTGAGTTCGAGCTTCCCCTCCATCTTCTCCCTTGCCCTAGACTCCTTCCCTCCCACTTCGCTTTTGCTGACTTCTTCCTCTTCATCTCTTACTTATCCCTCCTCGCACTGATCAACAGATTCTCCACCGACCAACCTTCGAACGCGAGTTCGCCTATCGACTCTACGAAACCGATCGCTCCTTCGCCGGTCTCTGCTTGACCGTTTTCGCCCTCGGAGCTCGATACGTCAACGATCCTAGAGTTTCCAACGTCAAATCTGACGATGAGCTCGCTCCGTACGGTAAGGGATGGTGCTTCGTCCAGGAGTTCTTCAACATTTCGAGGAGCTGGGGAGATTTGGGTCGTTTGCACGGAGTTCAGGCCTTGGCTGTAAGTTCTCTTTCGTTGTTCGAGTGTCGCATTCGATTTAACTGATCAGATCGTATTTCACTCGTCTAACAGCTCGCTTGTGTGTTCGTTGGTGGATGCTCGGATCCAAGACTTTACTGGACTCTGATTGGAACTGCTCTGCGAGCCGTCAGCTTCATTTCTCCCTCCCTTTTCTCTTCTTCACGTGCCTCTTTCGATAGACTGACTCTCGTCGGTATGGATCCCTCACTTCTTCTGCAGTGTCTGGTGAGTTTCTTCTCGAATTCTTGATCTCTCGATACCGGTCGCGTCGTCGAAACTGATGGCTTGTTCGTCTCCTCCTCAGGACCTTGGGCTTCATCGTCGACACGTCGTTCGAGTAATGGCTCCTGATCAAGCTGAGCTTCATAAGCGTGTCTTCTGGTTCGTTCTTCTTTCGTTTGAGTCCTCGCCCCGCGTCGAGGGAATCGGAAACTGACGCGTCTCCCTCTCCATCCTTCTCTCAGGACCCTCTACATCTTGGATCGAATCACGGCTGGATGTGAGTAAAGGAATATCAACCTGTCAAACACTCGAGAACATAACCTGACCGTCGCCTGTCCTCTATAGTCCTCGGTCGACCTGTGGGGATCCACGACGAGGAGTGAGTTGACTCGAGTTTCTCAACGGGACTCACATCTCACACGTCTTTTCTCTTCTGCTCTTCTCCCTCAGCATCGACGTCGACTTCCCTCTAGACGTCGACGACGAGTTCTGGGATTGCGAGGATCCGAAGTTCAACTTCAAGCAGCCGCCAAACAAGCCTGCGAAAACGAGTGCTTTCGTCGCGATGTTGAAGCTCCAGCAGATCGTCGGTTACTGTTTGAGGACGATCGTGAGCCCTTTCTAACTTCTAGAACCCTACTTCTTTTCATCCTCTGACTTTTTTCATCTCTCCGTTCCGTCTAGTACGCGATCAACAAGAGCAAGATGATGGTTCGTCGCTTCTTCCCTCTTCTCCTTGACTTCTTCGACTCGCTGACCTGCTCTCCTCCTCACAGCTCAACTTCAACACCATCGAAGCCCAACAGCACATCGTCGCCGAACTCGACAGTGGACTCAACGCTTGGCTCGATCAGATTCCCAAGCAGTACGTTCTCCTTCCTCCTTTCCCTTCCTGCTTCGGTCTTGTTCGCTGACTTCCTTCTTCCCTCCTCTTCTATCAGCCTCAAATGGGATCCTCACAACCGAAACAACATCTGGTTCCAGCAGTCTGCTTACCTCTATTCCACCTACTACACCACTCAGGTGAGCCTGCGTCGCTTTCTTCCGAGGGAAAGTGGACGCGACGCTGACTCGTTCCTCTCCCTTCCTCGCCGAGCAGATCCTCGTCCATCGTCCTTTCATCCCTTCGCCGTCTAAACCCTCCAGGATTGGTTTCCCTTCGCTCGCTATCTGCACCAACGCTGCTCGATCAGGAACTCGTGTTATGTTCGTTTCTCTTTTCGCTTCGACTCTTCTTCTCCCCCAAGCTGACCGATCTCCCTTCCTCTCTCTTCTTCTCCAGAGACGTAGCCCGACATCGAGAGTGCTTCGAAGGACTGGAGGTGGTCGCTGTTTCCCAGAGCTTCATGTTTGGAGTTGTGCTGCTCATCAACGTTTGGGGAGGGAAGAAGAGCGGATCGATCGGAGACCCTGAGATGGCGTGAGTCTGCCTCCCTCTACGTTCGCACCACGAATACTTTCGTCCCTGACTCGAGTTTTTCTGCTTCCTCTTTCTTCTGAATCGTAGTCTCAAGGACGTGGGGAAGATCGTCGCGCTCGACACTTCGGCGGAGGGGAGATGGTTGTTTGCTGGAAAGATAAAGTAAGTCGTCTTCCTCTCCTTCGTTCTCTCCTTCCCTCCCTTTCGGACGCGTTCGGACAAGAGATATCTGACGTTCTTACTTCTATCTCATCTCTTTCTCCCAGGGACATCCTCACTGAGCTCGCCAGCCAGACAAACGCTCCCATCCTTCCTCCTCGATCTCTCGACGTCTCCAACAAACGGACTCGAGATACCGAAACGATGGACACCGATCAGGCCTCGACCTCGAAGACGAGCCCCAGTCGAAGGAAGAGCACGACGGCGAGGAAGCCATCGTCAACAAGTCGAGGAGCTGCTCAGCCAGCATTGGAAGGCTCCCGACCTCCCTCGATCCACCACCACTCTCCAGGAAACTCCAACCCTTCACCTCGCGACTCGGCTGGAGGATCGTCGACGTCACTTGACAGGGACATCATCAACGAAACCGGAGTCAACCCAATGCCCGTTCCTTCCCCCTTCTTCAGCAACAACACCCAGTTCTCTCCGGACGCGCTCGATCAATCGATGGATCCTCTCAACTTCCTTCCTCTGGGTCCGGCTACCAACAACCCTTACGGACTTCCTCTCCCTTCTCAAACTCCCAGCATCAACCCTCTTCCTCCTCCTCCAGCGTTGAACCCCGCCAACTTCGCCGATTTCTTCCCTCCGACGAGAGATCCAACCACTCTCGCCCAACAGGCTCAGTTCTTCGCATTCCTCCAAAGCCAGAACCAGGGCCTCCTCTCTCCTTCACAACAGCAGGCTCAACCCCCTCAACAGCAACATCAGCAGCCAAGTCCGATGCCGAGCCCCTCGTCTGCGCCGATGTATCAACACGGTCAACTCCCCTTCCCTCATCATCCAGCGAACGGAGGATTCGTTCCCGCTCAGCAGCAGCCGTTCCAACAGCAGCAGCAACAACTTCTCCACCAGTACCAGCACCAGCAACAGCAGAACCTCGCTGGACCGTCTTCGTCCTCGATTTCGAACTTCGATCAAGTCGGAAACGGGTTGGACATGTCCTTCTTCAACCCTCAACTGGCTCTCTTCGGAACAGGAGGAGGCCAAAGCAGTGGACCGAGTGGCTTGAACGGAGGGACTGGGAGTGGAAACGGCCAGGTTGGGAGCGGATCGAGTAGTGGGAACAACGCGGAAGAGGCGACGTCGAAAATCTGGGCTGCTGCTCCAAACGGATTCGAGTGAGTCGCGTCCTCTTTCCCTCTTTCTTCCCACCCTCGAGCACTGAACTGATCCTCTTCCGCCTTCTTTTTTCCCCTCAGGATCGACGACTGGTCCTCTTACCTTGCCGGCTTCTCTGTTGGAGACGGTCAACAGCAGCAGCAGCCTCGACAGTCGTAGCTTCGTTTCGTTCCTCTCATCCCTCGTTTGGTCTTCTCTTTCTCCTTTCCCTCTCGCCTTTTCGAACGGACGATACATCTTCCTTTTCCCCCTCCTCCTCCCTACGTTTTTGTAACACAGCAATCTCTTGCTTCTCAAGCTCGATTCGGTCTCTCTCTAGACATTCTCGTTCTGTTTCCTTTCTTCGACGCGTCTCTCCTCTCTGCTTTCTTACCGTCTTTCGGCTTCTGTAGTTTCTGTAGTTTACACACTACCCTTTCGATAGCACATGACCACTCTTACGCTAGACAGATTGCTTCAGTCGCTGAGACGTGCCGAGAATGAAGAAAAGCTGTCGGCATAAAGATGAGGAGGAGGAGAGGGAGGTCGGAAGATCTAGAACATGGAGATCTAGACGAGAGTAGCTACCATCCCCATCGGAGAGCGAGAGAGCTAGAGACAACGCTAACCGAGCTCAGAGCCATCGCAAGGGCGCTGAGAGGAAGAAGAAAAAAACGGAGAGAAAGAGACTCGTCAGTTTCGGTTCTCCTGTCTTCGAAACTGCTCTCCAGCAACTCACCTCCAAACAGGAGCGAGCTTGACTCCTCCAGCAGCGTAAAAGACTCCCGCGGCGAGGGCTGGGATGACGGAGGAGGTTGAGGAAGGGTTAGATCCGTACGGTCGGACTCGTTCGGGAAGGAAGAGAAGATGAAACGCGACGCGACTCACGAAGACAGACGACGTTGAAGACCAAAGCCCACGCAAAGTTAAGCTTCGTTCGATTGAAAACTCGGCGACTGATCTCGAGAAGAGCCGTGAGGGAGTCGAGGGACGAGTTGAGGAGGACAAAGTCGGCTGAAACGACCGAGACTTGAGATCCACTGCCCATCGCAACACTGCGAAGGAAAAGGGAGAAAAGTCAGCATGGTTGGTGGAATGGAAGAAGTAAAAAAAAAAAAAAAAAAAAAAAAAAAAACGCACCCAACATCTGCAGCAGCGAGAGCAACTGAGTCGTTCAGTCCATCTCCAGCGAAGAGAACGAATCGATGACCGTTCGAACCTGATTTCGGGGTGAAGGACTCGGTCGCTTGAAGTTTCCTGATGTGGTCGGCTTTCTCCTCGGGGAGGACCCCAGCGACGACGCAAGACTCGTCGATGCCGACTGAGAGTACAAAGAGGGAGAGATCAGCCTTCGAAGGCGTCGAGCGAAAGTGAAGATAAACGCGGAACTTACCTTGTCGAGCGACTGCTTTCGCCGTTGCGATGTTATCTCCACTGAGCATCCAAACCTCCTTTCCAGACTCCCTCAGAGCGGCGACCGTTGCGAGAGCTTCCGGACGAGGAGGATCGGCGATAGCGAACCTCGCGCAAACGACGTATCCTCCTTTCGAGGTCGAGGACGAGAGACTCTTGATGCCGACGAGGACGATCGACTTGGCTTCGTTTTTCCACCTCTCTACGATCGCAGCGTCGGTATCCAGAGGGGTGAAGGCTCCGATCTGGGTCATGAAGGGTTCATTTCCGATGCAGACCTCGAAGGTCTCCGTCGTCGTCGACTCGGGCAGAGAGAGAACGAGAACTCCCTTGAGACCTCGACCGGTGATCTCCTCGCTGGATCCAGCTGTGATGTTGAGCTCTGAGGGATATGAGGAGAGTTCCTCGGAGGCGAAAGTTCGAAGAGCGGTGGCGAGAGGGTGGGACGAGTGTTCTTCGAGTTGACGAACGGCCGAGAGGATGAAGTGAGATTGGGAGTTCTTCTCCTCGAGGTTGGAGGAGAGAGGAAAAGTGGAGATATCGTGGTCGGTCACGGATGGTTTCCCAGTGGTAAGAGTTCCAGTCCTAGCGAAAGCGAAAGCGGAGCTAAGAGTCAGAAAACGGGGAAGAAGAGAGGCTAAGGCGAGGAGAAGGGAGGTTTCCACTCACTTGTCGAAAGCGACAGTATCAACCTTCGTTGCAGCCTGGAAAGCTGATCCTCCTCCCTGGGCGAGAACTCCCTTCTGAGCGGCGAGACCGAGACCGACGGCTGGAATGAGAGAGGAAGATAACAACCGGAAGGTGAGGTCGGCTCTAGAAATCGAAAAGAAGGACGCGTCGAACGAACCAGCAGCAGTGGGAGCAGCGAGGCCGATTCCGCAAGGGCAGGCGACTTTGATAAGAGAAGAGCGAAGTTAGTAGCGAAATTGTGGCGAAATAGAAAGAACGAAACCGGACTCACCGACCAAAACAGCGATGAAGAACTCGAAGGCGAAGAACACTCGATCTCCAGTCGAAGGATCTTCCTTCCGGAGTGCTGAGTCTGAGAGAGTTCCAGAGACGGCGAGAGAGAGCCAGACGATAAGGACCACGAGAGCGAAGTAGACCTGGAACGCACAGACGGAAAGAAGATTGGGTGAGCGTTGGCAAGGGGAGATGTAACGAACACGACCAGCTGTGGAAGACTGCGATAAAACTCACCACGATAGGGACGAACACCCCGGTAACCCTCTCGGCCAAATATTCCACCGGACTCTTCTGACCTTGGGCCTCGCTCACGGCTCGAACGATCTTCTCGATCATCGTCTCGTCTCCCAACTTCTCCACCCTCACAACGATCGCTCCGCTGAGGTTCACGGTTCCTGTCAGGACCTCGTCTCCTGGGTTCTTCTTCGTCGGTTTAGATTCTCCGGTGAGAGACGACTCGTCGAAGGTGGTGGTTCCTCGAACGATGGTTCCGTCGGTGGGAGGGAGCGAGCCGGGCTGGACGAGGATGAGATCGTTGATCTCGAGGTGGTCGACGGGGACGAGAAGGGTGGTGATGTTGCCTACTCCTGAAGGAGCGACGAGAGAAGAGTCTTTGGAATCGGGAGACTTGGTGTCGACGGAGCTGGAAGTGGTGGAGAGAGAGAGACGGTTGAGGTCGGAAGAGGGCGAGGGAGGGGAAGGATCGTCCGAGGTAATGAGGAGAGCTTTGTCAGGTCGAAGGGTTCCGAGAAGAGCGACGGCGTCCCCAGTCTGTATGAGATGGGAAGAGGTGATCAGTTCGAGGTGATTCAAATGGGAATCAGAGTCGTGAAGAGGCTCAGTACCCTGGATTTCGCGTAGGCTTCGAGAACTCGACCGATGAGGATGAAGAAGATCAGAAAGACGCTTGCGTCGAACAGCGTCATCATTCTGGGAGGCCAGAAAATCGAGAGAGTCAGCTTGTTTTCGGAAAAAAAGGTCCTCTCGAAGCGAACTCACTTCTCCTCTCCAACTTCTATCCTCCCGTCCATCATCATCGTCATCTCCCTCTCGCTCGTCACGTCGACGGCCATCATCGCCACACTTGAAAAGTAGGCCGTCGTAGTTGAAAGCACAACAAGGAGGTCCATCGATCCGAAGCTGAAGAGAGTCCTCCAGGTAAACGACCGTTGAAGGGCGGGAGAGGTTGAGACGCGGCGACGACGACGAAGGTGAGGGAGGATTGATCGGAAGGCTCGGATGTAGAAGATCCTGAGGACAGAAAAAGGAACCAGTGATGAATTTAGAGACTGGTACATGTTGCAGAGGAATCAATCTACTCACCTTCCTACTCCAAACTGCACGATCGTCGCGAAAACGAACAAGACGACGGTTCCCTTTCCCGCTCCTCCCCAAACTGGCGTCTCCCAGTAGATCCTGAACGGAGCGTCCTTCTTCATCAACGTCATCCCAACGATCGCAATCACAAAGGTCGGGATAGCGAGCGCGAAGGCCACTAGAAAGTGCATCAGAAGAACTTTTGCCTCCTTCGCTTGGATCTCTCGCGCTCGACCGGTGATGGAGGGAGGCTTCACGAGGGAAGCTCCGAACGCTGGGTCGAGGTCGGGTCCCAACAGAGTGATGAGGGATCGGATGTTGTTGAGAGAGGAGGGAGTGTAGGTGATGGTCGTGGTAGGAGAGGAGAGGGTGATGGGAGTGAAGGATTTGACGAAAGAGGGAGGGAGGGAGGAGAGGGAGGAGTTGACCTTCTTGACGCATTGCTGGCAGAACATCCCTTCGACGGCAAGAGTGATGGTTCGAACCGAGACGTCGGATGTCGAGGAGGTGGCAGTGGTGAAAGGAGAAGAGGAGATGAAGGAGCATTCGAAGCCAGCGTCCTCGATGATTTCGGAGATGGAGGAGGTTGAAAGGGAGACGAGGTGAGTGACCGTTGCCGATGAGGTGAGGACCGAGACTTCCGAGTTCGAGATTGAGGGATGAGCGGAGAGTAGTTTGGAGATGGAGGTGGTGCAGGCTCTGATCGAGAGGAAGAAACAAGAGATCAGCGCGAGTTCGACGCGCCGGCTCGAAGCGAAACGAGAAGAGACCAAACTCACGAGCAGGTCATGCCCTCTACGGCGAAGCGACTGACGACCATCTTCTCCAGGTCCTTCTTCTTCTCCAACTCTCCCGCCTTCTTCAACTCTCCTCCGTCTAGCAAGGGCTTGCTTTCGACGACCTCGGCTCCGTATCCCGTATCCTGGATGACCTCCTTGACTCCCTCGGTCGACAGAACGTTGGAATCGTAAACGACGGTAGCCGAGTTGGCGAGGAGGTTGACGGTGGCTCGAATGACGGAGGCTTGGGAGAGAAGTGAGTTGGCGATCGTCCCAGAGCAGGATCTGCATTCGACGCGAGCCAAAAAGAGATGGATCAGCTCTCTGGAACTCGACACTGGCCATAAAAGCACGGTCTGCACTCACCCGCAGAACATCCCTTCGACACTGAACACCGTTTCTAAGATCTTGGGCTTGCCAGGCTCTTCGACTCTCAGATCAAGCTTCTCCTCCCCGGCCTCCTTCCCCTTTCCCTTCTCGACAACCTTCTCCTCTGCCTCGTCCCTCTGACACTCCTCGCAGACCTCCACATGTCTTCTCCTCCTCTCTCGTCGCTCCTTCTCCTTCCTTCCCACAGTCCCCGTCCATCGCTCGAGCCAACCCATCGACTCAACTCGTCGCGACGAACCATGTCCATCTTCAGCTCCCAAGTCCCGTTGGACCTCAATCTTTCCAGGCTTGATAGGAGAAATCCGTTCGACGTCGAATCCTGCCTCTCGGATGAGAGATTCGATATCCTGGATGAAAGCTTCCTTGGGAGACGACGAGGAGGTGGTCGCGGCGGTCGGGAAGGACGGAGCGAGTCGGAAGGCGACCTTGTGAGTGAGGTACGAGATGGAGAGGTCGTAGAGCTGAGGCGTCGAAGAAGAGGATGCCGAGAAGGGTTCGAGGATGGTGGTGATGTGGGAGACGCAAGAGGGGCAGTCTGAGAAGGAGAAGGCGAGGGAGGAGGAGGATGTTGGTCAGCTTGAGCTCAGAGTCTTGCACAATTCCCCCCCTCGTTCTCTTCGAGCGGATGGTAAGCCTACGCACGAGCGTTGGGGACTGTGAGTAGCAGGAAAATCGATGCTGGGTCAGCAAGGGTCTCTATACGAGGCGGATGGAGGGAATGAGGGAGCAAGGAGGGAGGGAAGGAAGGAAGATGCGAGCTCACCAAAGAGGACGACCTGGTCTTCCTCTCTTCCAGAGCCGCTTGAGTTCGTTCGCTTGAAGTCCATGGTACTCGAAGATGATTGTTGAATGGATGCTGATGGTTGAAGGTCAAGGAGTCCTGGAGGGGAGTGAAAGGATGCGAAAAAGCGTCGCCAAGGTTGAGGGAAATCGAGAATCGACAGGTCGCGAGCGTGAGGGAGTTCGAGAACCGACCAATGTTCCGGACTTTGAAAAGGATACCAAATTCGATGATGAGAGGGAAAGACTCAGATAAGGGTACCTCAACAGCCAGGGAAAATGTTGCTTCAGAGGAAGGGCTGCTGCCGTCGGAGGAGAGCGTCGAAGTAAGCTCGATGCGAGTCACTTTAGGCTTAGGCTCGTCCTTTTCTCCCTCTCCTGCAGATGCGCCGAAGAGTTCCTGAAGGATTGATATTAGGTACCTGAAGCTCACCCAGCTAGTTATCAGAGTGTACGTGGTGGTAATCTTCTTTGACAGTGCTGAACTTTCAGCGACGACGCGGTGGACTCAGCCTTCTCCTCCTTGTTTTCATCGTTCTCTCCCGCAGCTGAAACCCCTTGGAAAACGACGAGCCGTTTGAAAAGCTTCACCAAGAAGAGATGGAGTTTGTTCGATCATCACGAGCAGAAAGAACAGCCGAACCAGCTGCCCCCTCGTCGAGAATGAAGATCGGAGAAGCCTATTGAGCTGCCGCCCACCAGAACTGCATTCTCTAAGCTGACGTAAAAACCATATAGACCGTCTAAATCTTATTCCTTTTCCACACTTCCCTCCCACCGACCCACGTCGCCTTCACCCTGCCCTCGGCGTCTAGCACAACCATATCGCCATCCCACCCTTTCTCCAACCTCCCCTTTCTTCCCTCCCATTCCTTCCCCAACGCCCTCGCAGCGTTATTTGTACAGCAAACGATCGCCTTCCAAAGCGGGATCGAAGCGAACGCGGAAAGGTTTCGAACGCAGGTGGTCATGTCGACGGCGGATCCAGCGAGAGTCGATGTTCCTTCGAGAGTAATGCTGAGTCCTTGACGGAGGATTTGCTGAGGTGGCCGGAAGGAGTAGAGGCCGTCTTTGGCGGATGGATCCATGACGAAGACGCCTGAAAGGAGTAAGAGGGGGAGAGGGGAAGAGGATTACAAAGAGAGAAAGACGCGTCGAGATGAAGAGAAAGAAACGACGAGAGTGAAGAGAGGTTGGAGAGAGCTCACAATCTGTCACCAACACACATCCTTCAGGGAAAGCCTGATAAGCCAGCCTAACCGCATTCGGATGAACGTGGATCCCATCGACAATGATTCCCCAGAAAGGTCGTTGGAACTTAGGTCCGACCTGCGAGCCCATCACTTGATCTCCGACGACCACGACCTCTTCCACAACCTCCTCCTCTTCCTCCTCATCGGATTCCGAAGACTGAGCGGAGGAAAGAGATGACTCTTGGGTGTCGTTGACAATGACGGAGGAGGGAGGAGAGGACGTTTTGAGAGGGGCGAGGGAGGAGGAGAGGTTTTTCGGGGAGGCTGGACGGGAGATGAGCTTGGAGATGGGGTCGGGGAGGAGTTTTCGAACCGACTTGGAGAGAGAAGGAGGGATGTAGGTTGGGGAGCCGATGAGACCGATGATGCCGCTGAGAAAGAAGAGAATGGAAGAGGAAGGTCGGCGTCTGGTGATGTTTACAGAGAGAGAGAAAAGGCTTTGCACTCACGTATCTCGATGATGCAGTTGGGGCATGGCATTGTAGAGGTGGGTGATCATCGTTGCTCCAGCGAGGACTGCGGCCATTGCTGAAGGAAAGACAAAGGGAAAAGAGGACGCGTCAACACCCAAGCGAGTCGACGCTTTCTCCTCTACGACGAGAGGACGAACCTTCGACTCCAGTCGCGTCACTAGATAAAGCAAAGATATAAAGTCAGCTAAAACTCACATCGAAGGTCTCCACGAACGAGCTGAGCGAGAGAAACTCACCTATGCCCGACACAAACCAACCCTCCCCTCCTCTTCACCTCCTCCACGGCTCTCAGCACTCCCTTCACCTCGGGAGCAACCGTGAACATCCTGAGCCTTTCCTTATCTTCATCCATAAACCCTCTTCCGTACACCTTCTCGAAGGTATCCCAACCTCCTTCGCACGAGAGGAGGTTGGCCTGAGGATGGCATCCCGGTTTATGAGGCGAGAGGAAGGGACCTTCGGCGTGGAACCCGAGGGAGGAAGCTCCGGTGGGAAAACGGTAGTGTTTCAGAAGAGGTAGGAGCCGCTGGTAGAGCGCTGGGGTTTGGGTCTGCAAGAAAGAAGAGGGAGGGAGAACGACGCGTCAGATGAGAGGAAGAGATAATGGAAAAGGACGGGCGAGGCTGGAGGGAGGGAGGAGATGTATGAGTATTGGGGACAGGAGTACGATATTCACGATGATGGTAGGAACAAAGGAAGTTACTCCTGTCTCTACGAGTCTGGAGGCGACGTACTCGAGCCGACGAACGTACTCGACGTCTTGAGCTTCCGGAGTCGGGAACTCTTTCGAGAGATCTGGAAGGGTCGAGAAATCAAAACCGTAGGCTCCGTTGATTTGGATGTCGAGGTAACTATGTAGACCAGAAAGCAAGTAAGATTTTATATCAGCGATCTTGCAGACTCGAAGAACATGACGACGAAGACGAGGCCTTGAATCGATGAGAGCCCTCGTCGAAGGAGAGATGAGAGAGATTTCCTACCCTGGAGCAACAACATCCCCTCCCATATCTACTTCCCTAACCTCCCTGCCACGTTCTTGAGCTGCGTAGAAGGCCTCCTGAGCTCCCACGATCTTGCCTGAGACGGGATCGAACCAGATGGACGAGGGCTGACTGACGCCTGAGTCCGAAGCGATCCTACAGTTCTGAATATGGACCAGAGGCTCTTCGGTTGACGGTGAAGGCGGGGACGGAGGAGATGAGAGCTTGGAGGAGGAGTTTGAGGGGTTGGGAGGGGGGATGGTGTGAGAATGAGGTGAGCGAGAGAAGGAGGGGAGGACGGAGGACGTCGGCGAAGATGGAAGGGCGAGAGCTGGAATCACGGTCATCTTGGGAAGGAGAGTGGAGGTTCGTGGACAGGATGAATGGGCAGAGTCTATGGATGGAGTCGTGAGAGTGGATCGTGGCGGTTGACGGTCAAGAGAAAAGTTGAGGAGGGGAGGGAGGGAGGGATTCGAGCTCGCGGTGAAGATTCCGAGAGAGCCGGCGGCTCTCCCGACCTTCCTTCCCTCTCCTCCTTTGATTTCAAGGCAAACCAGACCTCCAACCACATCCATCAAGAAACCCGACTCTCGTATCCTAGCCCACTACCAAGTGAGTGCCCAGACTAGAGCGAGCGAGCCAGAGAAGGACAGAGAGCAGCTCTGTCCAGCGACGGGGATGGCCGTGAAAGATCCAAGCTGGCAGACCGTTCCCTCCCTGGCACTGACTTTGTTCGTCTTCGATTTGACGTCTTAGCTCTCTGCTACACCCTTTTCTCCAACTTCTGTCTCTTCCTTCTCTCTATGCGACTCATCATCCGAGACTCCGGTGAGTTTCTCTTTCTTTCCCTCCTCGTCCTCCTCCCTCCTCCCCCCTCCTCTCTCTCCGATTTCACCGAGGGCTGACTCGCACCCTCTCTCTCTCTCTCTCTCTCTCTCTACCTTTCCGATTCAGCCGAGGAGACTGCCATCTATCTCGCTCGCTACTTTGTCCGAAGAATCAAGGTCAGCTTGCAATCTAGACCGGCTTCTTTCCGTTGAGAAACTCGAGCTCAACGTCTCGCCTGCCTTCCTTGTTTGCTCTTCCTTCCGGCCACAGACCTTCAACCCTTCTGCTTCTCGTCCCTTCGTTATCGGTCTTCCTACTGGATCGAGCCCGCTCTCGACATACAAGCATCTCATCTCTATGTATAGAGCTGGAGAAATCTCTTTCAAGGTCACTCGCGTTCTCTCCTTCCCACCTTTCCAACTTCAGCTCCTCTCCAGCTGCTACTTCACTTTTCGAAGATGATGTTACTGACCCTTCGCTCCTTCGATTCTCTTTATCAGCACGTGGTGACCTTCAACATGGACGAGTACGTCGGAATCCCTCGAGATCACCCTCAGTCGTACCACACCTTCATGTTTGAGAACTGTTCGTGCTTGTGTCTCCCCCTTTCTTCTCAGCCCAGCTCCCTTTCTTAACCAAGATACTCTGCTCTGCTACTATCTACTGACCTCTTCTTCCTTATCGCTCACCTCCTCGCCTCGAAAACAGTCTTCCAGCACATCGACATCCCTCCAACTTCCGTCCACATCCTCAACGGTTCCGTCCCGGATCTCATCGCCGAGTGCAGGAGGTACGAGGAGAAGATCAAGTCTTTCGGAGGAATCGAGCTCTTCTTTGGAGGAATCGGAGAGGATGGTCATCTCGCTTTCAACGAGCCTGGTGAGTTCGAACTTCGCTTCCCCCCCGACTTTCGCTCGGGACGAAGGAGAGATCTCCAGCGTCTTTGCCAGGGATGAAACAGCTATTGAAGTGTGCTCCATCTCTCCCAGGATCCTCGCTGGCATCGAGAACTCGTATCAAGACCCTCGCTCAGGATACCATCGAGACGAACGTGAGTTCTTTCCTCTTTCTTCTTCTCCTTCCAAGCTTTCGCAAGTCTCGTACTCTAATCTGACTCGTTGTCTCTTCCGACCCAACCATTACAGTCTCGGTTCTTCGAGAATGACGTCGAAAAGGTTCCCAAGATGGCTCTCACCGTTCGTTCCCTCAATTCGCTCTGCTCTCCTATCTCTTCCGTCGCACTCGTCGCTGACCACCTTCCTTTCTTCTCTGGTTCTTTCTCTTCGCAGGTCGGAGTTGCCACCGTTCTCGAAGCTCGAGAAGTTGTAATCGTCATCACCGGACGAAGGAAAGCTCTCGCTCTCAGCAAGTGCATCGAGGAGGGAGTCAACCATCTCGTTCGTCGCGTCTTCTTTCTCTCTCCCTTCTTGGTCTTCTTCCTTCCCGCTCGAGGACCCTGAGCTGATCGAGAGCAATATCTTGCTTTTTCACGCACAGTGGACCGTCTCAGCAATCCAACTCCACCCCTGGGCTCTGGTTGTAGCCGATCGAGACGCGACGATGGGTTCGTTTCCCTTTCCTTTCCTTTCCTCTCCTCTCCTTTCCTCTCCTTCTCTCCTCTCCTCTCCTCTCCTCTCCTCTCCTCTCCTCCTCTCCTCTCCTCTCCTCTCCTCTCCTCTCCTCTCCTCTCCTCTTCCTTCCCTTCAGCTCTGACCTTCTCTTCATCTATCATAGAACTCCGAGTCAAGACCGTATCTTACTTCAAGTCAATCGAAGCCGTCCAGGAGGAAGTCGAGATCTCTCAAGGGAAACTGCAGCAGGAAGCAGAGAAGTCCGCTCGCGGGTTGATCAACGGCTCGCAGATGGGACGCGGAAGTGCAAGTCCTGCTCCTCAGGGATCGAATAGTGCTGGTCGTTAGGTCGGTGGAGGGAGGAGGGGAGAGTGTTTTTCAGATTGAGCGTGGACGTATGAGTTTGGGTTTGAGTTCTTTTGTATCTCTCTCATGTCTGTTCCCTTGTGAGAGGAGGGGAGGATGGAGTTCGTGATACATGAACACAGCCTAGCATCGTGAGATAAAATAGCATCAAACAGAGAAAGAGAGAGAGAGAGGACGGGAAGTGGGATACAGCGAAGACAAAAACGACGGAACGCGGCGTCTCGATGTGAGACGCGTGAAAGAAATCCAACAGCCACCCAGTCCGAGTCTGAGACTACCAAAGTGGAGCAGGGGCGATGACGGGGTATCTGCAAGGTGTAAAGGGGCGGATGTGAGCTCAGGCTATCCAGAGAAAGAGTGGAAAAGCGAGGAAAGGAAAGACTTGCCCTTTCGTCTCTCCCTCGCCCTGCTTGAGCTCAACTCGGATATCGAACCTGAGAGAGTCCGATTCGGGGAGGTAGTCGACCATCGTCCAGTCTGAGATAGAAAAGGAGCGGTCAGTTTCTTGTGCGACGAAGAAAAGTGAGACGAGTGCGAACTTACTTCGCTTTCCCATCACGGTTTGTTGTTTGAGAGACGATCCATCGGTGTCTTCAGTGAACGTGCTGAGCATCTCCTCGTCCGTGTCGGCGTCTGCAGAGAGAAAGAAACGGAAGGGATGATAAGCCTCATATCGACAGTCTCGAAAGAAGACGGAAAAGAGACGAACAGTGAAGAGTCTTGTGACGGATCTTTCCCAAGGTCGCGACCATGGAGGAAACGAGTGCTGGTGGAGGGGTGTTGACGATCGCACTGGTGACGATCTGTGACGGAAGAAGAGGTATAGAGGAGGAAGAGGTCAGGTCTCGCGTTTCGTTCGAGCGATCTCGATTTTGAAACTAGCTCGACGTCGAGCGAAACGAGACTTCGAACTCACCTGGACCATGTACTTCTTATCCTTCTCAACTGGGATCCTATCCTTGCTCTTGGTGTAGAAAGCAGCGGTCGCAGCGCAGTGGACGTCTCCACTGAGGAAAGAGATTCGAACATGTTGCTCTTCGGCGATCCTCTGGCACTGCTCAACGAGCCAGTTTCGCTCGTCCTTGTGATCTCCGGCGGTCCAGTGATCGGAGAGACTGTATAAAGAGAGAGGAAGTGGAGACCGAGGTGAAAAGGTCAGAGGAGAGAGGAGGAAAAGAGACGCGTCGAGAAGAGAAGAGATGGGACGTACTCGTCGAGCAGCCTGGAGGGATGAGAAAGAATCGAAAGTCAGCGAAGCGAAATAAAGGGAAAGCGAAGCTCAGAAGACTTACTCTGCCTCCTTGTTGAACCTGGCGCATCGTAAAAAGAAGGCGAATCAGCGTAGGTTCTTCCGTTAAAAAATCAAGGGTGTTCGGAGCTGCTCTCACTTGTTCAGTGAACCAGCCATCATCCCCAGCTTGTTGAGAGCGAACATCGGGTTCAGTTTCGAGTCCAACGCCTTCTCGAGGAAGTTCATTCGAGCTGCAGATATCGAATGAAATAATCAAGTCAGCAGCTCTCTCCACTCCGAGCTGGTCGAGTACGAGTCTGAGTACTCACGGTAGGCGATAGGAATTCCAAGCTGGAAAACGATGTGCTTGACCGTCTTGGGAAGAGCCTTGATTTCCTTGAACACTCGATCGTAGGTCAAGGTGCTGCAGATGAGACCTTTCTTCCTCTCGGCACTATGGGGAGAAGAAAGCAAGGACGCGTCGAATTGAAAGTCAGTTCAGAGAGGCTTTGTTCTAGACGCGAGGGGATCTGACGTACCGGCAGTCTGAAAGGAGAATATTGAGGAGATGTAAAGAGAGATAGCAGAGTCAGCTTTCGGACGAGAAAGAAAGGACGGCGGAAGAGAAGACTGAAAAACGAACCGAGCAGAACCATCGCGACCTCAGGTCCAAAGTAGACGAGCAGGGAGTGGTTGGGAGCTGGGATCCAAGGTCCGTCTCCACCGATGATCATGCTCTTTTTTGATGGGAAAGGAGAATGGGACAGAAAGAGAGAAAAGAAGCAGAGTCAATTGAGCGAACTCCTAGCGCGACGATCGGTCGCGAGAATGAAAAGAGTCTCCGCTTTGAGCGCTTACCTTCATATGATGGTCAGCGCCGTATTGAGTGCCGTCCACAGCATCAACGACGAAGAGCTGGAAAAGCAGATACCAGAAGTATCCTCTCGAACCGATTGTTCGGAAAACTGGGGATTGCTGGAGGTCGTCTGGGTACGATCCGAAACCGTCGATGAGGTCGTGGTCGTCGAGCATGTTCCTTCATTGCCCAGAGGAAGCGGAGGAGAAGAAGATCAGGGACTGAGAGGAAGTGGACGAAGGGGAGAAGGAAGGGGAAAGACGCGTCGAACCCACACCATCGGAATGGTCGCATTGGCGAGACCGAAGGCTCCAGATCGGAAGATCTTGCAGTAGTGAGAGAAGTAGTATCTGGAGGTAAAGCGATCAGGTCAGTTTTGATCCGGTGAAAGCGACCGAAGGAGGAAGAGAAAGGGAGAAAGCGGCGAAACTTACCGGTCGATGGCGAAGGAGATTTCGTCCGTCAGAGGAGTCTCGAGCTTAGAGTTGGCGGAGCCGGCTTTGACCCAGTCTGAGGCAACAAGATAGGAAAGAAGTTTCTTTCGTCAGCTCTACGGATGAGGGCCGAGACAAACGACGACGGAGAGGAATGAACCTTGAAGCTCAGGTTCGAAGGTGAGACTGATTCGCGAGAGAGATGGGAAAGTCAGATCAAGGCCGTAGACCTAGCAGAAGAGGCAGAAAGCACTTACCTATCACAGTAGATCTAGAGAGTCGGAACGAGCGAGAACCGACGAGAAAGGATCAGCGAGAGCCAAGGTTCGACGCGTCGAACCAGCTCGAGATCGCCAGGAAAAAGAACGCACCTGATCTCCTCCACCAACCATACAATGGAAAGGCTTCTCCGCATGCTTCTCCAGCATATCCTCCCAAAGCGGATCGTATCCCGACTTGAACTGAATTCACCCAACCAGAGACCGACGGAAGGAGAGAGGGAGAGGAACGATCAGCGAACGTCGAGAACAGCCCTCGTCTCCTCAAAAAACAAAACCACAAAAAAAAAGTACGTGAACAGACCTTATCATGGTTGTAAAACGGCTCCGGATCAACACCTCCCGAAAATCCATTGCACGAATGAGCAGCCCACCGCAAAGGTTCGTTCTTCCCTGGAACCCAGAACGAAAGCTCTGTTCCGTGGTTGACTCGGTAGGAGACCTGGGTTGATTTCTCAGTGAGAGGGACGAGGATGGTGAATCGAGTGAAGGTGAAGGAGCCCTAGATCGCGATGGAAGAAAACGAAGTTGAAGGCGTCAGGGCGAGATTTGAGAAGACTGATTAGACGCGTCGAGGATGAGTAGGTGAGAGAGAGAGAAAGAGTAAGGACGTACCTGAGGACCATGGTATACGTAGATAGACTCTCCTGGAACCTCGACCTTCTGAGTTGATCCTTCGGAAGAGATGGAAGGCTTTGCGACGGAGGGATCGTTGTTCTGGAGGTTCAGATCTTTGGCGAGAGAGGAGAGAGTTTCGTCCGTTGAGGAGTTCGATCCATCCCAAGAGAGGGAGAGAGAGGGTCTTGGTTCCATGATAGATCCAGCGTCGGCAGTGACCTGTCGAAAGAAGCGATGAAGAACAGGTGAGAAGAGGTCGTCCAGACGCGTCGAGGAATCGAAGAGAGGAAATCGAAACTCACAATCATGGCAGCTCCTCTCCAAATCCCATCCTTGACGGTGTGGTACGTCAACATCGGTCCAGCCATGAACTGAAGATGAGGTTCCATCTGATTCCTAACCGAGTGATGTCGCTGCATACCAGGTCGACCGTCTCCGTCCGTGGTCGACGAAGGAGGAGCGAGTTTCGCGGCTTCGTTCGAGGTAACGTCCTTTCCGTCGATGGGAGGACCGAGATCAAGAGGATTCGTTGACGAGGTGTTGGTGAAGGAAGCTGGTTCTTGGACCGTAGGGGTGGAAGGAGAAGGGAGGGAGGCGACGGAAGCTGCTGAGGGACCTCCGTGAGACCAGGTCGATTGAGCTGTAGCTTCGAGGGAAGTGGGACCAGGGATGTCCTCTTCATGACTAGTAGGTATCCATCGAGTAGAAAACCGCGAGAAGGTCAGCGAAGTTTCGGCAGGGCTCGACTGCATGCATTCGTCTCCCTCCGTCTTCCTCGCGAGCTCAAGCTGAACAACACTGCCCCAATCTCCTTCCCTCCCAGACCTCTCCAAAGCCATCCCAGGGCATCTCTCTAGCTGTACTCACACCCAAATAGGAGGTCGATATCCAGGAACCTCGTATCCCCCAGCCTGAGTCTCAGGGATCGAGACCTTCGCTCTCTCCTCCTGCGAAGGAAGGTAGCCGTGATGAGCTTGCTCTTCCGGCGTTGGACCTGGTCTAGACTTAAGGTTGAGGTCGTTGGATTCGATGACAGTCTTGGGAGGAGCAGGTCCGTTGAGAGGCTCGATCGTTTCTACTCCGTGGAGTTGGGACGATTGAGGATGAGAACTGTGGAAAGAGAGAGGGAAGGAGAGGCGAGGACGGGAAGGAGGGAGGGAAAGAGAATGAATGCAGTTAGGATTGGAGAAGGAAGGAGATCGAGCTTGGAGGAAGAGAGACAGTTAAGAAGCTTACTAGTAGTCTGCTTGCTATACTCGTTCAAGGACCAGAGAGAGAGAGGAACGAGATAGATCAGCTCTGAAGACGGAAAGGGAAGGGAGGGAGGGAGGGAAGGGTTCATGTAACAAACCTGTTCAGCTCGCTTTCGAGCGTGTCGGCCTGAAGAAAAAACATCCCCAAAACAGGTCAGGGACCCTTCTCGTCTCAATAGAACGAGCCAATCTCCCGCTCACCAACTTCGTCCATGTTTGAGAAAGAGTACAGGAAGAGGTTGAGGTTGAAGTTGAAGGTCAACCCCCTCCTCCTTTTGAGGCCCGCCCGATGACGAGCCCTCGGAAAGAGAAAAAATGATTTTAGTATACGTAGATCTGGGAATCAGGAGCGATCTGGGAAGTAACGGGGCATGGGGAGCCGAGATAAGATAGACGAGAGGAGGAAACTGAGCTTCTAAAAAAAGGGAGTAGGGGGAAGACGTGACGCGTTGTTGTCGCGGTTTGGTTTTCTTTTTCCTTCCCGCTGTTGGGAGAAGAGAGAAGAAGGGTCTGCAGGGGTTGGTAGGAACAATTCCTGATACCTTTAGGATCCTCGAAAAAAAAAGAGAAACCGAGAAGCAGCGAAAGCGTCGAATGCAAAAGAACAACGAGGAGCGAGGCTCAACGAACGCACTGAAGCTGCAGAACTCCATTCTTCCTTCTTCCTTCTGTAATATGTAAAGAAGAATCGAGGATGCTATACTCATTTCCATCCACAAAATAGATCTTCACGATCTTCAAAGGAGGTTGAGAAGGAAGAGGAGTCGAAGGAGCTTTGCGTTTGAGCTCGTCGTTTGAACTTGGAGTCGAGGACTTTCTGTTGTGAAGCCGAGGTGCTTGTTTCGAAGAGGAGGAGGGGAATGCGAGGTTCCATTCGGGCCTGTGTTTCACGAAGATAAGGAGAATGGGTAGGAGGAGGAGGGAGAGAGAGAAGAAGCAGGTTTGAGCGCGAAGGAGAAGAGACTCAGACGTGAGGGAAAGATCCTCGGAGAGAGGCCAACGTCCGACGGAAATGATGGGAAGGGTAGCAATCCTGGCTGTTGGAGAGGATCGGAACGTTTGTTCGAAGGAAGGGAGGTCGTAGGCGAAGGAAGGCGAAGGTAGCTGAGATGGGAGGAAGAGGAAGAGCGGTTTAAGGAGAAGAGGGATCCAGAGAGAGATTTTCGAGGACTTCTGGTTCGGATGTTCGAGTGGCTCGTTGTAGGAGACAGAAGATAAATTGTTTGTTTGTTGGTCTGTGAGGAAGGGGAGTTGGCGACGGACGAGGGAGGAGGGAACGGAGGAGGAGGAGGAGAGGCGATTCTGAGGATGCTGATTCGCAGGATATTCGCGAGGATGCGAGAGAAGCTGACTATATGCTCAGAAGAGTTGTAAGCTTTTTTTCGATGTTGACGGTCGAGAGGGAACTAACTCACTCGAGCTTCTGCGCTCTTTTCGAGCTCGACCTCCTTCCTTCCTTCCCTTCCTTCTCCCTCTCCCCTCAACCCATCACCCACCCTCCCCTCCTCCCTTCCACCAATGTCCCTCCGTCCCACCCTCCCCCTCCTTGCCATGGGTCTCCGTCACCCCCGTAACCCCCTCCCTAAAACGCACCGCAACCCCCTCCCCGGCGTCTCCTACCCAACCTACCACCCCCTCCGATCCCAATACCCTCACCCAAACGTCTTCCACCTCTCTCGTTCCCAAGCTCGCTCCCTCCCCACCTCCCCTCCACCTTCCCACGGTCCACCTACTCACTTCCGTATCCAACTCAAACGATCCCCTTTAGGATTGCCGAAGGTGTATGCGCAGAACTTGCAGAAGATGGGGTTGATGAAGAAGGATAGGATTGTGTTTCATCCTTTCAGTGATGTGATGGGAGGGAGGATACTGAGGGTTAAGGAACTTGTGGAGGTTAGGAATGTTAGTTGGTGGCAGATGGAGGATGAGATGAAGAGGGGGAAGGGAGAGGCGAGTGGGTTGGAGAGGTGGGAGGATAAGTTGAGAGGGAAGAGGTTTGGGGAGGTTGGGGAGGAGTTTGCTTTGTAGAGGGAGGAGAGATTTATACGAAATGTGAGTTCATGGGGTCTTGTATGGTCTGGTTGAGCTGAGCTGAGAGGAGGTTTGGGAGGGATGGATGCAGTTGCAGGGAGGACGGAAGGGAAGGAAGGAAGGAAGGAGTCGACGAAGCTGACCTTTTTTCTCTCTCTTCCCTTCCCTTGCCACTTCTCCCTCGTCGCTGTCCAGATCGTCCGCCGGCATACAGACACCTTTGCAGGCGCGATCGGGGATTATCATCATGAAATTACAAACACTCTACTGCAGCCCCTCCCTCCCGAGGAAAGCTCGTTCCTTCCTCCCCTTGAGCTCATTCATTCGAGCTTCCCTCCTTCCCTCCTTCGCCCTCTCCCTCTCCCTCTACTGCCCAGGCACTCCAGCTTCGACTACGGCTCTCCGCTTCTTTCTCACCTCCCTCGCCTGCCTCCTCCAAAAATCGAACCCTTCCCTCCTCTCCTCTTCTCCTTTACGAGAGCGTCCGTCCGTCCAGCCTACACGCGCGCGTCGTCCCTCGTCCTACCTCCTCCCTTGAGCCTTCACTACCTCTCTCTCACTACACTACCCTCATCGGACTTCCTTCTCGTGCTTCGCTTTTTCTTTCTCCCTGTCCAAACCTTCTCCTTCCCATTTCCCTGCTTAAGTAACTGAAGAAAAGAGCTCACACGAGCAACCGTCTCGTCTCGCTCGATCCGTCCTCTCGTTTCCCTTTGCCCTCCTTTCTCTTCAAACCAGCGCTCATGGCTCAAAACCGAAAGCGAAGCGTAAAATCTTCCACAACGATGAAGCCCAAAATACTAGATAATAATAATAAAAACATGTCCAAGACGTCTAAACGTCACCCTCGGCATCGCCTCTCGCAGCTTCGTTCACCTCAACCGCCAGCGTCTCCCTCCTCCTTCCCTCCCCCTTCCCCCCCCCCCGAAAAAGGATGCAAATGCTGAACCGATCCTCTACGAATCGCGTTCCATCTGGAACGTACAAACCTGGCTTTTTGGATAAAGCTAAAGCTGGTGAGTACTTAGTCGAGTCTCTAGGAAAAGGAAGGGAGGAGCGGATGCTGACGGTTTTGGTTGGTTTGGATTTGGTTTGAATGTTTTGTAGGGATTGCTCATACTTCTACTGTGAGTCTTATGGTCTTCGGTATCTCTCGTGGTCGTGGGATAGATGGATGGATGGATGATGAAGAGGAGCAAAGAGAGAGTAGAGCTCAACCTCCCGTCTCTCCCTCTCCCTCCTCCCTCCTCCTTTTCTCCCCCACTAAAACCCTTCCTTCTTCCTCGATCTTCCCATCAGATCCCCGGAATGGGTAACAAAGATCTCCGTTCTCTCCAAACGCTCATCAACGAAGAAAAGGGAGTCCTAACCGCTCACGACCGACTCGCCAACGAAACCTCAAAGGCTTCAACCGCTCTCGCTGCCTGGGGGAACTCGGAAGGTCAGGATTTGAGTGATGTGCTTACGAAAGCGGGGGAGATGTTGGGCTTGTTGGTGAGTTACATCCGTGTGCCTTGGAGGGGTGGGAGGGGAGGGAAGGAGAGAGGGAGGGAGGGAGGGATGACGTTTCGGTTTAAGTGCCTTTCGCTGACTTTGTTTGTCTCGATCTCGGCTGGTTGCTGGGGGATTAGAGCGTTGCTATTGGGAAGTTTGGAGAGAGGCAGAAGGATATTAGGACCGTGTACAAGAGTGGTGAGTGAGCTTCTAGCTTCTCTCTTTTTTCTTTTGGGTTCAGAGACGAACGAACGAACGCAGCTCAGAGGAAGGGACAGAGGGGACGATGGTCGAACCTTGCTTGGAAACTGAACTTTCTGCTTTGGGTTTTCCTTACAGTTCGTTCGAGCGAGGAAGTGCTTGAGGAGACTAAGAAGAGGAGGAGAGCTGTTGGATCGAGATCGGAGAGGGAGGAGAAGAAACTCGTCAAGATGAGTGCTGAGGTGAGCTGCGAGCTTCTTTCCTTCCTCTTTCCATGCTAGCAATGTAGAGCTGACCCGAACACACTCTTCTCTTCTCGCTCGCCTAATAGAACAAGAACCTACCTTCCCAGACTGAACTCCTCCAGTCTCTGCGAAACGAGATGCGAGAGGTTCGTTTTCCTCCCACCTTCTCTTCTCTTCCGCTTCCCTCTTGGCGCGTCGGTTCGGCTCGCGAGCTGACCCGATCCCTTCCCTCAGCTCGACACGGAAATCATGAACGAGGAAGCTAAGCTCTCGGACTTCAAGCGTCAAGCTACAAAGGAGGCTTTGGGAATCAAGTTTGGAGCGTTGTTGGAGTTGAGCGAGAAGGCGACGGTACGTGCCCCTTCCCCTTCCCCAATCTACATCGCTCGTTCGCATGCTGATCACACATCCGTCTTCTGCTAACAGATTGTCGGAGAGCTCGGAAAGCTGCTCATCGAAGGTGCGTCTGAGTTGCAGACTCGTTTTCAAAGGACGCGTTTCGCTGACCTTTCGTCTCGCGACTTCCTCCTTTTTCAGAGATTCCTCTCGATACCACTCCTCCTGGATACGGTCGAGCTCCTTATGACGGTTCGTCTCGTCAACAACTATGAACTCGCACGCGACTCTTCTCTCTGCCCTGAGCTGACTCAACCCATCTTCCTTTCTCATCTTCTTTCTTTTCCTCAGCCTTCGACCGCACTGCTCGACTCGCTTCGGAAGCTGCAAAATGCGTCGAAGAAGTCATCTACCAATCTCCCACGGTCGAACTCATCCCTCACACTCCCAACACCAACTCCTTCCAAGGTCAAGCGGAAGCGTCTTCTTCTTCTGGTCGACGAGAGGCCGAAGCGTACGAAAACGTGGACTTTGGAGACGAGCCTGAACTTCCTCTTCGACTTCGACGAGAGGAGAGCAATGGAAACCTGTCTCAGTCCAACGGAGTCTCTCAAGGTCCCAACGCTTACGGAGTAGGAGGAAGGAACCGAGTCGTCCTTGGACCCGATGGAATCGAGCTTCCCAGGAGTCGAGAGCCGTCTCTTTCGAGGGATACTCCTCCCATGAGCCCAGCAGCCGCCTATCGACAGTCGTTCCACGCTCCCGACGCAACCCCTCTTACTCGAGACGACGGATACGGGAACGAGATCCCTTACGGAGAAGGAGAGGACGACGAGCAGCTCGATCGATACAACCCTCCCGCTCCTCTCCAAGCTCCCTCGTCAGCTGCAGGAGCTACCACTCCCACTCGTCCTCGTGTTGGGGGTCCTCGTCTGAGCTTAGGATTGGGATCGAACGCTGGCGGAGGAAACTTTCTAGGAACAGCAGGTCGAGATCTCTCATCGTCTTCGCCATCGTCGCCCAACCCGGCTCATCCCCAACCTCCCTCCTCTCCTCCGGATCAAGAGACCTTCCTCCCTTACGCTTCCTTCGCTCCTCCTCAAGGCCCCAACGTCTCGTCACCCCCAGTCTCGGCGGCTACTCCTGGAGGAGGATATCTTCGTCGAACCTCAGCCACCTCTACTACCAACGGAGGAGGAGGAGGGTTCGACGCTGCTCCTCCTCTCGCTCCGTTCGCGAGGGAATCAGGACAGAGTCCGATGTCGGAGGGAGGACGAGAACTCTACGTTGATGCTCCTGAGGGACCTCCGGATGTGATGATGAGATCGGAGAATGCTTCTGGACCTGCTGGAAGCCAGTACCCTCAGTACGACTACTGTACGTTTCGCCTCTTTTTCTATCCTCTTTTCTCCTTTCGAGACGCGTCGCGTCGCGGGCGTTTGCCTCAAGCTTAAAGCTGACCTCTCTCTTCTCGCACCTTATCTTCAATTCCTGTATCAGCCTACGATCCCACCTCTCCTCCCCCACCACCCCACTCCGAATCCGCTCGTCCCAGCTCACCTTTCATCCAACCTCCTCGAACCTCCTCCCTCCCACCTCAATCCCCTTCTCACCACCAATCTCACATAATCAACAACACCTATTTCCCTCCCTCCCCAACAGGCTCAGCAGCAGCGGCTCCCTCAACAGCAACACCCAACAACAACAACGAACACTCCCTCGCCGCCGCGGCTGCTCAAAGAGAAGTCGAAAGAGAAATGGATTCCCTCGCTTACACCTCGGCTAGTCCTTCCACCAACCCAGATTCGTACGCGCCTGCGTCGGAATCGACTACGCCAGGAGGAGGAAGGAAGATCAATGCGGGTGCTTTCTTCAAGCGAGGAGGAGGAGGGGGAGGAGGAGGATCGAGACAGTTTGTCCCTCCTGCTTCTGGATCTGGATCGGTGGAAGGGGATAGGGGAGTGAGCGTTAGTGAGGAGGAGGAGGAGGAAGGGGGGGAGAGGTCGAGTGGGAATGGGAATGGGAATGGGACGCAGCCCCTGAATGTGGTGAGCAGGAGGAGTAGGGAGGCGGCGCCGCCTTATGTTGGTTGAGTTGAGAGGAGGACAGGAGTGGCGGGTATGATAGATTAGGCTTTGTTTTGAATGTTTAATGCTTTTTTTTACTTACTTACTGCTAGGATTGATTGCTCTTTGATACCTTTCATCTACGGAATCGACAAGAACGAGAAACTTAGATAAAGGAGAAGAACGAGCTCTCACTCTTCCAGCTGAGACGCGTCGGTTTCGTTCTGAGAATCGTCTCGTTGCATACGTAGAGTCTCAAGATGCTTAAGCTAGGAAATGAGACTAGCTGTCGTCCCCACTGCTTCCATCGCGCAAAAATTCTCACTAGACTTGACTAGTCTACTCCTTCACCAGCAACGACGACGCGTACCTCGCTCGAATCGGTCCGGAGGGGAAGAGTTCCAGCTGCTGTTCGTTGATCTTTTCGAGCTCGTTGGTTGGAAGGAATTTGGCGAGGGAAAGCTGGAAGTAGCAAAGGAGCGGAGTATTGTCAGCAAGCGGATCGGATCGCACGAGCAAGGAATGAAAGGAAAGAAGAAGAAGGGAGATGGACGCGCAAAGACTCACAAGCATCAACCTAATCCTCTTCATCCTCTCATCCTCTCCCACCTCGCCAACAGGTCCCCCCACCTCCTTCGCTTTCGCAGCTCTCGTGCTCCTGGCACCAACACCCGCTCCTCCAAGACTCCCGTTCTTCTCCTCCTGTTCCCTCGTCAACTCACCCAACTCCTTCCCAACCGTCTTCAACACTCCGTTCACCCACTCTGGACTTCCGTACGCCGCCTCAACTTCTGGAGCCGTAGAGGTGGAGAGAGATCGTTTGCGTTTAGCTGAGAGGGAGGAGGAGGAAGGTGGTGCGGGGGGGATGGGAGCGGTGAACTCTTCTGGACGGTGAAGGAGGAGAGGAAGGGAGATGGGAACGGCTCGAATAGCGGCGAGATGAGCGGTTTGTTGATGTCGGGAGGGGAGGGATCGGATGGTTCGGGTTGCGAGACGGTTGAGGAGTTTGGGATTGGGGGAGTTGACGGTGACGGAGAGGGAGGGAGGAAGAGGAGGAGGAATGGTCGCGTCCTCCGTTCCAGGTTCGAGTTTGGCGGACATCGTCACGTCTGCTTCTCCTCCTCGTCCTCCTCCTAGGACTGGAACAGCAGCAGCCTCTTCGACTCCAATCATAGGCTTCTGCTCCTCCCTATCTTCCTCTCCTTCCTCCTCGTCCTCGTCCTCCTCCTCCACCTCCTCTCCGTCCATCATCACCCTCCTCTCCCTCTCCCAAGCCTCTCCCACAGCTCGCCCAATCGCAAACCCTCCAGCTCCATAAACCCTCTTCACCACATCCTCCTCTATCCACTCCCTCGTCAACTCACTCTTCCCTCCCTCCTCCCCAATCGCCTCCCTCATGAACCTCTCCAAACTAGCCGCATAAGCCTCCCCAACATGACTGCCGTACATCGCCTCCCTCAACGTCGCTTCCGCTCGTGCAGCTCTCGCAGCAGCCATTCGATTGCTCAGCAAGGGCGACTGACTCTCGAGGAGAGGGTCGAAGAACGTTGGGACTTCGGGGAAGGGGAATCGAAGGAAGGGGATTTGAGAGGCTTGGTCGTGAGCTTGAGGAGCAGCGGCGTGGGAGTGAAGGAGAGGGAAGGATCCGAAATCAGTTGTTGTTGCGGCTCGATAAGGATCCACTTGAGGGACGATGATTCCTTCGGTGGTAGGATTAGAGTCGATAGCGTAGTAGGCGAAAGGGTCTGGGTTGTAGACTGGGATGAAGGTCCGAGGAGGAGGAGGAGGAGCGTTGGAGTTCGAGGGAGGAGGAAGAGGAGGAGCTGGACGTGGTTTCCTCCAGGAGAACGCTGGAGCGAGTTGGTTCTCGTTTGAGAGGTTTCCGTAAGTGGGATTGAGAGGAGTAACGGAAGAGGAGGGAGGTGCTGGAGGTGGAGGTCGACTGTTGGGTGCTGCTGCTGCCGCGAAGGCCTTTTGGTTGAGGAGGGTCGAGGCAGAGGGGATGGGCGCTGCGAGGAAGTCGCGAGGGAGAGGAATGAGACCAGGTGCAGATTCCGGACGGAGGACGAAGGCGTTGAGGGTCGGGTAGAGAGATTCGACTGATTTGAAAAAGAAAGGATCAGTTTGAGGAAGTGAAGAGGAAAGGGAGATCGAGGGACGCGAAGAGACGACTTACGTTCGGCGAGATTGAATGAGCTGTCCGTCAGCGTGTGAACGTAGTCTGGATGAGTACTGAGCTTGGCGACCTCCTTTTTGGTCTTCAGTCGTCGACCTACAATGAATCAAAGAAAAGAAACGAACGTCAGCTCAACTCGACTGAACTCGAACGCGTCGAACGAAAAGCAAGCGAGCAAACTCACCTCTCGTCTCCCACCACTTGACCAAATGACAGAATCCCTCCTCAAACTCCACCAAACTCGTCCCTCTCAGCTTTCCGGCATCATCCGTCGATCCCATCACCTCTTGCACGACCACCGGAGCAGCCGTCATGACCGCGTTCTGACTCTTCTTGTACGGTCCTCTCTTCTTCCCAAGCTGATTCGAGCCCGTCCCTACGATCCTCACTCCCTCGGGCGTGAACTTGGCTGGTGACTGGACCTCCGCCGATGGAGATCTCGGCGTTGAGAGGACGGAGGGCGACGGGGAGGGAGCAGGAGTAGGTGAAGGAGGAGCTGGACGGACGAGAGCTCGGTTGGTTGGGAGGTGTTTGATGACCCAGTTTTGCAGCTTGTTGGCCATCTGAACGAACATGGTGTCGGGTGGGTTGAAGGTTTTGCAGTTGATGAAGATGAGGAGGAGGTCGTGCTGGGAGAGAGAGGAAGCGTTAGAAGGAGAAGCGAAGGGAGGGGAGGGGAGGAAGGAAGGAGAGAGAGAGCTCACCTCGAACAAGTCGAAGGTCTTGTACTCCCTGTTGGCGAGCTTCTCCTCCATCCGAGTGAGCGACATGGGCTCTTTGATGACGTCGCTGTAGCCGGGAACGTCGTCGTCGGTGACTGAAACCCAAAGGAGGAAGAAGGATGGATGGTGAGCTCGCGAAGGAGGAAAGGGAAGGAGGGAGACGAACCTGGATCGATGAAGAAGGCATAGTCGTCTCGTCTGTAGAGCAAACAGAGCAGAGTCAGCGTCTGCGACAGATGTATACGAAGGAATACTACCTACTTTCTAACCTCTCTTATCATCTTCTCGCAAACCTCCTTGAGAGGAAGCTGCAGACGACCGGAGACCATGGGCTTCCCATCTGCTCCTATCCTGGGCTTCTTTGGAGGTTTGACCTTCTTCCCTGCAGCCGTCGAGGCTCGCTCGGTGATGCCACTCATCGGAGTCCCAGGCATAGAGCTCGATCCATCCGTAGCTTCTCCCACAGGAGTCCCAACCGTGGGTGTAGGTGGTTCGTAAGGCGTCGAAGTCGAGGTCGTTCCCGATCCAGAAGCGACGGGAGGAGGAGGAGGAGGAGTGGCGACGACAGCTGGAGAAGGAGCTCGAGAGGTGAGAGTAGACTTGACGAGGCGGATAGGAGTAGAAATGGGATGGGAGGGAGTAGGGATCTTGATGACAGAGATACGAGGAGGAGGAGGAGGGAAGGACGCGAACGAGCGAGAAGGAGGAGCAGCAGCTGCTGACGAAGGAGGAGGAGGAGGTGGTGGGGGAGCAGGAGGAGCAGGAAGAGAAGCATCTGCCTTGATGGCTGCTTGGATCTGAGGATTGAGCTTCAGTCGGATCTTGAACGACGGCTTCGGTGGACCAGGGGGAGCCGACATTTTCGAAACAAAAGGGGAGAGGAGGGAAGGGGAATGGAAGGAAACCGTTGAGCTCAAATTCGAGGCGAGAGAGCGATGAAAACGCGCGCAGAAGGGAAGGGAGAGAAGACGACATCCGGAAGATTTGCTTGCTTGGTGGTGCAGAACAGAAGAGACGGTATAAAATCTCGCCATTGATTTACATAAGAAAAAAGGAGGGAAAATCAGAGAAAGAAAGGGCATGGCCGACGAGCAGAAAATGGGCGAGTCGAGTTGAGGGTTCTAGATACGAGGTCGTGAAGGACAGATCAGCGATTCTTTCAGAGAAAGTTCAGAGAAAGTAAGCAAAGTATGAAGTATGATTGACGAGAAGAAGAGGAGGTTGCTGAGAGGTCTGAGGAAAGGAGAACCCGACTCGACCTTCCTCCTCGCTCCGTCTCCCAAGCTCTCGTCTGTCTGTTAGATCATGTATAGGGAAGTGACAGCTTGGCTATCTATCACTAGAGTCTCAATCAAAGCATCTGAAATCGAGCACGAAAAAAAAAAAACGCCGCCGGTGGAGGCTTCTTCCATCACCTTTCCGTCGCGTCGGGTCTCATCTTCTTGCTCACCTCCTTCCTCGCCACCGCCTCAACTCCCTCACACTAACCCGCGTATCTGAACCTCCCCTCTCGGAATCCTTCTCATCCTTGCCTCGGCCTCACTTCCAAGCCGACGCGTTCTCTCGTCTTCCGCTCTCTCGTGCATCGCTCTTCCCGAAGATCCAATGTACGGTTTCTCTTTGTTATCTCTCGTACCCTCTTTATCCCAATCTCTTTCATAAACCTTTCTCTGATCTTCTCTCCGTCCCATGCTTTGATCTCGTAGATTCCGATCCCGTCCTCCGAGCCAAAGGAGCCCTCCTCGCGCTTCAATACGACGCTTTGGTCGGAAAAGCCTGGAACGGATACTTCAGATCAACCGAAGGGGATCTCCAGTCTGTCCTAGACGCGATCAAGGCCTTCCAGCCTTACATCACCAAGGAGTTCACCGAAGGAAAGGAATTTGGAATCGGAGACATCCTCATCGCTCCGTTCATCGTGAGTTTTCTCCTCCCTCCCTCTGGGCCCTCAAAGTCGCGTACAGTGTCTGCCTTTCCAAGTTGAGGTTCAAGCTAACTCTTCACTCTTCGCTAATTCTCTACTACTTCTCTGCTCCAGGGACGAATCTTCCTCTTCTCCAAAGCAGGAGACGATCTCAACGGACTTTGGCCTTCAGGAGCTGGATCTCGACTTCTTTCCGCTCTCGGAGGAGAGAAGTTCGCTCCCCTCAAGAAGCTCGCTGAGAGGTTGGGTAGCTGGGAAGCCTACAAAGATTCTTTCGACGCCGGTGAGTCGTCCTTATTGAGATGTAAGGTTTAGCGTCGTATTCGATCTGGAGAGAGAAAGAAGGACTCGTGAGACGCTAGCTTGGTGGTCAAGATGTAGACGAAAGTAAGAAAGGAGAAGAGAGAAGCGAAAAGGTTAAGGGAATATAAGGCTGTGTGCAGAGAGAGAGAGCGAGCGAAAGTAAACGAGAGAAGCGAGCTAAACAACCTATTCTACTATAGAAAAGAAAGAAAGAGATACGCAAATCTTCACAGTCCTTCCCTTCGACTCCTTTCCATTCGAAAAGGAGACGCGCCGTTCGCGCGCGTCGTCCGTTCAAACTCCGCTGACCTACGTTCCCTGAAAGTGATCTTCTTCTCACGCAATCGCAGACTACCTCGTGAAAGGAACCAAGGATAGATTCACCGCACAGAAAGAGAAGGAGAAGAACGAGCAGAAGGCTTGATTGATTGATTCCCTCAACGCGTCGTTTCTTTTTTCCACCATTTCGTTTTGTCCCCACTGCTTTTCCCCTCTCTCTGCGCTAACTTAACTAGTCTAGTCTCCTTCACGACCGTAGCATGACCAGCTTTGAAATTTCTCCTTCCTTTATTCAGATGAGCTTAGTGAAGACTCAGAAGTGATTAAGAGAAATGGAAGCAACTTTAGAAGTCCCCCTCCCTCCCTCTCAATCAAGACGCTGCACTACCAGAAGAGAGGGACCCGCATTCGATTCTGGAAGCCCAGCAAAACGGAGCCGATATGTAGATGCTCGAACAAAGAGCCGAACAATCCCTGATCTGAATCTCTCTCTGGCCCACAGAAGTGACAAAACAAAGCAAACGATGCGCGTCTCTCTCTCTGTCTCTCTTCCTTCCCTTGCCTCTCGAACGAACGGACGCACAACTAAAGGAGAACAAGCCATAATAACCCATAGTAACCCAACCCTACTTGGAAGCCTTCTTCCCTCCGCCCTTCTTCCCAACAACCCCCTCCTTCACACCCTTCCCAGCTCCCGACGCGGCGGTCTTCTTCTTCTCCCCCGACGACTTCTCTCCCTTCTTGGGAGTTCCAGCCATCACCTTCTTGGGCTCCTTGACGGCAACAATAGCGGGGACGGCCTTCTTGGACGAGGATGCTTTTGTCGAAGGGGCGACGACGGCGGGAGTGGTGGAAGAGGGAGGGGGAGGAGCAGTCTTGGTTGAGACGGGTCTGGGTCCTTTGACTTTAGTCTTCTTCTCCGAAACGACGACCTCCTCCTTCTCAACTCCAGCCTCAGAAGCACTTCTCTTCTTCCCCTTTCCTCCAGCCACCTTCTTCTCTCCCTCAGCAGCAGTCTCCTTCTCCTCAAGTTCCCAAGCCTCCTCCCCAACTCCATCCCACCTCTGTCCCTCCTTATCTCCAAGCTCGCAGCTCCAGATGGGGAGGGAGACGGAAGTGGAGGTTTTGATGTTGAGGGATTGGATGGAGGACCAGCCTCCTTTGATGTTGGAGACGACTTGGGGGATGGCGGAGAGGAGGTTGGCGAGGGTTTGGGAAGGGGTGTGCGAGGGGAGGGGGGAGATTTTGATGGATCTGGAGAGGGGAGGAGGGGAGAAGAGGTGTTAGTTTTGTTCGGTTGGGTTGAGGTTGAGTTGAGGGAAGAAAGAATGAGTGGGTTTGAAGAGAGAGAGAGAGAGAGAGAGAGAGAGAGAGGGAGAACGAGGAAGAGGCGAAGGGGAGGAGGGAGAGGAGACTTACGTGCAGGTTCCCTGAGTGAGATGCATGTAGGTAGCCGAGACGGCTCGCTCAAGCTCAGCCTTGAGATCCTTCCTGGTCAAGCAGACGGGGACGGGTTGCCTGCAGAAAAGCGAAGAAAGTGATCAGCTCGCGCGAATTTCAGCCCTCCCTCTCCCTCTCTCTCCTCGTTGTGTACTTACTTCTTAGCATCAAACCAGCCCTTCCCGAGCAGCTTAGGCAGCAAAGGTACGATCCTCTCATCTGCCAAGAACATGCCATGCTCTCCGAGCAACTGCCTCCTTGCCTCGAAGGGCTTGAACTTTCCTCGGAGCTTGGTGACGCCGACGACTCGAGAGACGAACTTGATCTTGGAGGCCTCGAGGAGATCCTTGTATTCTCGTTGAGGATCCTTGACGAGGAGACAGATGGACGTCGTTCGAGGGTCGATCAAAGGGTTGGGGAGAGTGCTACAGGAGAGGGAAAAGAGGTGAGCTCTCGAGTTTTTGGCTGCTTCGTTCAGCTCTCTCCCTCTCCCTTTTGCTGCCAGAAAGTACCCAAAGAGATAGCAGACACTCACATCTTGATAGGCTTCAACTTCTTCTCGGGGTTGATGGATTTAGTAGCGACGACGAGCCATACGTTCTCCTCCTTAACGATGAGCTCGGTATCCTCCTTCTGAGCTCGAGCTTTGAGAGCGTACGAGGAGAGAGCGTTGACCGCCTTCTCAGCCTGAGCGTAAAAAACGTGGCCGTCCACGAGGGAGGGAGTGGTAGAAGAGGAAGCCACAGGCATGACGAGAGAGAGAGAGGAGAGGGAGGAAGGGAGGGAGGGAGAGAGAAGGAGTCGAAGTTGGAGGAGGACTCGAGCGAAATCCTTGCGCGCGAAGGGGTTTCTGGACGCGGAGTCCAAAGTGTGGAGGTGAACTCAAACAGCGACGACCGAGCTTACAGCCAGAAGCTTGGAAGGTTTTCTTTCATTCGCCCACTCCTTCTCGACCATCCACAGACGACCTATATCGACTCGCCATCGACTGCTTCTTCTCCTCACCTCTTCGTCTCCCTCCCTTCCATCGGCGTCCTCCTTCCTTCCCTCCCTCCCTTCCCCTCCTCCTCTCCCCTTCCTTTCTCCCTCCGACCATGGATCCCTCCTACTCCCACGCCTACCCATCCTCCCACCGTCGCTCCACCTCCAAAATCTCTCTCCCCCGTCGTCGCTCCTTCATCTTCACGAAAGAAGCCATCAAATCCGAACCTTTCCTCCTCCTCGTCGCCTCCAACGTTCTAGGAGCCTACTCAACCATCGCAGTAGACGCCTGGTCGCTCAAGAGAGGGGTATCTACCGTAGTCCTCACAGCAGGAGCACTCAGTCTAGGAGCTATATGGGGAGCTGTAAGAGGCAGAGGAAGGTTTGATCTCGTAGGCGACTTGGTGGGTTCTCGCTTCTCCTCTCCGCTCCGGTCCTCTCGCTCAATTCGGACACGACGAGAGCCAAAGATCAAGCTCATTCCCTTCCTTCTTTCCTCAAATCTTCAGTGGCCCACGTTGCTGATTTACGCGGGACTGCATACAGCTCAGTACCTCGCCTTTTTCGTAGCTCTATCGGGCCTGAGTCCGCTGAGGTGAGCTCTCTCCCGTTCCTCTCCTTGAAGACTCCTTCCCTCGTTCCTCTCCTTGCCTCTCGAGCTCACCACCTCCTCCCCTTCGCTCTTTCTGTCGTCTCTCATAGGGTTACCCTCTTCACCGCCTCTCTAGCTCTCTGGAAGACAGCTGTAACGATCCCACGCTCCTCCGTTCGTATACCTCTCGTCCATCTCACCCTCCAGGGAAGGAAGGCGCGAGCTCAATGACGCCCGAACGACCGACAGCTCACTTCTTTCCCTCCTCCTTCCGCTGATGTAGATACCAGGAACTCTTTCTCTCATCTTGGCCGTCTCCATCTCCATCTTCACTTCTTCCTCTTCCTCTGGTAAGCTCGTCTCTCGTCCCGCTCTCGTTTTCGTTCGTGTCAAGCTCAACCTCTCCTTCCTCCCTCCCTCGTTCCCGCTTCCTCTCCCTCATCCTCGTCTACCAGGCTCCCTCGCCTCAAGCCTCTTCTCCCACTTCGCCATCTTCACCTACCTCCTTCTTGGGAACCTCAAGGACTCCCCCGAACGAAAACTCGTCACTCAGTTCGCCGGAACAGGGAATGGACTGGATACCGCTCGAACACTCGCGATGGCCATCGGAGCGTTCGCGTTGTCGTTTCTGGTTCTGTTTGGGATCCTCATTGTCAGTCTTTCCTGTCCTCTTCTCCATCCTTGTCAAGACTCTGTGTACTGATGGTCGTCCATCGTCGTCGTCGTCGTCGCTTCTCTTAGGGTCGCTTCGACTCTTCCATCCACGCGTTCGCGACCGTCGAGGGTCTGCATCACTTTGTCTACGCGACGTTGATCGCTCAAGCTATCATCGCTCATCCGACGGTTCTTCTCGTGCCTTCGACGGTCAAGCCAACGTCTGCGAAGCTCGCGTATCCGACGACGTTTGCGATTGCGATGGTGATTGGGATGGCGTTTTGGCGATTGGAGGTTGAGAGTTGGGATGTAGCGATTGCTGGGATTGTCTGGTTCTGTGAGTTCATCGCTGCTTGCTCGTCATTCATTCTCATCTCCGTCCCTTCCCCCCCTCCTTCGTGTCGACGTCGACGGTCAAAACTCATCCAGCACCCACCTCTTCCTCCCTTTGAACCAGCAATCGTCTCCCTCCCCGTCTCCCCACCAAACTCCAACCTCCTCTACCCCTCCCACTCCCACCCGGCCTCCTCCATCGCAACAGCTCCAACTCCTTCCTCTTCAACCGTCCGTCTCCTTCGAACCTACCTCAAAACCATCCTCGCAAACCCGGAATCCAAAAAGATTTGGTACTTCTTGCTGCTCAACCTGGCGTACATGCTGGTGCAGATGATTTGGGGCGTGTGGACGAATAGTTTGGGTTTGATCAGTGATGGTGAGTTTGGGCGAGTTTCCTTCCTCGTTTGTTGGAGAAAGGGAAGGAAGAGGGAAAGACGCGTCTCTCGTTCGAGCAGAGCTGACTTCAACTCGTTCGTTTTCCCTTCTCTTGCTTCCCTGTAGCTATCCATATGTTCTTCGACTGTATGGCGCTGGGAGTTGGGTTGTTCGCTTCCGTCATGGCGACTTGGAAACCGAACGATGAGTTCACTTACGGGTGAGTTTTCGAGCTCTCCTTCTTCGTCCTTCGTCTCGTTGGAGAACCAAGCTAAATGCTTGATTCCTTTTTGTCTTTCTTGTGCTCTTGCAGATACGGTCGAGTTGAAACTCTCTCTGGATTCGCCAACGGAGTCTTCCTCATTCTTATTTCGGTGTTCATCGTTTTCGAGGCTGTTCAGAGAATGTGAGTGGTAGCTTCTCTCTTTCCTCTCTTCGTCGATCTCTTCTGTCTCAAGAAGCTGACACGTTTTTCGTATTCTCTACCTTGGCTCAGCGTCGATCCTCCCGATATGAACACGGATCAGCTCCTCCTCGTCTCCTCCATCGGTCTCGCTATCAACCTCTTCGGACTCTTCGCGACTGGAGGACATCATCATCACGGAGTGAGTATTTATCTCTGTATCTCTCCGCGAGAACCAAGCTGACCTCTGTCTTCGCCTCGTTCTCGTTCTAAGCACTCTCACGGACACGACCACGGACACTCACCCGCTCCTGCTCCTAAACCCAAACCCGTCGCCGTCAAGGTTCACTCTCCTCCCAAGAAGGCGGTCATGGTTTCTTCGTCGCATTCGCATGACCACGATGTGAGTGGTTCATCGCTCGAGCGCGAAGGGGAAGAGGATGGATGAGCTGAAACTCAAACGCGTCTCTTCTCTTCTTCTCTCTCTTCTTCTTTCCTTAATCCCAGAGCCACGACCATTCTTCTCATTCTCACTCCCACGACGATCACGATCACTCGTCTCACTCTCACTCTTCCGATGACAAGAAGAAGGCTCACTCAGTGAGTATTTCTCTCGTCGAAGAGCTTTTCTTTCTCTTTCCTTCCCTTCCTTCCTTCGACTGACCTTCCTTTCTTCTCTTTCGAAAAACAGCACGACGACCACGACCACGATCATTCGAGCCACAGTCATGGGGATCACGATCCCTCTCACTCTCATTCGTCGGAACACAAGCACGACGAGCATGTGAGTGTCCGAGTCGGGTTCCCTTGCTCTTCCTTCGCACTGACTCGTCTCTCCTCGTCCGTCCCTTGATCTGTTTCGCCAGAAGGTCCACTCTCACGACGACCACGATCATTCTGGGCACGCTCACGCTCACCACGATCATTCGGCTGAGGATTGCGAGGGAGGTCATGATCATGATCACGATGTGAGTTCGAAAGAGAGCAGAGAAGGACGTGAGTCCAGAGCTGATCCTCTGATCTCCGCTTTCTTCTCATGCAGGATCACGACCACGACCACTCTGGACATGATCATTCTGGACACGACCACGCTGGTGTGAGTATCTTCTTCTTCTTCCCCTTCTTCTCCTCTTTCAAGAGCCAAGCTGACCTCTCGCGCTCTCTCTCTCTTCTCAGCACAACATGCACGGAGTCTTCCTCGTTCGTCCCTCCTTCCCTCTCCCCTTCCCTTCCTTCTTTCGACTCTAATCTTTCCCTCTTTCCTTCTTCTCCTCAAACAGCACGTCCTAGCCGACGTCCTCGGTAGCGTAGGAGTCATCATCTCCACCGTCTTGATCAACTTGACAGGCTGGACAGGTTGGGATCCTATCGCTTCCCTCCTCATTGCAACCCTCATCGTCGCCTCCGTCGTTCCGCTCGTGATCGATAGTGGGAAGGTGCTCTGTTTGGATGCAGGTCAGGATATGGAGAAGGATGTGAGAACTGCGTTGTCGGAGGTTCGTTTTTTCTTTCGTTCTCGTTCTTCTTTTTTTCTCTCGACGCGCGAGAGAGACGCTCATCCTCTTTCTTTTCCCTTTCCCCTCCCCCTCTATCCCCAAACAGCTCTCCCAAATCAAAGGTCTAGCCTCCTACGGTGCTCCTCGTTTCTGGCCGAAAGACGGATCCTGCTACGTCGGTTCAATCCACATCCATCTCCTTCCCAACAACAACAACCCAACCTCCTCCTCTTCCTCCCAAGTCGACCCGGGCCGACCGTCAGAAGCGCTCCACCAAGGGTACGCGCATGCAAAGACGTACGTGAACGTGGAGGAGGTGGTGGGGAAGGTGAAGAAGTTGTTGAAGAGTAGGATTAGAGGGTTGAGTGAGTTGAATGTACAGGTGGAACCGAGTAGGGAGGGAGGGGGGATGAAGGGGTTTTGTAGTTGTTTGACTTAGAGTTATAGGCGTTGGAGATGAAATTTTTTGTTGAGTTGAGGGAGTGGCTTGAAATTCAGAGAGAGAGAGACGGAGAGAGAGTGGATGAGCTCGCCTTTTTCGATCCCTTCCTTCCTTCTCTCTTCTTTCTCGCCAACCACCAGCAACGCGAGCTTTCTCTTCTTCACTCCCTCCTATCTCGTCGTATCCGTCCCTTCCAGCCATCCATCCCACCAAGAACAAAAACTCACTCCCTCCATCCTCGATCCAGCTCGCCCTCGACTCTCTCCTCCAGGCTCTCCCTCCGCCCATGTCCGTCATCTGGCAATCCATCCCTCTCCGTCCCTCCCAGCTCTCTCTAGCTCACGTTCTCAAATCAGGTTAGTCTCATCTTCACTTCCTTCCGACTCTCACGAACGAGCTGAATGAAATGAAAAAAAAAAAAACTCGACGTCCAGGTCAATCCTTTCGATGGACGCACACCCCTCTCGCTCCCTCTCCCTCATCCTCAACCTCCCCAACAGAGTACTCCCTCTGTCTCCCAGATCGACTTATCCTCCTTCGACAATCTTCAACCCATCTGCTTTACTCTGCTGTCTTTCCTCGAGGATCGTCGAAGGAGGAGGGAGAGGGGGAGGGAAGAGAGAAGGAGACGGAGCGATGGGTTCGAGATTACCTTCAGCTTGAGGTGGATGTAGAGGGGTTGTATAGAACTTGGGGGGAGAGGGATCTTGTCTTTCGGAAGGAGGAAGGTGAGGGTGGAGTATTGGAGGGAGTAGGGGTGTTGAGGCAGGACCCTTGGGAGTGTCTTTTCTCGTGAGTGATGAGCTCGTTTGGACGAGCTCACTCCCTCCCTCTTCGTTGACCTGATCCCTTTTTCGTCGTTGGTCAAACAGGTTCATCTGCTCCTCCAACAACAACATCCCTCGTATCACTTCCATGGTTCAATCAGCAGCTCGACATTTCTCCCCTCCTCTCCTTTCCTACTCCTCCCCGTCGCCCCTCCCCGTCGCTTCCTCCTCCTCCTCTCCCTCTCCCTCTTCTTCAGAACCACCAATCTCCTACCACCCTTTCCCACCCCCTTCAGCCTTCTCCTCCCCCTCCGTGATCCCCATCCTCCGCGACCTAGGATTCGGCTATCGAGCTCCGTTCATTCAACGAACAGCAGCGATGCTTGTCCAGGAACATGCTGAGCCTGAGGAGTGGTTGAGAGAGCTGAGAGGGTGGGAGACGGAGAAGGCGAGGGAGGAATTGGTGAGGTTTTTGGGGGTTGGGAGGAAGGTGGCGGATTGTGTTTTGTTGATGAGTTTGGATAAGGTGAGTTTGTTTGTTTCGTTTTCTCTTCTCTTCTCTCTTCTCGTTCGAGTCGCGTCGCGTTCTTCTTCTTCTTCTTCTCCCTCATTGACTCGATGAGAATCACCATCACCACCCCTCTCCCATCCACCCTCATCCTTCCCTTTCCAATCAAAGAACGACATCATCCCCATCGACGTCCACGTCCATCAAATCGCTCAACGAATGTACAACTTTCGACCTTCGTCGGCTGCTCTTCCAGGTGGGAAACGGAAAGCTTCTACTTCGGGCGAGAAGATTCCCATGACTCCCAAGTTGTACGAGGAGGTTCAATGTGCGCTGAGGGAGAGGTGGGGGGAATGGGGAGGTTGGACTCAAGCTGTGAGTTCTTTTCTTTCTCTTCGACGCGTCTTTGTCTTCGTGGCTCTTTCAGTCTTCTTTCCTCTTCCGAAAAGATCATCATCGTTCCACTCTCTCTCTGACTGATCCATCCCCTTTTCCTCTCTCTCTCTCTCTCTCTCTCTCTCTCTCTCTGTTTCACTCCTCTCCTTTCTGCCCTTTGTACGGTGAACAGGTCCTCTTCGCCTCAGACCTCCCCTTCCTTCTCTCCTCCCTCACCCCAAACTCAAGCAAACCCCTCAAACAACCCCTCCTTCGTTCCTCTCAACTCTCCTCTGCCTCCTCCTCCTCCCTGCCGAACGGTCTCATCCCTCTTCCAGCAGCCATGCTCCCTTCCTCACCTCCTCCCGAAACCAAACCCAAGCCCGTCGTCGTCAAGGTTGAAGGAGGAGGAGGAGGAGGACGAGGGAGGTTGAGTTTCACTAGTTCGAAAAAGAGTAGTAGTAGTAGTTCGAGGAAGGTGGGGGAGGTTGGGGTGAAGGTGAAGGAGGAGGAGGAGGAGGAGGAAAAGGTTGGGATGGGGGAGGAGGGAGCTGATGAGGGAGGAAGGAGTTTAGGAGAGAGGATCAAGAGGAGGAGGAGGAATGCTGCTGGCGGTGGTTTCTAGTCTGTACTTTTGAACGGACGAAGTTTCGTTCCTTTGCTTGGAGTGAAACTCAAGTCGACGCGTCGGACGTTTTTCCTTTTTCGCTCTTCCTTCGAACCTCCTCTGGGCCCTGGGCCACTGATCGATCGGGAGGGACACCTGCGAGAGAGTGCAGTATAGTTAGTCCGATCTCCTCTGATTCAGATGGAGGGCAAGACGGACCAGGAGTTTGTGGGTGTGAGAGAAAGACAGGAAGAAAAAAGGGACGTTTCCAGAGCACGCCGATGATAGATACGAGGGGATGGACAAAGAGAAAAGAGAGAGAGAGAAGGGTAAAAGCGAGCATGATGATAGATGAGATCCGAACTCTTCGGATCCAACAAAGCTCTCAACTCCTACGAACTTGCACCCTCCTTCTGCGCCTTCTCCTCCCTCTCCCTCTGCTCCCGCTCCCTCCTCTTCCTCTCCCTCACCTCCTTCCCCTTATCCATCTCCTCCAACTTCCTCAACAACTCCTCCCTCTTCTCCCCCTCCTCCGTCTCCTCAATCATCCTCTGCCTGGCCTCCAAACGCTTCAACACCTTCTCCTCCTCACTCAACTCAAACCATTCCGCTGAACTCATCATCTTCCTCCCTCCTTTGAAAGGGTTCACAGGTTTCGTGTAGTCTTCCCATTTTTTTCCTACCACCACCTCAACCTCCCCACCCTCACCCTCACCCTCTCCTCCTCCTCCTCCTCCTCCTCCTCCAACAGTCCCTTCGATCCTCTTCACCCGTCCAGCCTGTCTGGCGAGAGCAGCTTCCGCATCCTCCTTCTCGACGCGTTTCTTCGCCTGAAGGAGGTAGTGCGTTCGTTGAGCTGGAGAGTGTTTCAACAAGGCTCGTTTGAGATATTTGGCTTTGCGTTGGTACTCTAGTCGGGTTGGGTAGTCGAGGGTGTTGATAAGACGATGCCAGGCTGGAGGGGGGACGGTTTGGAACCAGTTTACGGTGGAGTCGTTGAGGTGGAGGATTCGAGGAGGGGGGGTGGGAGCTGGGACGGAGGGGAGGGAGGTTGGGGAGAGGTATAGGGAGCTGAAGGAGGAAGGGGAGTCGGTGGAGACGAGAGAGGTGGAGGGTTCGATGGGCTGGAGGGAGAAGGAGGAGGAGAGCGAGAGAGAGAGAGAGAAGGAGGTTAGCGGAGAGGGCGAGAGACGAGCAGCAGGAAACAGAAAACGGAGAGCTCACCTCTGCGAGACCGTACGATCCTGCATCGATGAGCTGCTGGTCCCTTCGAGCTTGGATTCTCGGATTCACACGAGGCGCTTGGAAGGATTTAGAAGGTTTCAGAGGGGCACGACTCGAGCTGGGTTTGCGACGGGCGCTCAGAGGTCGAGAGGAGGAGGAGGAGGAGGAGGAAGGAGAGTCGAGCTGACGGAGAGGGAGGAAGGAAGAAAGAGAACCTGGTGAGCAAGGGAAAAGCTCGTATGGAGATGAAATATAGAAAACTGCGTACGTTTCCATGATCGGATCCTTCTGAGCTCTTTCCGGAGGCTGTTGAGAAAGAACGAGGGAGCGTAGAAGACGAAGACGAGGAGGAGGGGGACACAGGGAGGAGAGAAGACGTCGAAGCGAGGGAAGAAGAGGAGGAGAGGAGGTGTCGACCGAGAACGAGTGGACGAGCGATCCGAGAGATGGTTGAAGGGAAGGACATCCTGGAGGTGGTTGAAGGTTTCCCAGGGATGATGGTTAGGAGGAGAGGAGCAAGGAAGGAAGGAAGGAAGGAAGAAAAAGGTTGAGCTTTGCCTGAAATTCGAAGGGAGACCTGGGCGAGAGGCTGTCGATCTCTCCCTTCCTCCCTTCAACCTTTAACAACACCTTCCTCGTTTCTCTTCTTTCTTGTTTCTGTACATCCATCCATCCTCTCTCTTCTCATCTATATAGCTCTCTCTACAAGAGTGTACTCGGACTCCTCTGGTCGCTCTCCCAGCTCTCCGCCGTCCCTTCCCTTCCCTCCTCCTCCGCCGTCCTTCCCAAGACCCGCAATCCCCTCTCGCTTTGGTCACAACAACGACAAACGCTCTCTTCTTGATCGGACGTAGCTCCGAAAAGGTGAGCACAATATATCTATCTATCATTCGCGCTTCAAGCTTCTTCCAGGTCTTTGATCCAGATCGAGCTGACCTCTTCTTCCCCGCGACGGATCCAGCTTCCCTTCCCTCTCTCTCCTTCGCGATGCTTCTCCTCGTAGCAGCCGCCCAGCTCGCCTTCTCCTTCATGAACGTCATCATAGAGCTCTTGGATCGGAGCACTCCAGTTCCCATAACCACGATCCAGGTCAGTCCAGACTCTCTTCTCTTCTGCTTCGAGCTCAACTCCTCGGCTCTCCCGGAAATGTAAGAAAGCACCGTCGGAGGGTTCAGCCTCCTCCCTTTGCATCGAACAACATTTTCTCGACGCGTCTCACCGTCGAGCAGCACTCATAGTAGAGTTCTACCAAGCTCAACTTCAGCTGCCTGAAACGGGAGACACCCTCTCCCTTCAGTCTCAAACCCTCCCTCTCCCTCCTTCCGCTCTCGCTCGCTCGCTCACCTCCGCCCATCCTTTCCGTCCCTCCTTCCCACGTTTTCCCATGCTAACCGCTCCCGGTCTTCTTCTACCAGATCGTCGCCGTCCGAATGGCCATCACCTACGCTGGAAGCACCTCCTGGATGCTCTGGAGGAAGATCCCGAACCCGTTCATTGGCCCGCCAGAGGTTCGACGGTTGCTCGTCGCGAGAGGTGTAGCAGGCTTCTTTGGGCTTTTCGCGGTTTATTATTCGTTGGGGTATATGACGTGAGTGCTCTATCTCTCTCTTTCATCTTCTCTGTGGAGTGGTGGTGTTGGAGGAGGCTGGGCGAGCGAGTTTTCAGAGGAGGAGGACCTTGAGCTGAACCGAACTCCTCCCTTCCCCGCTTCTTTCGCTCACGTCTCCTCCTCCTCTCTCCCACATTATTTGTCGTTATCTTGATCAGGCTCTCCGACTCTACAACCCTCACTTTCCTCACTCCAGCCCTCACAGGTCTCTTCGCCCATGTCTTCCTCGGAGAAACCTTCACCGAACGCGAACTCCTCGCCTCGCTCGCGTCTCTCGTCGGGGTCGTCTTCATCACCTGGCCGTCCTTCCTGTTCGGAGAGGGAGAGAAGGATCTTTCAGGAGAGAGGGTCCTCGCATGGGAGATAAGAGAGACACACGTCGCGCTGGGAGTCAGTTTGTTGGGAGTTTTTGGAGCTGCTGCTGCTTGTGAGTCGTTCGCGTCGTTCTTTTTCCTTCCATTCTTCGCAGAATCCGGATGGAGGCTGCGAAAGATAGCCCTACGGCTTTAGCTGACGTACCTCATCTGACTTTTCCTTCAACAACCGTAAGACACCATCATCTCCGCCATCGGTCGACGAGCTCACGCCGTCCATATGGTCGCGTACCTTTCTGGAGCTAGCTTGGTCGCCACCGTCGCGTGAGTAGTATTCTTTCCCTTCTCTCGAATGACTTCAACTGACTACCGACCACGTCTTCGTTGGCTTTTGCTCTCTACTGCACAGCGGAATGATCTTCTTTCGAATCCCCTTCGTCTTCCCTTCCACCTTCCGCTCCTTCATCTACCTCATCTCTGCTGGAGTTCTCGGCTGCATAGGCCAAACCCTTCTCTCGCTAGGGTTGCAGGGAGAGAAGGCAGGAAGGGGATCGTTGGTCATGTTCTTGCAGGTGAGTTTGAGCAAACCACCTTCCTTTTCCTCGTCGTCGCGTTTCGACTCGACTTGAACCGTCCGCTGAACGCCCTCGCTTCTTCCTCCCATCGATCTCACTCGCATCAGATCATCTTCTCGGGTCTCGTCGACCGACTCACCTTCGCCCACCCCAATCGACTCCCCTTCTTCTCTTTCCTCGGATCCCTCCTCATCCTCCTCGCTGCTTACTTCGGAACCGTTCGTTCTTCCTTTCTTCCCGCTCTTCCTTCCTTCTTCTTTCTCCCCGAACCCTTCTCATAACGTGAATCTCTCCCTCCCTCCCAACTAACATCCCTCTCTTCCCTCTTCCCTTCTTTCCTCTCCTCCTCACTCAGTTCCACAACCTAACCCACCCAAACTCCTCCTCAACCTCCCCGACCGCCTACTCCCCCCTTCGACCTCACCACTCCGACCTCCCTCTCCACTCCCCCAAGATTGCACGCGATCGAAATCAACAACACGCGTTCGCCTTTCCTCCTTCCTTCAAAGGAAGCGCCAAACCGTCCTCCTCGTCCTCATCGTCTTTACGTCCCCTCAGCAACTTCGTCGGCTCTCAAGCTCAGTCGATAGCGGAGAAACTCGCCCAGACGCTCGGAATTGGAGCATCGAGTAGTAATACTGGTGGACGAGGGGTAGAGAGGGAGAAGGAGAAGGAAAAGCGTCCGTTGACGGGTGGGTCGTACTCTTGCGTCGGCGGTCCTCCTGGTCACTCCTCATCGTCGTCGTCGTCGTCAGCAGGAGCAGGAGCAGGAGTAGCATCGGAAAAAGTCGGCGGCTTGGGCTCGGGATCGATGGCTACCTTCGGTGTGTCGAGTTCAAACTCGTTGAGCGGAGGAGGAGCAGGGCCGACGATGGGGGGGGAGAAGGATCAGATGGAGAGAGGTGGGAGTGGGAGTATTGCGAGTGGGAGGAAGAGTCCTAGGTCGTTTGCGTTGGGTGGAGGGGTGGTAGGCGGGATGGAGAAGATTAGCTAGTATGTATGTGTAGTAGATCTCGACTTTCTGTCGTCTCAGATCTGGGCTGTTTTGTGCTCTTTTTTGGACTGTGCGATTTTCTTCTTCTTCTCTTATTTTTTCGTCTTCGGACTCTTCGTTTTGTTTCTTTGTATGATTGAGACGATTGGACTTGTGCCTTACTGTAGTCTACAGTGGTTTGGGAGGAGAGAGAGAGAGATAAGATAATCGGAGAGGAGAGGAGAGGAGAAAAGAAGAGAGCCTGATCCTGGGAATGAATAGAGAGAGAAAACGGATCGAGGACGATGCGACGTACACGCTCGCTCTTCCCTGCAAGTGGTCTTGATCGTACGAAAAAAAAAAACCTGAGACGTGAGAGTGAAGGTACCGAGAGGAAAGTGATTTTCCGCGAGCTGCAAAAGATGGACGGACGAAAGCTTGACGCGTCAAGCGGACGATGGTCGAGAGCTGCAGGCGAAGAGACGTGGAAGGCAGGGAATGAAAGGAGTGTGTAGAAGAATGAGAAATATATGACTATCATTAGATCGTTCAGCTACTCTACCACCTTCCTGATCCAGGGATGAAGGAGGGAGGCCAAGATGAATCGTTGGACGCGAGCGCTGAAGGAGCCGAGGAGAAGTTGGTGTGTAGATATCTAGCGTCGGGTTGAATGGGCAAAAACAAGAGTCAGGCCCTCGAATACGTGTGTTCAAGACGAGCTGAGAAGAAGAGAGAGAGAGAGAGAGAGACGACGAGAACTCACGTAGGAAACGCAACGTCGCCTTCGAACGCGTCCGTTCCTCCTCCTCCTCCCAGATCGAACCCTGCTCCGCCACCAAAGTCCGCAACACCCGCTCCCACCCCACCGCCACCACCCATCCCCAAAGAGGTCATATCCCCGAAACTCATAGGACTAGCAACGCCCGAGAGGCTTGGGCCCATCCGTGAAGGGGAGATAAGGGAGGCGAAGAAGTCGGATTGATCGAGTTGGACGGCGGAGAGAGTAGAAGCGAGATCGTTGTTTGCGGTGTTTTGCTGGTGATGCTGAGAGGGGAAGGATGAAGAGGAGAAGAGGGTGGGAGTTGTGTTGGTGGTGGTGACGAGGACGTTTTCTTGAGTGATTTGAGCGGCGTTGTAGGTTTCGAGGAGGCTTGAGAGGAGGAGTGCTGGTGGGGAGGAGGGCGGAGGGGAGGTGAGTTGGATGGATTGGATCAGGGTTTGGACGAGGGAGAGATCTGAGTGAGGAAGAGGGAGCGAGGAGATCAATCAACGAAGGAACGAGAAAGGGAAGGGTCGAGAAAGAAAAATAAACTCACCATCTCTGGATGTCTTTCCAGTCGAGACTCCTTCGACAACGAAAGTCGCTGCTAGCTTGAAGTACTGTGAAAAGAGCGTTGAGTCAGAAACTCTCGTCGTTAAGAGTAGAACTCATTAGCTCACCATCGAAAGTCCAAGAGGAAGGCGGCCAGCAGAGGATCCCAGTTCGACGTTCGTGCTTAAGACCTGAAGCAAGGCTCTCGAGGTCGCGAGGCAAGATGCGTCGTCGTCTGCCGTTGGTCCGTCAGCTTTGCATCGCTGGATGATCGATCCGAGAAGGGTACTGCTATGGTAGATGAGGACGAGGAAGCTGAGAAAGGAAGCTTGATCAGCGACGTGGAGCGGATCGAACGCGATGAAGAGACGAAGAGAGAACGAACTTAAGAGCTGCTGGATCAGGGATCGTAGAGAACGCAGAGGTCCCTAGGTTGGAAGCTGAAGTGAGGAAAAGAGAGATGAAATTAGTTTGGGGGGTCAGAGAGGGCCGACGACGAATCTTCGGCTCACAAGCGATCGCTCCGAGCCACTTCTTCGCCCACTCGTCCACCTCTGTGTCAGTGAAAGAAGAGATTGTCAGAGGACCTTTTTTAGTGTTATCTTGTGAGACCGAAGAAGAAGCGAGCTCACCGAGCTTGAACCTCTTCACAAGGACCTCGTCCTGATAACCCAGCGCGTCTCTTCTCGACTCTCCCCTCCCGCCTCTTGTCCGGGAAGCCAACATCTCGACCACGCTGGGAAAAGATCTCGCTGCAAAAGAAGATATGAGGCCGTGCATGATCTTGGAAAGAGCAGCGATGGCTTGGAAAAGAGGTGGCGTGGCGGCGGTCGTGAGGGAAGGGAGATCCAGAGGAGGGTTCGCGGGTAGGAGCGGCCGAGAGAGGTGGAGGGAGGAGTGGAAGAGCTCGGTTATCTTGAAAAGAGCGAGAAGAAAAAGAAAAGGGGAAGGAAATAACGAATTCAGCGGCGCGTCGAGTCGCGTTGAGGACGAGACCAAGAAGGCACGCGTCTCGTCAAGGAAGATATCCGACTCACCTGCACTAGTTCCCAAACCCTCTTCCTATGCTCCTCGGCTACCTTCCCTGCCCTCAAACACTTATCAGCAGCCAACCTCCAAGCCAAACCCATCAACACCTCTCCTCTCCTCTCTCCTCCTCCTCCGCTCTCTCCTCCTCCCTCCAACCCAACCAGCCAAGTCATCGTCACGCACAACCCCACAATGTCATCCAGTTCTCCTGGATCCGACGATTTCGAGCCTCCGTCTCTGTTCGGTGGTGGTGGCCGAAGAGGAGCGAGGACGAGATCAGAAAGAGCGAGATGGAGGAGGTGGGAGCTTTGGACGTGGAGGGAGGTGATCTGAGGGGAGGGATGGAGGAGGGTTGAGGCTGCCAAGACTGCTGAGAGGAGGAGCTTCGATGGACGGGGGGAGGGTGGGAGTGGGAAAGACCAGAGGTGGGGAAGGAGGTTGGTGTGAAAGCTGGAGGAGGAGAGACGCGAGCAAAGAATAACGAAACGAGGTCAGACGCGTCTCCACTACCGGGGCAACATTCCCGCGGCGAGTATACAAAGTAGATCAGAGCAATGGAATTACTCACAACTCCCAACAACTCATAACTCCCTCGAAAGTCAAAGCCGTCATATCGACCTCCCTCCCGCCATCGAAGATCGACGTCCTCGTCTCCTGCAACTGTTCGAGCGTCAACCCAAGCGTATCCGCCATCGATCTGAACCTCTCCGTCATCTGAGGCGATGCTACCCGTGGAAGAGGGAGAGATGGCGGAGGCATCGAGTTGATGATGGTTTTTTGAGGTGTCGTCGAAAAGAAAGGAGGAGAGCACGGCGGAGAGCTGGCGAATCTGAGTTCCGACTTGATCTCCGACTGCTTAGGGGTTGGTTGAGAGTAAGATTGCTGTTGAGAGTCGAGGAAGGATTGGGAGAGTCGACCGTTGGTGGAGGAGGTGGAAGAGGAGGGATCGTGAACGATGCTCATGCCTGAGGAGGAGCGTGCTGGCGAGGAGGAACGAGGATGATTTGCTCGCATGTCGGATTCAAGAGATCCTAAACGTCGTTCAACCATTTCTTGCCTGTTGAGGGAAGAGTCGAAGGGTAAAAAGTCAGCTCAACGCGTCGAAGTTGTTTGACAAGCGATGAGCTTGGTTCGAAAGCAGCTACGACCGCCGTTCCAGCAGACCTCGAAGATCTTTGAGCTGAAATAAGAGACTTACCACTGAGCATCGTCGATGAGGATAGCGGCCTTGGGGAGGAAGGACAAGAGAACAAGAGAAGGAGGGAAGCAAACAGGTGAGCTTCGGTTCCCGGACTCCTTGAGCTCGAGCTGAAAAGAAGCTCACGTTCGCCCTTGGTTTAAATATACAATCCGAGTTGCTAGCCTTACAGCGAGCGCAAGGAGGGTTGTCACCACCTTCGCATTTCATCTGAAGGAAAGAAGGGTACAAGAAAAGACCGAAAAGGGAGGGAGGGTAAGCGGAGATAAGGGGTGAGCTCGCTCGTCCCTCTCGTCCTGTACCTTTTGCCGTCGACAGTTGACTGGAGGTGAGATATCGATCGAGAAAGATCAGCATCCGGACGAGAGACCAACGAGATCAAGAAAGAAAGCACTCACGACAAGCTCGCCCGGTCCTATTCTTCTCCTTCTGATCTTCCTTCTCGTCCTCCTTGACCTTGACGGCCTTTTCTTTGCCCTTCTTGTTCTTCTTCCTCTCCTCCCCCTCCCCACCGCTGCCGTAGCCTCCTGCATCTCCCTTCTGAGTACTCGTAGAGGGAGCTCTCGACCTCTTTTTCCCCTGGCTTGGACCCGCTTCAGACGAGGACGGAGTCGAGGAGGAAAGATCCAGCGGTGGAGCCGCTCCCGTGGACGAGGCTGTGGCTGGATTTGGGATATGCGAGAGACCTGGGAAAGAGTTGGCCAAATACGGGTGCGATCGAGGTTGATGGTAAGATCCTGCTGGGAAAGGAAGCATCCTTCCGAGGAGCGAGAGAAGGAGAAACGGAGAGAAGGCGGTTGAGGGAACGAGGCGAGTCGAGCTCAAATGAAGCCATGCGGCGAACCCGGCAAGTGGCCGAGAGAGGGCAAAGAAAAAAAAATGACTTATGACCTTGAAGGTTGCTTTCTTTGATATCTATTGCTAGGACAGGTCGAGCGAGATATATCGATCGAGATCTGAGTCCGAAGCGGCCAAGGGAAGGAGGAAGGAGCAAAAGGTGAGCTCGAACTCCCTCAAACCTCCATCTTCTTCTCCTTCGCTCTTTCCTTCTCTTCCTTCCCCCCCTTTTTACCACCGCTCTCGCTCTCGCTCTCCCACGATGTCCTTCTCCCCCTCCCCCTACATGCACGACGATAATCAACAATCCTACTCCTCCCCCTCCGCCCAGGCCCCCTTCTCTCCTTCCTCCTTCTCTCCCGCTCCCGCTCCTTTCCCTCCCCCTCCGAACCGAAACTCCAACAAACCCACAGGCAAAGGCTCCCGAGGTCCTTATAAGCCTCGAGCCAACAAGCTCGCAGCAGCAGCAACGCCCTCAGCCTCAGGAGGCCCCCTTTCCTCCGTCTCTCCTCAACGTGCTCCTTCGACAGCTCCCAAACGAGTTCGACCATCGAAGAAGAAACAGAAGGAACGCTCCCTTTCGCTCGAAGACGACATCGACGATGACGATCTCGTAGATGGAGCGGGAGATCAGAGGATGAGCGAAGCTGGAAGGGAGGATGACTATGACGGGGAGGGGAGAAGGAGTACGAGCGTTCTGGGAGGGAGTCGCGCTGGGACTCCCATGGGTGGAGGAGGAAGGAGGAGGGAGTCGACCTTGGAGAAGGGAGGGGAAGGGAATGCTGCTACTGGGTTGGACGATGCGGAAGAAGAGGAAGAGGAGGATGAGGGTGACGAGATGGGGGGAGGAGCTGCTGGGGAAGCGAAGGAGGTGAAGGAGAGGTTAGATGAGGTGAAGGAGGCTCAGATGTACGTCCTCGCTCGTTCCTTTCTTGTGGTATGGGAGTTGGCTGGGGTTGGTGGGATGAAAGAGGGAAGAGCTAATTCTGTTGATCTGGCTGCTGGATCATTCAGGCTGCTCGTGGACCACATGGACAAAAATCAACGAGCGAGGTTCGATTCTTGGAAGACTTCGTCATTCCCGAGAGCTCAGATGAAGAAGGTGAGCTTGTATCTCTTCTTCCTGGCCCTTTTCAGAGACATCTACAGTACCTGGTGGACTTGAATGCGAGCAGAGAGAAAGCCTCTCTCGCAAGCAGCGATGCTTGAGCGTTGGAAGGATCTGAAGTCGAGCTCGAGCTCGACCTCCTCCCTCCTCCCCTCGTCAAGTCGCCTGTCCCCTTCATCATCCACGCCTTCCTTTCCCCCAGTCTCCTACACATAATCACAAAATGCTAACACGCATCCGTTCGACGTCTCGTCTGCAGTACATCATTCAAACGACGACCCACACCATCTCGGACGAGCTCGCTCAGATTGTTGGAGGAATCTCGAAGGTCTACGTTGGTCTGATCATCAGAAAAGGTTCGTTGACATCTCCTTTCGTTGGTTCCTGTTGCTCTCGTCTCGATATGGGCCTGGTTCGGAAGTGCTGGAGCTTCTCAAGGGTCTCGAGAGACGACCTGACTTCAGTCGACGCGTCGCCTTCTCTCCGACAATTTCAGACCGACGCTTTCGCCTTCATCGATATCACCTGCCTTTAACCCTCATCAATACACTCTCTGCGTTCCTTTCACCGTCTCCGAGCCCTATAATCATACGCTGACGTCCTTTCTCTTCCTCCTCCTCTTTCTCCATCAGCTCGCGAAGTCCAACAAGCACAAGGGCACACAGGTCCTCTCACTCCCTTCCACCTCCGAGAAGCCCATCGTCTCTATGCTCTGGATTCTCGTTCCGCCAAACGACCTGGAAGCGGAACCAGGAAGAAGGCGCTCTTCACTCGATGAACAAACGATGGATCGTTTCTCGACCCCCTTCGCTCTCCCTTCCTATCCTCCTCTTCTCTCGACCTCGCATATGTTTATGACTTGAACGATCTACTAGTCGGGTCTTGTGGCCAGGTTGCCTGGAAGGCAGCGGTCGGAAGGAGACGGATCGAGGGAAGTAGCTCTATCGACGCGATTGGGTTTTCTCGACTTCAAGACCTCTAGTTGAACAAGTTTGGTCGTCAGGAAGCGCTCTTCTGCTCTCGATCTGTACAGTAGTACTCTAACTCGGTAGCTCACTCACCCCCTGCTCTTTTTCTGCCTCTCTGCTTTTTTCTTCATCTTTCCATACCTCGGCTCACTTTCCGTTCCCACCCGCTCTCCCTCCTGTTCCCTCTTTCAATCAGCTCTGCCTGTCTGTTTCTCGGTCTTTCGGAGTTTAATTGAGGGGAAGGAAAGGAAGGAAGGGAGGCAGACACATCCGTTCAGGTATGCTTGTTTTCACGACGCGAAAAACAGCCTTGTCGGTGCCTCCCTCCTGGTCTCAGCTGCCCTACTGCGAATTTGAACGAACCTTCTCCTTCTCTCCCCTTAGGGGGAGAGGCAAAAGGTAATGAGAAAAGCGAGTCGCCGTACCGGTGTTCGAAAACTCGTTGATTTCACTCCCCTTGGCTTCCCTCGGTCATCGCTTAGACCACCTTCTCTTTCCTCTTTCTTTGCCCTTTCTTCCGGCAATGAGGGGTCCAGACTCCAGAGGAGGAGGAGATGTACGTGGGCTTTGCAGAGAGAGAGGTAGCAAAGGGAGAAAAAGCTGGTCGTACGAGCTCTCTTTCCAGAGCCGAGGCCGAGGCGCGTTCAACACTCTGTCTCTATTTTCCCTTGCGTTTTTCCTTCGAACCCGCCTCCTCTCATTCGTTGTGCTTTCGGCAACCCCTCCCTGTTTTTACAGCAAGACAGACATCTCATTGCAATTCCGATCTCTAGCTGCTTTTGGCAGGTTGTTCTACCAATTCTCCTCGTGTTCGACGATCGAGCTCTCTTTTTCTCCCCGCATCCACCCGTCCGAGAAACAGATCTCAGATCAAGATCTAGGGTTGGTTCAGTTCGGGAGCTGAGCTGTGCCCCAGCCGGAGAGGGAAGGGAGGAAAAGAAGTCGAAGGAAAGAGAGAGCGAGGAAGCGCCCTCGTCGGACGCGTCGTCGCGAATCGATCTCGACGATGCTCTGCTTCTTGTAGGGAGGCAGGGGGTTCGTTGAGAACAAGGGAGTTTTATCCCAGATAGGTATAGGGTAGCCCAGCAGCAGCAGCAGAAGGAGCGCATCGGACCGACTCAGATTGAGCGAGCTCAAAAAAACGGTCGTGAGAGGGCGGGGAAAGGGAACGAACGGCCGGAGTCCTCGAACTCAGCGTGTTTCACGTCCGTCCGTTTTGGCCCGTGGACATTTTTGGGCGTTTTTTTGGGTACTCTAGTGCCTGGCGCTTCTTTCCGCCCGAGCTGGAGGATGGTGAGATGGAGAGAGAAGAGGAGAGGTCGCCGGAGGGGTTTCGCTCAGAGGGAGAGAGTTCTGAAGGGTTGAAAAGTTGATGGAGAGGGGCCAAAGATTTCTAGGGTTGTTGTCTCTCGCTTATGCTTTTGCCCAGATTATTTGGTTCCCCCGATGTTTGGAGAGATACTGCGCGAAAACATGGGGAAGCAGGCGTGGAGGAAAGGAGGGGAGAAAGGGAGAGTGCTGAGAGGGTGCCTCTCTCCTCCCTCAACCTCCTCTCTCTCTCCCTTCCCTCCCTCCCTCTCTTCCTCTCCCTCTCCCTCTCCCCAACCACCTCTCTCTCATACTCAAGATGGCCCTTTGCAACACCAAACCTCTCACGCTTTCTCCTCAGGAATCGGATCCCTGTAGACTTCCCTCGCGGACAGAGGAGGAGAGAGCTGGACCCAGGAAAGTCGTCCCGGAGAAAGACTCTGTAGAGTACCGACGAAGGGAGCGACTCCTTCTGGTTTCTCAAGGATTGGAAGCTGCTTCCCGTGATCGTGAGTCTCGCTCTACTTTCGGAGGTATAGATGGGGATGGAGGGGAGGAAGGAGCGTCGGAGAAAGAGAAAGGGAGGCCAGCTCGGTTCTGACTTTCGTTCATCTCGCTGACGACTCTTCCCTTTGATCCCTCCCTCCTCCCTCAGCCTCTCCAACTCCCTCCGCGTCCTCATCGCCGGGAGATAACAGAGATCTCGACTCTTCTATGAACGGATCCAACGCTTCCTCCTCTCGACTCTCGGAATCCATCTCATCCTCTTCCATCCGAACTCCCTCTCCCCCCTCCGAACACGCAGTCCCTTCGCCCTTGTCAAACACACACTCTTCCTCCCCGCCTTCCTCCTCCTACGAAGACAACCAAGGTCCCTCGGTCGTCGTCATGATGCTTCAAGATCGATACGCTGGCATGTCCAAGGATCTCTGGAAGAAGGATGCGGATGCGGAGGTCTGCGACGGAGAAGGCTGCGAAGTCAAGTTTGGCGTCTTCTCTTCCAGGAGACATCACTGCAGAAAGTGAGTCCTTTTCCTCTCTCTCCCCCTCTCTTTCTCTCCTTCTCGACATGCTGGAAAGGGTAGAGATGGGGTTGTTCTCTGAAGATGAGAGTGTTTCGCTCTCGACAACAAACACGGGGGATTGATTGGCTTAGAAGGGAACGGGCGTAGAGCGTGGAACCAACTCCGCCCTCTTCCCTCCCTTCATCCTTCACTCTTTCCCCTTGCCCTATTTTTTGATTCCGTCCGAAAACGTATGAGCTGACTTTTCTTCCATCTCGTTCGTTCTTTTCCCCTTCGCAGGTGTGGCTACGTCTTCTGCTCAGCCTGTTCCTCCACCACCTATCCCCTCACCTTCCCCACACCCACTTCGGGAACGACCACGAGCCTTCTCTCCCTCACGTCCTCAGCATCCTCTATCCTTCCCTCCTCTACCTCCTCTCCTACCATTCCCCACTCACCCTTGCCAACTTCCCTCGTCGCACCACCGGCAAATCACTCCATCGTCCTCTCGAGAGTTTGCGCGCCCTGCCACAGCCTACTCACCTCGTCCTACCAACCCGCTTGCATTCGACCTTCGAACTCTCGACGAGCTTCGCGAACCCTCGCTCCTACTCCTCACCGAACTCCCTCCCACTCGAGATCTCCCTCTCCTCACTCAACCTCCAGAGTCGGTCCTCCTCTCACCACCTCCTCGGCCTCGTCGTCGCTTTGTCTCAGGACGCCCACCTCGCCTTACGAGCCTTGGATGGATGGACCGCTCAAGGAGTTCCCTCTCGCTTGGCCTAGGCAGGAGAGGAGAGTTTATGGACCCGGGGTTCAGGTCGTCAAGAGGGATCGAAGCCAGATGAGGAGGGAGGGAAGTCTCGGAGAGGTCGCGCCTTGGCGAGGACCTGTTGAGGAAGAGTGTGATGCCGAGGATGCTGCTACTCAGGAGCAGTACCGTTTGGAGGAAGAAGGAGAAGGTGAGCTTTCCCTTTCTCTCCATCTCTTTCACTCTCTCGGCTTTGGTCCAGTCTCGTTTGAACGAAGTTTCGGTCGCTGACTCGTCGTTCTTCCCTTCCCTCCTCCTCCCAGGCACTCCCCGATTCCAACCTCGAGGCGACCACGAGTTCGAGGAAGTCGCTCCTGCTTCCTACGGAGTCACCTGGTCGACTTTCTAAACTCGGCGGTCGAAATCGTTCTCATCGCGTCTCTCCTCGCCCTCGTCCCACTTCACCCTCCGTCTCGCGTCAAACACCACCGTCACCAACCCTCACCAATCTCACCACTTCCCGCTCCGGTTACTCCTACTCTAGACCTCTAGACTCCTTTTTTTCTTCTTCACACTTCGCTTTTTTGCTCTCCACCTTTGTTTCTTTCGAACAGCCTTCCTCGGGCTCGTTCCTTCTTCGCCTGTTTCCACTAGACTTCTCCCTTCTTTCCCTCCTCCCTCTACACCATCGACTCTTTGGTCTCTCCACTATCTTCTCGCCGCGTCTTCTTTCTCTAATCCCTAGACCTACAGCCTTCGTCCCATCTCCTACCTCCTCGCCTTCTCCTTCTCCTTTCTGCTTTCCTCTCTCGTCACTGTATAACTGTAGGCTCCTCTTCCTTCTCTCTTCTTCTTCCTTTCTTCACTTTCCTCTTTGCTTCCTCTCTCTCTCAGTTTTGGGTTATCTGGGCTTCTTTCTCTCTTTCACTTTCAGCTTTCTTCTCGCGTCTCGTCTTTTCTCGCTTTAATGCCCCCCACCCACCCTTTCTCGTGTCTTACCTCTCTTCCCCTTCCCCTTCTTTACTACTATTGGGTCTCGTTCTTACTGGATATGTTCTCTCGTTTTTCGGTTCCTTCCTACTCTTCTCTTTCTCTTCTCTCTCTTCGACTTTCTCTTTAACGAACTGCATGGTCTCTTTACTTCTTTCTCTTTCGCGCCGTGCTCTCTTCTCTTATTTTTGACTTACTCCCCTAGATTCATTCTGATTCTCTTCCTACCACCTTCTCCTTCTACCGTAAGAGGACAAGCAAAGCAAGTGAGAAAAAGACGAGAGAAGACGTCGGACCGGATCTCTCCTCCCTTCCGCTTCCTCTCGTGCCTTCCGATCTTGCGTCGAGAAAACTTTCACTCTTGGCCGAAATCGATGTCTACGATGTCTTTCTCCGCAAATCTACCACTACGACGTCGACATCAACCCTGTCGTCAAGGTTGCGAACCAGAAGAAACCGGCTGCTTTGCTTCGAGCAGTCTACAACCAGCTCGCGAGGGATCAGGCGAACGGAAAGTTCCAGAAGGAGTTTGGAGCTATGTTCGTATCAGTTTTACCCTCTCTTTGGCGGCCAAACGTCAGAGTTGGATGCTGCTGGGCTCTAGGCTGATCGGCTGAGCAGGAAACGGATGGAAAGGGCTACGAGCTCAGAACGCGTTACTCGCCTTTTCCTCCTTCTCTTTCTTTGCAGGGCCTTCGACGGTCGACAGAACGCCTTCTCGACCGTTCCCTTCGCTCAAGATCAGACCTTCGAAGTCGGGTTGCAAGAACAAGGATCTACGTCTACCGAGGAGGTCGAGGAGCCGTCCAGAAGGTTCAAGGTCGTCCTCAGAGAGGTCAACAGGATCGATTCGAATCAGCTTCAGGCTTACTGTAAGGGAGAGTTGCAGGCTCATCAAGTTCAGGAGGTCGCTTTGACGGCTATCATGGCGGGGAGTCTTTCGATTCCGTAGAGGAGGACAGAAGAACGAGAAAAGAAAGAACGCCCGAGCTGAACTCTCCTCTGGTTTTGTTTTGGACTCAGGTCAACGTCCTTCTTCGAGACGACCCTTCGGATAGATTCAATCCTGTAGGAGGAGGAGGCAACAGGTTCTTTGGGATGTCGGATCGGTGAGTTCCCGTCCTCTCGCCTTCGCTTCAGACTTGAAACGCGTCGAAACCGCCGCTGACCTTCTCTCTTCCTCTTCTTCTCAGAGTCGGCCTCCCCCAAGGACCCACCGTCGGGAAAGGCTTCTTCCAATCCTTCCGACCTACCAACCTCGGCTACCCGGCCATCAATCTCGATACCGCTTACACTGTCCGTTCTTTCTTTGCCCTCCCGTCGAACGAACTTCGTTGACTGACACGCGTTCCCTTCGTTTGGAACAGGCCTTCGTTCAAGAAGGACCCCTCATCGACGTCGCGAAAGGATTCTCGGACTCGATGGAGGATCTGGAGGAGGAGTGTTCCGAGGTGGACCAGGAGGAGGTCCTGGACGAGGTCGAGGAGGCTACGGAGGTGGAGGAGGAGGAGGAGCGCCTCTGACGCAGTTGAGCCCTCCTCAGATCAACAACCTCAAGAGAATTCTCAAAGGCGCGAGGTACGTAATAATCTCCTCTTCGGTCTCGGAAATGTGGGAAGGAAGACTGAGAAGCTGAACTCGTCACGTCACGTCTTTTCGTTTCCTTTCCTTCGCTTAGGTTCACCGTCTCTCACCGAAATCCCAACCAAGTCTATTCACTTTTATCTATCTCTCTCGAGCCCGCCAACAGGATCAAGTTCCGAGATGCGAATCAGAGGGAGCTGACGGTAGGGCCTTCTCCCCTCTCTTTCGACTTCGCCTTCGCTTTTCCTTCGCTGAGTTTCTTCTTCCTCCCCTCTCCCTTTAACTCCTAGGTCGTTCAATACTTCAAGGAGCAGTACAACATCACGCTCGTGAATCCTTCTCACGATCTCGCGAACTCGAACGTCACGCGTCGCTGACCGCTTTCTCCTCTCTTCCCCCCTTTCCTCGACCCTGACCCATCCCTCGAAGCAGAACTACCCTGGACTGCCTTGTGTCTCTTACCAAAAGAACGTGGTTCCTTTCGAACTCATCACGATCCTTCCGAACCACTCACTCCATGTCAGTTCGTTTCTTCATTCTCATGCCCGTCTTCCCATCCGAGAAAAACTGACGCGCTCGACAAACTTTCCACTTTTTACCAGCCCTCCTACTAGACTCTCTTCGGATCAGACCGCTGGTTCGTTCAGCTTCACCTCTCGCTTCGCCTCGGATCCTCCACCTCGATTCGAAGCTGACCTTCAACTCTTCCCTTTTCGTCTTCTCCACTCGCTCATCCTTTCCTTCGATGAAAACCAGAGATAATCAAGCACTCGGCTCTTCCTCCTCCCAAACGAATGGAAGGAATCAACAACTGGAGGAAAGAACTCAACTACTCTGGACTTCCCAAGATCGCAGCCTGGGGACTGGACGTTGGAACTGAGATGTTGACTTGCGATGCGAGAGTTTTGGGACCTCCTCGAGGTGAGTTTTTTTTTACACTTCTAGGCTTTCAGTCTGCCTATGGAGAGGAAACAGACGAGGAAAGGAGGGACGGACGGAGATCTGAAAAAAAGAACGCGATGCTCACTTGTTTCGGTTTTGAGCGAAACAGTTGGCTACGGAAACAACCAGACCGTCAACGCCAACAACGGATCTTGGAACTTGATGGGCAAGGTTCGTTCCTCCCGTTCCGTTTCTCTCAGTCGTATTCACTTCTTCGATTCCTCGACTCGACGCGTCGCACGCGAGATCGAATGCTGATCGGCTTATCTCCTCCCTTCGCCGTCTCACAGAAATTCTTCAAACCTGGAAAGACCATTACTTCGTGGGCTGTCGTTTCGTTCGATGGACGAATGGTGCAACAAGAGATTGAGGGATTTATGGCACAGTGAGTCGAATCCTCTCCTCTCTCCTCTTCCCTTTCTCCTCTCCTCTCCCTTCCCACTTTCGTGCCTTTCTTCAGCTGACCCTCAGCGTATCTTCACTCTTTTTCAATAGATTCATCTCTCATCTTACTCAGGTCGGCGTCCCTATCGCTCCCGGCTCTCGACAGCCTCCCGTGTTCGCTCAGTGGGACGCGAGAGATCTCTCCCAGGTCCAGGTCGGCCTGAAGAAGGCTGCTGGAGCAGCTTACGCGACTGTAAGTATCTATTAGAAACTTCTCGACCAGGACTGGGTCGGGAAGCATAGTTGGGGAGTTGGGGATATGGAGAGAAAAGGGAGGGAGAAGGAGGAGAGGAACGACCAGAGCTGACTTGCCCGTTTTTTTTTCGAACATCAGTACAAGGCCAACCCGCAGCTCATCATCGTCATCCTTCCTTCTCGAGACAAGTTCTTCTACGAGGAGGTCAAAAGAGCTGCTAGTGAGATCATCTTCCAATTCGTCCCGAAATTCCTCGAAGTCCGGACTGACTCGTCGCGTTCGTTTTTCCTTTCTCTCTTCCTTTTCAGTGTGAGTCTGTGAGTCAAAGCTCTCTCCTCTCTCTCTCCCACGATCTCTCACCTTGGACTTTATCAGAGCTGATACCCTTCTTTCTTCTCCGGTTCGTATCAGGTCTGAACTCAAGCTTCCGTACGTCCTCCTAAAATGCTTCGATGCTCGACGAGAATGAAGTTCGTCGCTGATCGCTTTCGCCTTCTTCGCTTCCTTCCAACAGAGTTCCTACTCAGTGCCTCCAGAGTATGAAGTTGATGAATAATAAAGGTTTTACACATTACATGGTAATTTTCTTCCCTCCGCCTTTTCTACGAAATACGAGAAGAGGGCGAGGAGGACGAAAAGCGATCCAAAGCTGACCTCGCTCTCCGTCCTTCGTCTTCCCTCGAAAACAGGGGAACGTTTCGATGAAGGTTCAACTCAAGCGTAAGTTATTTTCCCTTTCTTTCTCGTCCCTTCCTTCTCCAAGCTCGAGGACGTACGCACTGACTTCGCTTTTCCGTTTCCGTTTCCGTTTTTGTTTTCGTTTCCTTCGTCTTCAGTGGGAGGACACACGCATCAGATCGGACTTACTGAACTCGTGAGTCACTCTCGCACTAAATCTAGACGATAATGTTATATTCTGATCCGTCCTTGTCTTTCACTCCACAGCCTGGAGTCACCGAGTAAGTTCGACTCGAAGCGACGCGTCGACTTCGACCTAGTCTGGCTGGGCAGACTTGATGCACTTTGGTTCGAGTCTTCTTCGACCCTCAACTCATTATTTCTTCTTCTTCCTTTCTTCCTCAAGCACCACCATCATCTTCGGAGCCGACGTAACCCATCCTCCCGTTCGAGGCGGAGGAGATTCTTATATCCCTCCCTCCATCGTCGCCGTCGTCGCTACCCTCAACGGTCAGAACAACTCTTACAGAGCCGAAGTCCGACTCCAAGAAGGAAGAACCGAGATCATCCAGGACATGAAAGGAGTCTGCATCTCGCTGCTTCGCAAGTACCGAGTCTCGAACGCCAACAAACCGCCCTCTCAGATCAGATCTGACCTTTCAACGGCGTGAATGGGATGAGCAGCGAGACGGAGTCGTAAGTTGCTTTCTTCCTCGTTGCTGCTGTCTCCTCGATTCTTTCGACGTGCGCTAACTTTCCCTCCCTCCCTCTCCCTCAATCCTGTGCAGTCTGAAGGGCAGTACGAGGAGGTTGGATCCAAGGAGATCAAGTCGATTCGAGACGCGTGTGCTGCTATCGATCCCAGTTCGTCCTCTCCCTTCTCTCTTCCTCTCCTCAAATCTGTCTCTTCCTCTCCACTGACTTCGACTTCTATATTTTCTTTCTTCAGACTACCGACCAAAGCTCACCTACATCATCTGCGGAAAGAGGTTCGTTCGCTCAGCTCAACTTCACTCGACGCGCAAAGACTTCTTTGGAAACGGGGCTGTACTGACTCCGTCTGTTTTTTATACCTCCTTAGACATCACATCCGATTCTTCGGTGGACCCAACGACGTCGATAAGAGTGGCAACTTGCCTGCTGGAACCGTCGTCGACAGATCGGTCACTCATCCCTTCGCGTGAGTCGTCGGCGTTTTCGTCTCTGAGTCGACGCGTCGTCTCTTTCTTTGAGCTCACTTCGCATTTTCTGTTCTTGTATCTCGACTTCAAGGTTCGACTGGTACCACCAAGCTCACTCTGGACTCGTTGGAACCGCCAGGAGTGCTCACTACATCGCTCTCGTCGACGACTCCAAGATGTCTGCTGATAGTGAGTTTGAGCTTCGTCTTCGACGGTCCAGAGACCTCGCTCATTCCACTGATCTCAAATTTATCCAATTTTTTTCTCTTGGCGTACAGACATCCAGGTGAGTAGTCTTCTTCTCTTTTCCTCCGCGGCCTTCCTCGACGCGACTCGAACTGATCAGCTTCCTCGGACCTAATTATTCCTTCACTCTGCGATCTTTTTCGAAATCTCTGTAGAAACTCACCAACAATCTCAGCTACCAGTTTGCGAGAGCTACGCGATCCGTCTCGCTGTTCATTTCCTCCTGTTTTCTCCTTCATCACTTTCTTCCTTCTTCCTTCTTCCTGCTCTCGTCCCTCCTTTCTTCTTCCACTGACTCTTCTCTTCCCTCCCACTGGCCGTTTCGCCGTAACAGTGTCCCTGCGGCTTACTACGCGGACGTGATATGCACCCAGATCCGACCTCTCGTCTACTCACTCGAAACTCTCGACGATTCGACTCAGGCGTCGGGACGAACGGGAGGAGCTGGTCGAACGGCTTTCGATCCCATGAAAGTCAGTATCCTCTTCCTCTCTCCTTTCTGTTCTCTCCAAATTTTTTACTGAAATCCAATTCCTTTCTCTACAGGTCCAGAACCTTCTCAACAAGTCCGACGCCTTCCAGGGCGTACAATGGTACATGTGAAGAGAAGCTCTCTCCCTGCCTCGCGCTCGTTCCCTCTTCTTTCTACTTTCTCTCGCAGTTGTTCTACTCCCCCTTTCTCTTCTCTTTACGTAGCCTTTCTTCCTCTCCTTCGATTTCATTCTCCTCCTATGCCCAATCCTTTACGCTTTGACACGTCCGGGCGATTTGTTTACAACCCGTCCCCTTTCGATTTCAGCCACGACCTCCTCATCTCCTGTTCTCCTAGTCTTAGTTAGTGCTAGTCCCTCCTTTCTCTCTTTCTCTCGATTGATGCTCGACTTTCTGTAATCCAAGGAGGAGCGCGGAGACGGGAAGAGAGGAGAGGAAAACGCGCGCATGCTTCGTTCGTTCGCTTCCCTTCTTTGTTTCTTCTCTCAAGTTCACTTCGAACTGAATCTCTCCCTCCCTCTATAGAAACTGGATTCGCATCAAAACAGAGCCACAGAAGTAAGTGAATTTGAAACGCGCGACCCCTGAGCAAGGAAATCAACCCTCCTCGACGTCAGTGGGCTGAAATTTTCTCCTCCTCCGTCCGCTTCGCCCTTCCTTCTCCTCTATTTCTCCACGCTCGCTCGCCCCCCCTTACCCGTTCCAGGGGAATCGCAAATCCTTTCGTCTCTTAGCATGGAAGATTCTAGGAAGTGACGCCCTTGTGGGAGGGGGTCAATCGTCATCATCCTCCGGCTCCTCGAGTATAAAACTGCAACTGCCGCCCTCTTCTCCCTCCCACCAACCACCACCACCACCACATACCCACCTCTCACTTCACCAACTCAACTACCTTCACTCACAATGGGGTAAGTCCTTTCTCCTCGCTTTCTCCAACGAATCCAAGGAGCCAAACAAGTTCGCGTCGAGCTCGAGCTCACCGCCGTCGTCCTTTCTTCTTCCTTCTACCAGAAACATCATCAGCGCTATCGGTCGAGGTATCAACGCCGTCATCTCTGCCATCGGAAGCGTCATCATGGCCATCGTCTCGTGAGAAACCACTTCCTTCCTTCTTCGTCTCTCCTCAAACTTCAACGGCTTCGAAACTTGCCTGCTCTCCGCCTTATGAAAATTTTCGCTGAATCGTACTTTTCGTTCCGTACTTCTCGTTCTTGCAGCGGTATCACCAACGTCCTGCTGGCGATCTGGAGTTTCTTGACCTGTGGCAAGTGCGGAGGGCGAAGGTCCGGAGGTGGAACGGCGCGCGTCTAGGAAAACAACGTGAGCTTTTTTCCCTTCATTTTCGTCTCTGCCATCGGATTCAGACTCTGACTCTTCCTTCCTCTTCTCCCTCACAGTCGCCTCGCCTCGCTTCAACCTAATTCACCCCCTCTAATCCTCTCTTCGAACTCGGACCCGCTCGTCTTTCCCTCGTCGACTGTATCTCCTACCTCGCTTTAGACTCCCTTAACGACCTTTCTCCTTAGCTCTATCGATCCTCGGATCAGCCTAATAAATACACGAGAATTACCTTTCTCAATTTCTGAAGGCCTGAGAAAGTACACGGACCAGGAGCGAATGAGAAAGGAAGAAGGTTTGAGTTGGAGAGCGAGAGGTTCTGCTTGCTCGTCATCAGGCCAGCTTTTCTTTTCTCCTTTGCATGTATGGAGAAAGTTTTAGCGATAGACTAGGTGGATAAACGAAGCACGAGCCACTGAAAAGAGAGTAGAGAAAGGCTCAACTCGCGAAGACGCGTCGACTCCAAGGTCTCCTTCGCCTTTTCTTTTCTTTCCTTCTTTTTTCCAAGACCAGAGTATATTCATCATCAATAGATCCACAGACAGAACAAGCTAAGATAGATAGATAGATAAGAACCCTGAGCGAGACCGAGGGCGCGTGAACCAAAAAGAAAAAGGTAGGAAACCCTGAGCGAACCGATCCCAGATCGATCCAAATGAAGGTCTCCTTTTCTCCTCCTCCTCCCCCTCCTCCGTCTACAGAAAGGCTAAACAACCAGGACACTCGAAGATGAAACCAAAGATTATCTACAAGTGAGAAAGAGAGAAAACCGACGGCTAGGCCAAAAGAGAGCGAGAGCGAGGTGGGAGAGAGAGGGTATGAGAGAGAAGAGAACGGCATGCAAAGTGAATTATGCAAGAAGAATATGTGAGGGACTGCTTGTGTCTGCCCAGAGTCGACGTAGTGAGGATTAGGTGTAATAAGGAAGCGTGCGTAGGTGGGTCCGAGAAGAGAGAAAGTGTCCAGGGCACAACGAGAGAGAAGAAAAGAGAGAAACGAGACGAGACGAGACGAGAATAAAAGCTAAGCCCTCTTCTTCCCTCCCTCCTTGACGAGATCCTCTCCCGACCTCTTCTTCTTGGGCGACGAAGGCTTCCTGGGTTGAGGAGCACCGCTGGGGGCGACTCCCATGAGCAAGCTCTCCGCGTCGGCCATGGTGTAGTTGATGAAGGTGGTGTAGCCTCCGACGGGGATGGGAGCTTCGATGGCTGGTCGTTGGATCTTCTGGGGTTGAGAAGCGACGAAGTTCGGCGAAGTTTGAGGGGAGGGAGTGGAAGGGAGGTGGTAGCCGCGAGGGGAGGGAAGTCGAGCGATGGGTCGAGGAGTGGAAGGTTGGGAAACGATCATCGCTGCTGCCGACTCCGCGGAAGGTTCCCATCCTTGGATGAGGACTGAAGCGAGGAAGGGATCAACCTTTCGGTCGGCCGCCGTTCGTCGGTACTCCTCTCGCTCTCGATCCTGCTCCTGTTGACGCATCTGGGCGACGGCTTGAGCTCGAGCGAGGGAGGCGAGCATGGGTCGCTTCTTCGAGGGAGCCTTGGTCTTGGGAGTCCGAGTCGAGGAGGGAGCGGATGAGGGAGTGGGAGTTGCGCTGGCTCGTCGAGCTGGGAGGGGTCCTGTGGATAGGAGAGGATGGAGGGAAGGAGCGGTAGAAGGGCGAACTGTTCGTCCGGCGACGAGGGTAGAGTGGGTGGGAGAGGCTCGTCGCGAGGGCTTCGGGGGAGTTGCGAGGCCGCTGAACGAGCGAGGTGAGGGAGAGGGAGGGAGGGAGTATTCGAGCTGCGATCCGTAAGGAGAGGGAGAGGAGTACTCGGATTGATAAACCTGCTGAGGGTGTCGAGGAGACGAAGGGACCGACGACGACGACGACGACGAAACCGATCGTTGCTGCTGGTAGACAAGACCCATAGAGTTGGGACCCTCCTCGTAGGTTTCAACTGGTGCTCCTCTTCCCATCATCCTCGTGGGCATGACTCCCGGGTAGGAGTTCTCGACTTCGAACCTCTGCGAAACTGTCGACGACCATCCTCCTCCGTAGGCGTCCCTCCCAACCGTCCTTCCGTTCCACTCCTGACCCAAACTCTGCTCCTCACCTCCGTAACCACCAAGAACAGCGAACATCGACGACTGGTGAGAAGCAGCATCGTTGGATGGAGCTCCTCCGTCGAAGACGTACGAGTAGGCGTCGTCGGCCGCTTCCTCGTTGAGGGCGGGCATCGACGCTTTGGCAGGGAGACGAGAGCGAGGAGTAGAGGGTTGGATGGAAGGATTGGATCGAGCTCGTGTAGGCGCTCGATGGTAGACGGGAGGAGGGGTGGAGGTTGTGGATGGAGGAGAAGGGGCGGACGTCGACCGGGCGGGAGTGTTGTTCGAGCTGGAGGATGAAAGGGAGAAGAGAAGAAAAGGTTCAGCTTCCCTTTCTTCTTGGTATTTCCGATGCGATGAAGGTATACTCACTAGAAGGTAGCATCGGTCGTCCAGCTCTGAGGAACGTTCTCGACTCCATCCCACTCTCCCAAACTCTCCATCGACGCCTTGTTGGAAAGGCGAGGGGCGGGAACGGTCGACGACTCTGGGTAGCTCCATTCTGATCCAACCTGGGTGTTCTCGACGCATCCCTCGTCGACGTTGACCATCCAAGTCTGCTCCACGACCGACGAGTAGCAAACCTCTACGGGGTTGCAGAGGGATTGCTGCTGATCCCACGAGGAGGAGGAGGAGGCGGGTCGAGAGATCCAGTTGGACGACGATTCGGACGCCGCCGAGGATGCCGACTTTGAGAGTGCTGGAGCGAGGGAGAAGGACGTGGGAGGAGGAGTGGATGGGTAGTAGTCGGATCGATGGGAGGAGGGAGAGGGAAGATCTGTGACGGAGAAGGTAGGGGTGAAGAAGTCGTCGTCCGAGGAGAAGTCCGAGTAGAGGTCCTTCCCAAACAATTCGTCCAAAGTTGATCCTCCTTGGGCGGAAGCGTACGACGAGGGAGCGTGCATGTAGGAGGAGGAGGAAGAAGAGGCGTGGGAGGCGGTAGGGGAGGACGAGGAGCAGAGTTGCTCAGCCAACCCGGAGAGAGAGGCGAAGGAGGAGTAGGACGTAGGCTCGACCTCGAGTCCAAACGGCGAGAGAGGGTACTCGTCGTTGAACGATAGAGGGTACGAGTCGGGGGAGAAGATCGAAAGAGGGGATTCCATGGTGATGGGAGTGAGGGTGGGGAGGAGGAGTGGGGATGGGTGGATGGACGACTGGCGAACGAAGGGCGGGCTTCTGTTGATGAAGGAGAAGTGGTGAATCGAGAACGGCTCGAGGGAAGGCAGCTGGCTGACTTGTGAGAAATAGGGCTCCGGACCTGCAGGAGAGGATAGAGAAGGGACAGAAAGTGGGGGAAGAGGGAGGGTGAGAGGGATGAGAAAGGGTGGGGGGGAAGGATGTGGATGGAGGGGAAGAAGAGGGAAGGAAGGGAAGGGAGAGAGGAGGCTGGTCGCACCTTTCCTCGCGGCTGCTTTTGCGCAGTGAAGCTAAGTTTTATATTCCCGGCGAACGAATCTACCTTGAACCTTTGGGTGCGGAGACGGTGGGGCTGATGATGATGATTTCTTTAAACGAAGTGCTGGAGGTTTAAGGGAAATCTCCTTCTTCGTCGAAGCCTTCTTCGGATCGGACGAGCTGTTTCCTCGTAGGCTTTTCGTGTCTTGGAACGATAAGGAAGACCTCGTCACCGCCTGTAGAAGCTCTGGTATCGTCCGCCGTTACGCGAGACAGAAGAACCGTCTCACTGCTTTCTCTCTCGGTCTCTCTTCCCTCCCCCTCCCCAGCTCATGGATCAAGCTTCAAAGCTCTCTGGCTCTCCTTCTTTCCCTATTGATTCCATGCTTCCGACGACCAGCCTTCTTTGACCAGAAGCTCAACGAACTCTCTTGAACTCCCGGCCAGACTGCTGTCTTTCTCAAACCAAGCTCTGGAAGCTCTGGGAGTCTCGGAAGACGGCTCAAACCTTCTCGTTTTTCCTTTCCCCCGTCCGTCCATCTCTTCGCGTTCTTCTCTCCCTTCTCTGGCTTCGTTCTCCCACACCTCTTCTTCTATACGCTACCCATACCACCTCAGGTTCCAGAGGGAAAGGATCGACGCTAAAAGCAGAGAAGCTTTGGAACGCCTCGTTGGATCGACGGAGCGGAGGAGAGGGATCGAAGGGAGTCGGTGATTTCTGGACTGCTGGAGCAAGCAGTCGTAGGTATAAGGAAGGTTGTATCCAAGCGAAGAGAGGATAGGATAAGCCAAGGGCTGCTGGCAGTAGACCGAAGAGAGCCTGAGAAGAGATGACCTGGAGCGAAACGCCTTTCTCCGGCGTCGCCTCTGCTTCAAAAAGGATAGAACAGATCCTACCGACCTAAGGCCGGAGAATCTGGCTTTGTTTTCCCGTACTTCATGGTCGCGGAAAGACGGAGCTCGAGGGGAGGAGTCAGTTCGTCTCGAAACTCAAGCTGAACTCGTCTCGTCGCGTCCGTGTGTTGATTCTTTCCCCAACTCTTCTGAGCTTCCTTCGATCTCACAAAAAGATCGAATACACGGATGATACTGGATAAAGCTTCGCTTTCTCTCTCTCTGATACAGCCGAAAAAGTATTTTCGACGCCCCTCGGACTGGTAAGGTAAACTCTGAACTCAGCTTCTTTCTTCTCTACAACTTCGTTCTCCCCCTCACCCATATGCTGAACATCGCTCTCAACTCTCCTCACGCACTCGCCAAGGAAGAGCAAAGACTGATCAGCGAAGAGGCTTGGGAGAAGACGTTTTTGAAAACAGTTTCACAGACCCGAGAGCGAGAGCGATTGAGGATATTTCGCTTCACTCCCAACCCTATGTATTTGGATGTGAAGAGCTTGGAAGGGAGCAGAAAAGCTGGTCGGGCTCTTGTAAGTTGAGCAGTCGGCTCGTTCTCGCCATGCGTCGCATCTTCAACTCGTTGACTGAACTTCCCTCCTTCTTCTTCTCCACCCTTTTATTTCTCTCCGTGAGCTGAGGAATCCAGCGTCTCATTTTTTAAATCAATCCCGTAGAGATGAGTTAGCTTCCTCTTCGTTCCCCACCCTCATACTGAACGGATTGTCTCCCTCTTCTCTTCTCGACGCGTCGACTTTGATTGCTTGCAGCGGCGGAGACGCGTCTTGGGCTCTTCAGTTTCACTCTGTAATACGGCGAGAGTATTTCTTCTTTACTCTCGTGGACGATCATAGACCACAGAGTCTACGGGCTGATGGCTTTCGGTTGACGAATGGAAAGTTGATTTCTTGATCTTTACTTGCCGTAGACTAAACAAATCAGCTCAAGATCAAGACAAGAGGAAGAATAAGAGGTGGACCGAAAAGCTTCCTTTCTCGACCGATCCTCGGAAAAAATCTTCTCGGAAACGATGGATCGTCCAAAAGAGCGGAGGAGAGCGAGGGAAGAAGGATTCGACGAGCTTCCCTCAACGGCCATCTTCTTTTCCCTTTCCCTTTCGCTCCTTCTCATGCCTCCAGCTTCCTCGGAGGTGAGCCGGAACCTCCTACGCCTCAATATTCTGTATGTCGGCTGAACTTAGCTTACCTCTCGTGTCTTCCAGACTGCCCTGCAGGTTCCCAACGGCCACCCTCTCCCAGCTCCGCCAAACGAAGGAGGAGGAGGAGGAGGGAGAGCTCAACCTCGCACGACTAGCGTCAAGGTTTGCGTGATTGGGGATAGCGGGTAAGCTCAATTGTAGTTATATCTCTCGTCTTTTAGAGCTCCAGCTGACTCTTGGTCTGTCTGTGTCGTAGAGTAGGGAAGACGAGTCTGCGCAACAAGGTGAGGAGGAGCTCTCACCCCTTGAACCGACCAACTCGAAGCTCCCCCTGCCTCTGTCTTTTCCCGCAGTATATCAGCAACAGGTTTAGCCAGTCTTACAAGGCTACCATAGGCTGTGATTTCGTGTCTCATTCGATTCCTGTTTCGGAGGAGGAGAACGTTTCGTGAGCTTTCCAACTTCCATGAGCTCGCTCCTTCCTTCCCTCCCTCCCATCTCCCGTCCTTACCTCCCTCTTCTTCCATACCTTTCTTATCTCCTTCTACAGCCTCGCCATCTGGGACACGGCTGGCCAAGAACGCTTCGCATCCCTCTCGTCCGCCTTCTTTCGCTCCTCGGACGCTGCCATCTTCGTCTACGACGCTACCCAGCCCGAATCCCTCCAGAACATCAAGCGGTGGTTTGGAGAGTTCGTAGATAGGTGTCCCGTAGAAGGGGTCGAGGGAAAGCGGAGGTTCTGCTTCGTACTAGTAGGGAACAAGGCGGATAAGGTGGGTGGGAAAGGACTTAGGGAATCAGATGTGAAGGAAGAGGACGTTCGAGCTTTGATGGATCAACTCGTCCCTCCACGCCCACCGCCCCCTCCTCCTCCTCCTGCCGAACCACCAGCTCTCAAGTCCTTACCTTCCTCCAACTCCTTCACTTCCCGCCTACGAACGCTTTCCTCCTCGGCTAAACGATCCTCCTCTCCTGCTCCCTCCTCTCGTTCCGCAACCATCACGCTCCTCCCTCCGTCCTCCTCCTCCATCGAGATTCTCTCCTCCTCCCCCTCCGGAGAATCATCATCTGGAACCACGGCCAATACCTTCACTCCTACCCTCTACCACACTCCCTCCTCCTCCTTCTTCGACACCTACGGAACCCAACTCATGAACGACCGAGATCCACCGCTACCCTCCTCCTCCTCGCAACCTCAAACGCAACCCTCCTCTCCCTCACGAGCAGCCACTTCCTCCATGTACAGCTTCAACACAGCTCGAACCTCCTCAACGTCAACTTCAACCGTCGCCTTCCCATCCGACCCATCAGCATCCTCCATCTCCTCCTCCTCCACGTCGCGTCAAGGTCGAGGAGCATCCATCGCCTCTTCTTCTTCCTCCTCCTCCAACATCCACACCCGAAACAGATCCCTTTCATCCCATGGCGGCGGATCCGGGTCCAGATCCATCTCCTTCTCAACAACCTCCACAGCAACCCTTCGTCCAACTCGAACCTCCCTCTTCTCCAACGCGTCCAACCCTTCTCGATCTCCATCCCAACTCCCCTTTCCTCCTCCTCCACCACCACCACCACCACCTCCACAAGAAATGCCCAAGCTCTTCTTCCACGTCTCGGCCAAGACGGGCGAGGGTGTAGCGGACGTGTTCGAGTACGTTGCGAGGAGGGTTGCTGAGCGGTGGGCTTGGGAGGAGAGTGCGGCTGGGAGGGGGTGGGGTGGGAATTTGGAGGTGGAAGAGGAGGGTGGGAGGGTAGATTTGAAGGGGAGGGAGGGGGTGGAAGGTGGAGGGGGGTTGGGGGCGGTTGTTGTTGAGATGGAGGAGAGGAGAGGAGAGGGAGGAGAGGGTTGGGAGAGAGGAAGAAGGGATGCGATGAGACGGAGTAATGTGATTTCTTTAGAGCTCAGTAGTATACACATAATTCGAAGAAGCTTAATATGGATCTCTCTTCCTCTGCTGTGGAAGGAAGGAGGGAAGGAAGGGAGCTCTCGAGCTCACCCGCTTTTTCGGATCGACTTCCGCTCCTCTCCTTCCTTCTTTCTCCCTTTCATTCCCCTCCCAGAAAACTCCATAGATCTACACCCTATCCCTTAAACGAAGGCCCATCGAACAGCAAAATAGGCCGAATAACCATCTTCTCTTTATCCCACTGCCCTCCCAAACCAACAAACCAAACAACTTTCAATCGCTCGACATCTGCTTTCCCTTCCTTCCTTCCTTCCTTCCTTCGCAACCGAACCGAGGACGAAGACGAAGACATAGGGAAACAAGGATGGACCTACCACATTCCCAGTCCAGTAAGGATCACGCTCGATCCTCTTCCGGACGTCCTCAATGGAGGGGAAGTTGACAATCAAGACTGAGCCAGCGAGGGGAGGAGGTGAGGAGCCGGAGTTTTCTTCGGTCGAGAGATATCCTCCGCCGAGTTCTAGCAGGACATACACAAGGAGAAAAGAAGGAGAAGAAACAGTTCAGCTTTGCATCCTGCGACTCGCTCTTCCAAAGCTGCCTCGAGAGAGGAGCGAGAGAAGAACGTGAGGCGAGAGGAAGGACGACTCGAGATGATGAAAGTAAAGCTCACCCATCTCTCCCTTCTTCCAACTCTCGTGAGTATCTTGAAGATGCTTCTCCCTCACTGCCAGCCGTCTTGGAAGAGCATCAGCATAGTCGGGCGCATAAACGACGTATTTGTTGAGCTTGACGGCGGTTTTGAGGACGGAGGTCATGGTGAGCGTTGAGGGTTGAACGAATTCAGAGGTTCTCGGACTGAGAGGGGGCGAATTTTCGCTGAAATGTTTGTTGAGAAATCAGGGAACCATGGGTACTTGTTGATGAGGGGGGGGGGACACAGGAAGATTTTAGAAAAACGACTATCTGAAGGAGGAAATGAAAGTCGCGTCGCGAGTCCTTGTTTTCTTCAGCTCATCTTGGTTTTGCAGGGTCCCTTTTGCTTGTTCCCTGATCCCATGGTGCTTTGGGCTAAAATCTTCAAGCTCGTCTAATAGCCAAAAGCTTCAACTCGGGCATCGAAAGAAAAAGAGGAGGATGAAGAGCCGAGCGACGCGAGAGCTCGCGTAACCGCCTCTCGTACGGCCATGGTTTCTATTTCTCCGAGCAGAATCATCATACATGATCCAGGTCTCAGCTTCCTACTCCTTTGCTCGAATGACTCGGGCGGCAGGGAAAAAGAACTTCTAGATGGAGCGTAACCGGGTGTAACCCTACGACGAGCCTTCGTCCACCTCTTTCGCCCGGAAAAATGTATCGATTACGCTGCTAGGCACCAAATTGACCGATCCTGCTCCGAAGATGCTCTAGAAGGATTTCTGGGATCGTGTGTGGCCGAGACCTTTCTTTCAGCCGGGGCGCTTGAGCGTCGACTTTCCGAATCTTCTTCCTCCCTTCCGCCCACGCTTCACCCTCTTCCTCCCCCCAACCACATCGTCGACCTCGCCACTTCCCTTTTTCAAAGCCTTCAGTCTGCCCTTCTTCCTCGCTTCCCCGATCAACTCTTCCTTCATCCTTCCTCAACCCCCAAGAGCTTCCCGACCTCGCTTCCGTCCGAACAATGAGCTCGACGACTCCCACGCTCGACAAAATTACCACCCCTTCCCTCTCGCACGACAACATCGCCACTTCTTCCTCCGGACCCGACGAGAAGCCTCGAGCTCGAACATCTAGTGGAGCGGGAACCGTCGTCGGTGGAGAGCAAGACGAAACCGCCAACAAGGACTCGTTCGGAGAGGGAGAGAAGGGCGAGGACGTCGCGGAAGAGTCAAAGGAATCCGAGGCTCAGCGAGAACATCGAGAGAGAGAGGAGGAGCGAGAGAAGAAGTATCTCACTGGAACCAGTGCGTAATCAATCTCCTATACATACCCCCCTCCCCTTTTGTTCGTCTCGCCTTCCCTCCCTTCTCGTACGATCATCTCCTAGGTCGGGGAGACTCGACGCCGTGCGGCCGCCGGCTGACAACTCTCTTTCTTTGCTTCTCTTTCTTCTCTCACTGCAGAACTGGCTCTCGTCTTTAGTGCGATGGTGAGACTCGATCTCGCTTCCGAAATCAACAATCTTATCAGCCGGGCGGGAACGAGGGAGCGGACTCATCCTTTCCTCGGCGACTGCGAAGTGAAGGTGGGCTGACTGTTTTGTCTTCGTTCTTCCCCCCCACCTTTTCCCTTGCTTTCCCCTCCTTGGCTCTCCTGCAGTTGCTTTCCGTCTTCCTCATCGCTCTGGACCAGACGATCGTTGTGAGTTCGATCTTCTCCCTCTCTCTCTCTCTCTCTCTCTCCCGTCTCCATCGCGCGACTTCGAGACTGATTGAGCTCGCACTTTCTACATTCTCTCTCATCTAGGCTACGGCTCTCCCAGTTATAGCATCAGAGTTCCAAGCTCTGGATCAGGTCTGTTATCTTCGTGTCTTCTCGACGCCGACGTCGCCTCCGAAGGTTTCCTTTCTCCGTCGCTGACGCTTGGTGTTCTTTTGGTCCTTGTCTAGATCACTTGGATCATCAGTGCCTACTTCTTGACCCAAGCTCCCCTCATCCTCGTCTACGGTCAAGTCCTCACCATCTTCCCCACTCGATGGGTCTTCGCGGCCGCCATCACCCTCTTCGAGATTGGATCCATCATCTGCGGAGCTGCTCTATCCTCTGAAGTCCTCATCTTCGGACGAGCCTTCGCTGGAGTTGGAGCTGCTGGTGAGTCATTAGGCTGGGAGTAGGAGAGGAAGACGGACGCGTTCTCGCGAGCTGTTTTGCTGCTCAAACGACGATCGACTGACAGCGATATTTCTTCCTCCCAACTTTTTCTCAGGAATCTTCGTTTCTGTTCTCGCTATCATTGGAGAGATCACTCGGATCGAGGGTGAGGGCATCTTCGCTCGGAACGTTTCTTCATCGATCTCACTTTCCCTCTCCCTTTCGCTTTTCGCTGACTTGACTTTCTCCCTGCTTTTCCTTCAGATCGACCCAAGCTCTTCGGAGGTTTCGGAGCCGTTTTCGCTCTCAGTTCCGTCATCGGACCTCTTCTGTGAGTCGTTCACCGACGCGAGCAAGTCCAGAGACGAGGGTGAACTGAAGCAGAGGCTTTCCTGCTCTTTTCGCCTATGTAGGCAGGGATGGATCTCAGAGTTGACTGACGCGGCTCTCCTTTTCTACTTGCGACGTTCCAGCGGAGGAGCCTTCACCGAAGCGGCTGTCTGGGGATGGAGGCTCTGCTTCCTAGTGAGCGAGCTGATCCTTCGTCCCTTTCCTCCTCCCCTATCTTCCATCCAGCTCTTAACCATTCATTCTCTTGGAATTCCTAACAGATCAACGTTCCTGTCGGAGTGATCACTCTCGTCGCCATGTACGTTTAAAAACAAAGGACGCGTCGAGCTCTCTTCTGATCGCTCCGTCTCTTCCCTCTTCCTCTCTCTCTCAGCTACTTCTTCATCGAGTCCACCCCTCCTCCCGGTCAAGACCCCAACGAGACGCGATCTCCCCTCCGACAATTCGCTCAGCTCGACTGGATCGGTTCCATCCTCATCCTCGTGAGTTGAATGTGGTTTTCGAGACGCGTCGCAGCCCAACCTCCGCTGACCTTCACTTTCCTTCTATGGCCTCTCTTTATATCCAGGGAGTCACCACCTGCTTGATCCTTCCCTTGCAAGAGGGGGGTATCAGCAAGCCTTGGAGCGACAAGTCGGTCATCGCAGAGCTCTGCGTCTTCGGTGTTCTGGTTATCGTCTTCGTGGCGTGGGAGTGGAGGAGAGGTCCGAAGGCAATCCTTCCTATGGGTCTCTTCAGACGAAGGACGATGGTTGGAGCTTGCATCGTCTCGTTCTTCCTCATGTTTGTGGTGAGTTTGAAGAGACAATCTGAAGAGAAGAGAAAAGATCGCGCACGCGTTTCGAGCTCGTTCCGTTTCCTGTCGCTGATCACCTCCCTCCTGTTTTCTCTACCCATCCTACTCTTCCTCCCCAAAGATGCTCAGTGGTGAGTTCGAGACGCAAAGTCGCGCGCCCGTCCCGAGTTCTTTATCTTTCCTTTCACTGATCGCCTCTTCTTTCCTTTCCCATTATCTTCCTTCCGCCTCGCAGGAACCTACTACCTTCCTCTCTTCTACCAAGGTAGGTCAAGTCCACCACAACCAACTCACTCGGCTGAGAACTGATATCTTCTTTTATTTGCTCGTCGTCTTTCAGCCGTCAAGGAGCACACTCCTACCAAGAGTGGAGTCGATATCCTCGGGTTCATGCTCTCGGTCGTGTTGTCTTCTATGATCGCAGGAGTCGTCATCTCCATGACTGGTGAGTTTCTTTCCCGTTTCTCGCCGACGGAGCTCGACGCCCTCTGACCTTTCCTTTCCTCTTCGTTCCAGGATACTACTGGCCGTTCCTCGTCTTCGGACCCTTGATCACTCCCATCGGAGGAGGCCTTCTGTACACCATCAACGTCCACACCAGTGCTGGAGCTTTGATTGGGTACCAGATCCTTCTCGGAGCGGGAGTTGGTCTCTCGTTCCAGAACACCGTCGTCGCCATTCAAGCCGAGTTCCATTCCACTCCTGAACTCGTCGCTCAAGCCACCGCTCTCGGTACCTTCTTCCAGCTCATTGGAGGAGTCATCGGTATTTCGTGAGTCTCTACGCCCTTCCGCTGCTCCTTCATCCCCCACGTTCTCGACTCAGCGTTCGAGAGATGAAAGGTTCGAATCGAGCGCGACGTTCTCTTCCTCGATCTGATCTGTCTTCCTTTCTCTTTTTTTTTTTTTTTGCTCTTCCAGGATCTCTGGAACACTTTTCGTTAGTCTGATTTCCTTTCCTACACAGTCGACTTCAACTCCCGGAGACTCAGAGCTTGAGAGACGGACGACGAGCCCGATGTTTTCTTACTCGATCTTGCTTCTGTTCTTGCCTCTCCCAGAACAACCAGCTGGCTTCCGAACTCTCAAAGCTTGGAGTTTCCAGCGAGATTATTGCCGGTGAGCTCTTTTCCCCTGAATTAGTCGGCCCTCGCTTTTTTAGCTGATCAACACTTCGTCTTCTTCACTCTGCTCTTTCTCAGGCGTCAAGGCCTCGGTGGAAACCATCTTCGCTCTTGAGGGAGACCTCAAGGAGCTCGTTCTCTCTGGCTACGTCAGGGCTCTGAACCCCGTCTTCATCGTTGCTGGTGAGAAAGGCTTTCTCCCTCCGACGCGTCTTCAGTTTTCGCTGACCGACTCGTCGCTTTGTTCTTTTCTTCTCCTCCCTCCAGTCCCCGCCGGAATCATCGCTACCCTCGGAGGTCTTCTAGTAAAGTCCAGGAACTTGAAGCAGATGGGGGGACTCGCTGCTCTTGGTCCTGCGTAGATACGGTGCTCTTCTCGCTGCGACCTCTCCGTCGTACTGTTTCTTTTCTTCCCTTCTCCCTTTTTGGTTACTTCGTCTCCGTAGAGCCGGTTCAGGTTCTTTTTCTTCTACACTATACCCTTCTTCCTCCTAATCTCTATTGGCTACTTCGTCCTCGTCTCTGTGCTTCCAATCGATGACGCTCTGCACGCGAGGAGAGAGAAAGGGAAAGGGACGAGAAGAAAGAGACTGAACGCCGTTCAGGTTCTATTTCCATGTTTTTTTTTCGAGCATGTTAGTAACTCAGGACGATCTCGTCAAGATTTTCAGAAGGTCAAAAAGCTTCGACGACGTTCCCTCCGATCTCTGTCGGGCTCAACAAGGCGGCAAGCGAATAGCCAGGCCTTTCCTAAACTTCTTGATCAGCAAACCAAACCATTTGAGCGATTTTGATCTCTACCCTTCTTCCTCCAACCCAACACCCACACCTACCAACCCAACCTCTCTTCCATATATCTCACTATGCCTGCTATCTCCAACCCCAAGGTCGTGTAAGTCCAAGAACTCGCTCTGCTAGCTCCAGCCTCCTTCTTCGTTCGATCCGAGCTCACCTCGTTCTCCTTCCTCCTCTCCCCAACGTCACCGCCGTCCTTCCAGCTTCGCTTCCATCCCCGATGGAATGCCCATTCCTGGAGTTCGTCTCTCTGTACATCTTGTAGATACAGAGCACCCTTCGCTGACCCTTGACTTGCCTTTGACCTCTTGCAGAAGGATCTCGTCTACGACACCACCGAGCAGATCGACCTCGAGACTGTTGACGTTCCCGCCTCCGGTCTCCTCGTCAAGCTCCTCTCTATCTCCCTCGACCCTTACCTTCGAGGAAAGATGAACAAGCCCACTCCCGGAAACTACACTTCTGCTTTCCACCCTGGGTGAGTTTGGGCCTTTTATCGAGCTGGAAGGTTAAACGGCCGTCATCCCTCCGAGATCCTGACGTTTCAATTTTTTTTTTTTTGTCTCACAGAGAGACCATCTACAACTTCGCCGTCGCTGAGGTTCTTCGTTCGAACGACAAGACCTACCCCGTAGGATCCAACCTCTACGGAATCTTCAAGGCTCAGTCTTACCAGCTGATCGAGGGTCCTCCTAGTTCGTCGCCGTTCTCCCCATCCTCCCATCTCCCCTCTCCCTCTCGAGCCCCTAGCTCACCTTGCAGAAACCTTCGTTGTCTCTTTCCAGCTGGAGCTACCGTTGGAGACGTCGGACAGTTCAAGATTCTCGACAACCCTGAGGGTCTCGAATGGGTGAGCTTTCCTTTCCTCTTCCTCCTGGAGCTCACTGGGCTGAAAAATTGACGACGTCGAACTTACTTTGCTTTCCTTGCAGACGAGCTGGACCGGTGCAGCTGGGATGCCTGGAAAGACAGCTTTCTACGGAATGCGAGCTCTTTCCAAGGCTAAGAAGGGAGAGAGCATCTTCGTTTCGAGTGCGTACGGTGCCGTCGGAGCGTTGGTCTGCCAGATCGCGAAGAGCGAGTACGGTCTCAAGGTCATCGCGTCCGCTGGATCGGACGAGAAGGTCAAGTACCTTCGGGAGGAGTTGGGAGTTGATGTCGCGTTCAACTGTTCGTTCATCTTTCATCTCGTCGTCTCGTCTCGTCTCCCCTCCCCATCTCTCACGTCGTTTCGACTACCGACTTCGACCCCTGCTTCGAGACCCTTCACTGACAAGTCTGACTCTTTCTCGCCTACAGACAAGACCGAGAACACCGCCGAGCAGCTCGAGAAGTTCGGAGGCATCGACAGTGAGCCTTCGTCTCCCTTTATCTTCTTCGACGCGTCGGAGTCGGACTGATCCCTTCAACCGTTCATCCGCTTTTCTCCCAGTCTTCTGGGACGGAGTTGGTGGATCGACTCTCGATGCCGCTTTGGGAGCTCTCAAGTTCGGAGGACGAGCTATCGAGGTGAGCTTCGACATCTTGATTCTCTTCCTCGCCGTTCAAAGCGTGCGAGCTGACTCTCCTTCTCTCCTCTTCCCGTCCACTCTCAGTGCGGAATGATCTCTGGCTACAACAACGTCTCCAAGGGAACCGAGCTCAAGAACGTCATGAAGATCATCGGATCCGGTCTCACCATCACTGGATTCCTCGTCTTCCAGTACGAGAAGGAGGTTCGTTCCTTTCAGCTCTCTCGCTCATTCATCTCTCTTCCCTGGCTGACTTCCCCTCCCCTTCTGCTCTCTCCCTCCCACTCTCAGTACCAAGAGGAGTTCTACAAGGTCTTCCCCGCCAAGCTCGCCTCCGGAGAGTACAAGTTCCGAGAGAACATCCTCAACGGACTCGAGGGGATTCCTCAGGGATTCGTGGACATGCTCGCTGGAAAGAACGAGGGAAAGGTTGTCGTTCGAGTCGCTTAAAACTACCTGGCTACCCACCCATTAACGTGGAGCTCTACATAACGGATTTTCACACACACACCATATATATATTTAGACGATATCCCAACAACTGCGAAAGGGAAAGTGGATTAGAGATCTTGGGAGAAGCCGACGAGTCGTCCCTCCTTTTTGAGTTGGTTTTCCATCGCGAGCAGGCGGTCGAGCATGGGCTTGAGGACGTCTGGGAGGGAGGAGCGGAAGGATGGGGAGGAGATGTAGGTTGGGGAGGGAGGAGGGAAGTGTTGAAGGATGTTTTGAGCTGAGGAAGACAGAGAGGTCAAGTCAGACGCGTCGCTTGACTTGTCGAAGAAAAAAAAAGCGTGGAAAGAGAACACGTACCTCGATTGAAATCTCCGGGAGGTGGAGAGCCGTAGCATCCGTGAAGAGTTTGTCGTTTGACGCTGAGATTGTACTGAGAGTTGGAACGACGAAAGTTAGCTTCGATCTGGATGCGCCGAGTCCATCGCGCTGATTATTCTTTTTGCCCAACCCATCCCCTCTCCACTCCTACAAACAAGCCTCGACTGCGCTACTTGGTTCATTGCACTCACTTTTCCGACATGGAGGATGTTGTTGTTGTAGAAGGTCGTCTGGCCAGCTTTGAGCGAGACGACGGCCTGACCTGGCATCTCAGCTCCTGGGATCGCGTTCGCTACTCGTTCTTCAGGTGTACGGATCCGCGAGTGAGAACCGGGGACGGCGATGAGGCAGTCTGCGTCGAAATAAAGTGGAGCGGTTGGATTGCAGAGACGAGAGAGAAAGAGTCGGGACGAAGGAAGAGGAGGAAGTCAGCACGTCGTCGGCAACTTCCCTCTTCTCACTCCTCAGCTCTACTCTAAAGACGGCACTTCTGGAACAGAAACCCACCATCGTCGTACAAAGCACAGTTCCACTGAATCCCATGATGTTCAATCTTGAGCTTGTCAGCTTCCTCCTCCTCCAAAGCGTCAGCCTTGATATCGTCTCGATGCCACGATAGAGCAAAGTCCTTCTTCTGAGGATTTACCAGCAAGTTGAAGAGTTCTGAATAATAGAGCATGGAAGGAAGATAAGTCAGTTTCGAATACGCGGCGTGTTGGCGAGGCCGACGAGAGACTCACCAAGCTGCATCTCTTCCCTCTCGCAACCCATCAACTTCGCTGCCACCGACAAGATGGGCTCGCTTCCGTACCAGCTCGCAAAGACTGGAGACTCAAGATCTGGGTGCATGAGATGTTGGATCCCCCAGATGTCCTCTCCTGGTGGGAAGGGAGGGAACTGCTTTCCTACGACTCGACTGAAGGAAAAGAAAAGAGGGTTCGTTCAGCCTTCGTGGCTCGAGCGTGGAGGTGAGAGGTCGAGCTCACACGTCCTTCCACTCTCCCTTCCTACCCTTTTCCGTCACTCGATCAGCAGATTCGAGAAGCTTGGGCATGAGCTCTTGGGGGATGAGTCCATCAACGATGACGAAGCCGTTGAGGGTGTACTGAGAAGGGAGAAAGAAGGGAGGGAGAGGAAGGAAGGGAGGTGTGAGCTCGTTCGTTTCGGTCCTCTCTGCTTCCTCCTTCCTCGTTGAAAGAAAGAGAGAAAGGTCGGGCTGACCTGCTCCTTAATCTGGTCAACCTGAGTGTAGTGAAGAGACATTCCGAGGGTTTTGAAGGGAGGATTCAACACTGTTCTGGTTGGGAGCAAAAGGAGGATCGGACGAGACCGTCGAGCCCTCTCCGGCGAAACCGCCAGGATGGAACGAAACCCGGTCGCCACGAAAACTCACGACACGACACCGATCTTCGTTACATGCTCTCAGCTGATCTCCCATCAAGAGCTGGCCCGATCTGAGCTGAGCTTGGACCGAGATCTTTCATCGAAGGAGGGTCGAAGAAGAAAAAGACGAGCAGCCCTCTTCCTCTTTTTTTTTTTTTTTTTTTTTTGTATTTGGCGCATCCTATCGAACTCGTTCTCTAAAAAAAAAGAAACTCGAATGAAACGGAGGTTGGAGCAAAGACTACTACGAAACCTCAGCCAGCATCCACTTCTTCCTCGACCTCTTCTACTCCCTTCTCCATCTCCGACCGAAATGCTGGTTTTAGAAGTTTCCCATCTAATCTCTTCGAACTAGGCAGACGAAGATCCACTCCCAGAGCTCGAAGACGAAGGTCCCTCAGCCGCTTGAGCAGCAAGGATCTTGGCTCCCAACTGTCCGAAACCAGAGACCGACCCAACAGATGAAAAGAAAGATCAGGGATGAAAGAACGCGTCCTCTTCCACCCTTTCAAGCTCCCAACCATCTTGATACCTTCTCTCTCGAGAGCAAACATCACTCTTCAACAGCGAGAGCGTAAAACAAAGAAGGACTCACACTCCGAACGTTCTGATCAGCCCTCTCGACTCCCAACCCTCTCGCGCGCTCGTACATGGAAAGGGATTCCTGGAGTTGACCTCGAGCTTCGAGGACGGCGGCGAGGTTGAAGGATATTTCGGGGTCGAGGGGGTTGAGGGAGAGGGCGGCTCTGTGTCAGAGGGAGATAGATGAAGGTGAGAGGTTGGGCGTCGCGACGGAGGAGAGGAGCGGAGTGAGAGAGCGAGGTGGGAAGGAAGCGAGTTGAAGGTAGGTTGACCAGATGAGGAAGAGAAGTGAGAGCGGAGAGGTGGGAATGCGAGATTGGTAGATGAGGAAAGGAGGGCGAGGGCGGAGGAAGAGAAAGAAGGAAGGAAAGAAATGGTGAGCTCGCAATCTCTCTCTCGCTCTCCCCCGTCCTCCCTAGGGCAGAGAAACGCAGAACGAACCTGAGATGCTTCTCAGCGAAATCTCCTTTGGGAGGAGTGGAGAGGATGTAGGCTGAGGCGAGGTCTACAAAAACGATAACGGAACGAGTCAGCTTGCTTCAGAGGGAGGAGGGAGGCGGAGAGATCGAGCTGACTGATCTGAGCTCGACATAAAAGTGACAGAAGCGACGACTTACTGGTATGAGCATCAGCGTTTTCCGGCTCGTAAGCTATAGATTCCAGCCACGACGAGATGGCACTCTCGTGGTCCTCTAAACACAAGGGAAGAGGTAGGAAACGAGGGAGGGAGGAGGAGAAAGGTCAGCTCGAGCTCTCCTTCTTTCCCTCGAAGGAGTTGAGCTTCACTTACTCAAGCAGTACTCCACGACTCCCTTGTTGAAGAGGACGGTGCCGTTCCTCTCGATCTTGAGAGCTTCTTCGTAACATCTCTTTGCCTCCTTGTAGTCTCCCTCCTCGACGGCTTGGGTTCCCTGTTCGACGAGGAAGGTGTGTTCCGGCGAGGGCTCGGACGGTGAGGGTGGGAAGAGACCCGTGTTGGCGGCTGCAAGAAAAGAGAGGAAGAGTTTAGACCAGCTGGAGATGAAAGGAGCGAAAGGGATAGCAGGACGAACCTGTAGCGAAGCGAGGAGGGGAGGGGAAGGAGAAGGAACGAGAGAGAGAGGTTGAGCTGAGGGAGGAGAGGGAGGAGGACCGGAGGAAGGAGCGAGTCGAGCAAGACGAGGGAAGTCGAAGGGAAGAGCGAAGGAGAGTGGAAGAAAATCGAGCAGACATGGTGACGGTGAGAAAGTTTTCTTTTCGAGAAGATGGTGGGCGGAGGAGAGAAAGTGGTGTTCGATCCCGATTCCGCGAACTGACGAGTCCCACTTTTCGTTCTCGTTCCTTGTCCTTCAACCACATTTCCAGCCCTTCTCCCTCCTTTTCTCCTTCTCTTCTTCCTCAGGTCGTCCTCTCTCCCAGCATGTCCTTCACCTCCTTCCTCTCGGACCGTTCAAGTTCCAAGCTCCCCCCACCCCAGCCGGACAACCCATCCACCTTCCTCCAGACAGCTTCCTTCTCGACTCCTTCCTCCTCCCAATCCTCCTCCTCTCCAGCAGCCTCATCAGAAACCCCTTCCTTCTCTGCTGAATCCCTCTTCGGTGGAGCATCGACGTACGACCCTGCGCAGCTGCATCCGATGGCGGGTCTGGGGTCGGGCAAGCAGTTGGAGTACTTGACTCTCGAGGACGACAAGACGAATTTGGAGGGAGGAGCTATGATGGGCAACAGAGGGTTCATGGATGATGTACAGACAGGGACGGGAACGGCTTATGTCACTGGTACGTTCGATCTATATACTTCCTTTCAAAGTCACCTTTCAAAGGAGGAGGAAACAAGACAAGGAAGGAGAGAGGTCGTCGCGAAAAAAGAAGACGAGTCGAGCTGACCTTTTTCCTTCCTTCCTTCCCTTTCCTTCCCTTCCTTCGTCCCTCGTTCGGTTTGATGCGGCGCAGGTCTCGGACTTGGAGGAATCATGGGAACGTGGAAGGCTCTTCGGGATCCTACCAAGATGAGTGGCAAGCTGAGGTGGAACGCCGTTTTGAACAACTCGGGAGCTCGAGGAACGTACCTCGCCAACTCGGCTGGAACGCTTGGTGAGTACCCGTCCCTCTCTCTTTTTCCTGGGATCGGAGAGGAGAGGAACCTAGAGAAGTGAGGATTTGTTGGTGCTCGTGCTGGAGGAGCTGAAGAGAGCGAGGGAAGCGACTCGACTGGAGTCTTCAATCTCGAAGCCATCGAAGTCGATTACCCGAGCTCGCACGACCACCTCCTCGCCTCCTTCCTCCCCTTGACTTGTCGGATCCCCCTTCTCCCAAGGCCTTCTCGGCACCTCGTCGCATCGCCCAATCGTTCCTCGTCCCACCGCGCCGATCTTCGCCTCAAGCTTGAACTTCGAAGCTGACCTCTCCCTCCCTCCCTTCTCCTTCCCCCTTCTGATCCTCAGCCATCTTCTACAACTCCTTCAACAACATCATCCCCATGGTTCGACCGGACGGTCTTCAGGATGTTTGGACTTCCATGGGAGCGGCTGCTCTTTCGGGTTTGCTGTGGAACATCAGCAGTGAGTCTCGCCTTCTGCTCTTCCTCGCGAGTGAGCTTCGATTCGGTTCGGAGACAGCTGGAGCCGGAATTCGATCTCGTAGCAGGCCTGGCTTGAGCTTCGGTGTCTTCAGCTGAACTGAAAACAGCTTCGCAGCTGTAGTACGAGCTTCTCTCGCTCTCGATACGATCACTCCTTCTCACTCGCGTCGAGCTGACTTCCTCCTCCCTCCTCCTTCTTTCTCCTTCCAGGCACCCCCCGAGTAATGCTTGTGGGAGCTACAACCATGGCCGGTGGAGCCGCAGGATGGAACTACGTCAAGACGCTCCTCTAAACCCTTCAACTCAACCCATTCTTCTCTCCTCCACTTCCTCCCTCAATAAACCATCATCATCACCCACCTCCCTCCTCTGCTTCCACTCCCCCTACCATCTCGAACCGACCGTACATAATCTTCACGACTTACACGGCAACGAACCCAACCCAAAAAACCCTCACCACTCCTCTCTCTCTCTCTTGCATCTTCCATTCCCTTTTTCTTTTCTCCTCCTTTCTCGTTCAGTCCTTTACGTAGACTTTGTGCTTTTTTTTTTAGTCCAGTTCTGCTTTTCACTTTGTCGCTTTTCTTTTTTCAGGTTTTCGGTTTGGTGTAGACTGGGAGCCGGTCTGGGAGGGAGGAGGGGAAGGAGAAGAGAGAATGAATGGAAGTGGAAACCTTGCTGTATCTTTGAGAGAGTGCGAGAAAGGCGGCGAGTTTGTCGGTGGGGCTCATAAAAGAGAAAGTGGAAGGGGAAAGGAAGATAGGAGGGAGGGGTGGAAAAGGGAGGACTCGAGGAAGAGGGACAGAGAGGGAAAGCGAAGACGCGTCGACAGGAGAGGAAGAGGAGCGAGTTTGTCCAGCTTTTCGACTCTATGGGTCGGTTCGGATTGATTGGGAGAGAGGAGGGAGAGGTATGGGAGGTAGACTGAAGCGTGATGAGATGGAATGAAAGAAACTTCATCTAGAGGGAGGGAAGAGGAAGGACGACGGGCTGGACGTGGCAGGAAGTTTAGTAGAGTCTGGATGGATCGTGTACTCTGTCTACTCTAAGTATACTAAAGATGAAGCTCGACGTAGCTTGGGAGCGATGGGCAGGATTCCAAAACGAAGATGGGAGCAGGACGGACGCGTCGCGGTTTGATCGAGGGGAAGTCGAGCAGTCTTTCCTCTGGCTTTCCAGTATACCCTGAGATCCAGGTTTTGCGAACGAATAACTTTGGCTCCCGCACATGGGTTGATTTCTTCAGCTCTCTCTGCGCAGAACGGTCTAGAGAACACGGACGAAAACCGTCGCCTTTTTCGCCTCTGTTCTCTTCTACCTTCAAGGTGAAGCTTGAAACGTCATGAGGACCAAGCTTCTCTGGCAAAAAATATTCTGGTCTTTCTGATCTTTTAATCTCTGCACTGCTTGCGATGACTCTGCGAGCTAGTAGAAAGTCGGCAGAGGAACGAGCACGACGCGTCCCGACTTCTGTTCGCCTCTCGTCGGGTCGGAAGCGCTCATCGTCATTTTTCCCTTTCATCGATGAAAGTAATAGTACCGACGTACTGCCACTTGCCGTCGATTTAGAACCTCAAACCTCCTCAGAAAGTTCGGGGAGGTCTCGCTCTCGACCTGTTTCAAGAAGGAAGCTTAAAGCGGTCTCTTGGTCGTTTGGAGAACCTGCACCAACTCCTCCCGAGTTTCTTTCTTTCTTCAACTCCGTTGTTGAACCCTGATGGAGTAAATTGCCGGTGCCTGAGCGGAGTTCGTTCGGATAAAAGGAAGGTTCTTGGGAACCGAGGGAAGGAAACAAAAGCAGAGAGAGAAGTTGAAGAAAAACGCAAACACGTCCTTCTGAAGTCTTCGTTCTCGCAAAGGTTCAGAGCTAAGACATCGTGTTGTTGTGTTGGTTGCGCGCAGAGGGGGGGGGGGATTGCACGTTTCAGAGCTCCGACTTAGCTAACAGGCAGAGGAGGACGAGGCCGTAGCGCGAGGAGAAAAGGAAGAGAGGGGAGGGAAGAAAAGAGAGGAGAGGGGGGTTGAATCGCTCGTCAGCCGAACGATCCTCTCTCTCTTGGGCTTCCAACCTCCAACACCAACAGCTGCTCCTCCAGCAGACCTTTACGATCCGTCAAGGGAGCTTCTTCTCAACCTCCTTCAGGACGAACTCACTTCGGGTGAGTCTTCCCACCAGTTCCCAGCCCACGGCCCCTTGCCTCTCGCTCTCTCTCTCTTTCCTTGTCAGCGCTTCTGTCGCCCTGTTTTTGACCGAGAAACCTGATGAAGACCTTCCCTTCCCTCCCACCCTCTTGTTTCAGCCGTGTCTCTGCATTCTTCGCTCGGAAGGTTTCGGGGAATTTTCCTCCCTATCGATCGTCTCGATCCCTCTTTCTTCCTCTCAACAAAGGGAAGAAGGGGAGCATTTGATTCCTGGACTCGCTGAGACAAGCTCCAGAGCTGGTCATCCAAGCGTAAGTTTCCTGGGGTTCGGGATCCCATCCTAAAGGCTAAATTCCGAGGGGTGTACAGCGTGAGGGCAGTTTTCTCGCTTTGTTCCATTCCAACTCTCATCCTTCTTCCCCCCTCCCTCCCAAAACTCATCCCTTTTTCCCCTCTCTCTCCGCTTCCCCTTCGGTTCCTGGACACCCTTAAATCCCTCCGATAGAAGATCACCCAGCTTCCTAACGTCAAGTTTCGATTGATTTACCAACTGCCCGTCGGATTTCATTCGAACCGGAACATTCTTTCCCCTCCTCCCTTCGCTCTTCCCTTCTTTCCCTCCCTTCCCTTCGGTCAACAATCCACCCTCCCTCCTCTCGATCCCTCTCCTATCCGCCCTCCTTCCCCTTACCGAGGCAAACCTTCCGGATAACTCTTTCACCTTCAACCTCTACCCTCTCCTCCTCTTTGGCCAAAGAATCCCCGACTCGAAACACCCCGAACTCGATTCAGCCCTCGCTTCTTCCTCTCCCTCTCCCTCCCCTCTCACCTCCTCAGGACGTCCCGCTCGCTCCCCCCCCTCCAAAACTCGCTCGAGACAACCCTCGCCTGTCACTACTTTACTCTTCCACTCTTTAACCCTCCTCCCTAAACGAACAAATGTCGAGAGACCCATTTAGCCCTACCTCACCTTCCGCCGCGACGACATCATCCTCTCGCCAATCCCACCCTCGTACAGAAGACCCGTCGGTTCTTCCTCTGTCTACAGGTTCTTCATCCATGGAGGTAGAAGATGGAGTCATCGCTGCTGGAGAACGAGAGGCGAGGGAAGACAGCGTGGGAAGTGGAGGAGGACGTTCTGGACGGCCGTCTGAGGTGGATGGAGAGAGGAGGAGTGGTGGAAGTGCGGATAGCGGGAGAAGTTTTGGAGCCATGGAGGTGGAAACGAACGCTGGAGGTAGCGTTGGCTCGAACGGAACGAGGTCGAGTGCGAGTTCAATTGAAAAGTGAGTCTCGTTCCTCTTCCACGCGACTTTGACCTCTGTCTCGGCTGAACCCAGGCTCGAGAGGTCGATCTCGAGTGATCAGCGATCTCTTTAAAACTCTGCTGATCCTTTGGGTTTCTGCTCCTTCGCTTCCTCCAGAAAGTACACTCTCTCGGTCGTCCAGCAACCTCTTCGCTCGGCTGAGTTCGGATCCAACGTTCTCTCGCGTTTGCCTCTGAATCCTCCTCTTATCGTCAAGTTGGATGTCCAAGACACCGAAGGGAACGAGGTCAACGTGTTCGTCCTCCTTCTTGACTCTCGCGAGCCTTGACTTCGTCGATACTGACCTCGCTCTCCCTCTCTCTTTTTCTTCCAAATTTCCCTCCTTCCGACCTTCCACCTCACACAAATCCATCTCCACACAAACCACTCCCTATAGCGATCCGTCCCTACCATTTCTCTTTTGCCATCTCTCTCTCCTTCCTGCCGCAACAGCCGACGACGCGACTTCGGTCGACCTCCTCGTTCCTTCAACCGGAACTCCAGCTCGAATGCTCTACGGAACCCTGGTCTCCTCACCTCATCAACTCACTCTTTCTCCTCCATCTCAAGGGATCTATTTCGTCTTCCCTGACGTGAGCGTCCGAGTTCGAGGTCGATATCGATTGGGAATTGGGCTCATGCGAATTGCTGGGTGAGTCGCGTCTCTTCCTTTCCACTCTGCTCTTTTCCCCGCAAAGCCCATCGATGTTCTACATCAGGCAAAGAACAGCTCAGCTCCTCGTCCGAATCGCTTCAAGGATGTCGACGAGCAGCACGCGAACCGGAACAGTCGAGCTGACATCCCTTTCCCCTTGTTTTCTTCCTCTTCGAGGAGCAGACCTCCTGGGGATCCCAACAACCCGCCTGACCATCAGACTCTTGCTTGGATCACCACGGACGAGTTTGAGATCACCTCCATCAACGAGTACTCTGCTCCAGGTTCGTCTTTACCTCGTTTCTCTTCAGCGCGTTGCTGGGTCGAACGGAAACTGACATTGATCTCCTCTTTCTCTTCGCCAGGAATCACCGCTTTGACGAGAAGTCTTTCCGATCAAGGAGTTCAAATGTTCCTTCCTCGCTCTTAGCGTCTTTTGTAAGTCTCAGAGTGAATCTTGGAGGGGAGCCACTCCCAATCTGACGCGTCGCATCTCTCTCTCTCTCCCACAGACCTTATCTCTCGTGCTTTCCTCTCGCTCTCTCTGCTCGAATATCGCTATCAACTTTCTCTTTGTGTTTCTTAGTCATCTCTCGAGGCCTCCTGCTGCTGTATCTCGTGAGGCGATCTCTCGGTCGTGTCGCTCGCAACCCTCGCTCCCGCTTTTCTCTTTCGTTCGCTACCTCGTACCTGCGCAGCTTAGCCCGCCCGCAACTTATCTTTAGTTTGTTACCTGTTTTCCGTCACCCTAGCCCCCGTTGTGCTCCCATAGAACCTTTTTTCTCCTTCTCCTCGAACTTCTCTCGCTTCTGCTTTGCTCCGTCTCCCAGATTTTTCCATCGCTTCGTTTTTGCTCTCTTCTCTTATCATTTAGCTACTCTGCCTACTTACTTATCTAGTATTTCTATCAGCCGTTCCCTGTCATCGCTCTCGAGTGAATAAGCCAGAAAAATAGACGATGAGCTCCCAATGCGGTTCGAGCCGACGATGAATCGGCGAGACAGCGCGGAAAACAAGTTTGCCTCCAACTTCGAGCTCCTCGTTCCCCCTTGAACCTCCAGAAGTAGAGCCAGCCTTCTCTTCACGCTCGGAACGATCCTTAGTGAGTGCCTGCTCGTCGAGAGAAGAAGTTTGGCGACTCTCAGGGACGACCAAACTGACCGCGAGCTCTTTCTGCTCCTTCCTCGCGGCTCCTCTCCCCCCTCCTCTCCTCCCTCTGAACCAGATGAAGTTCGGCTTGAGCTATCAACCTCCTGGAGCTACTCCTCTGCCATGGAAGCAGATCCTCGTTTTATGCGGTGTGAGGCTCGCAGAACCCATGTGAGCAAATCTTCTACGTCCCCAACGAGCGAGGAATCGCAAGTCGAGCTCGCAGGTGGATCGGATGATTCTCCTCCCTTCTTCCCTTCAAAGATCGTGGACGAGGTCTCTCCATATCAAAGCATCTTTAGAAGCTTGCCTTGAGAAGGTAGACCTCAGTTCTACGAGGGACAGGGCTTAGGAGAACGATGAGACGAGGAAGGTGTCGGAATGGGAGCGCGGCGAGTCATCGCGGTCGTCTTTTCCTTCTTGCTGGCATCTTGAGGAAGGACTGTCTAGATGTATAGGCAGCTAAGTCGGAGATTGGTCTTCGTCTCGCCATCTAGGGCCGGAGCCGGGGTAGGAATCGTGCTGACCTTCTCTCCCCTCCTCTCGCGTCTTTGCAGCTACTTCTCTCTGATCTTTCCGTTCATCAACGAGGTGATCGTGTAACAGGCTGGGGTGAAGGTTGAAGACGGTGAGCACTCATTGACCTGTATCTTTGACGCCCGGAAGAGTCTGGGAGAAGAGAAAAGGGTGTGGGAAAGGGGAGTAAGTTCGCGAGGCGGACGCTCGTCTTTCTCCCAGTCGGATTCTACAGTGGTTTAGTGTGAGTATCGCTGTAAGGTGTCGTTTTGATAGATGCTGATTACGACTTTTATATTTTTCAGGGAAGGAATCTTCGCTTTCGTGCAGTTCTCGGCAGTCTACAGTCTGTGTTTTGGATCCACCTTCCCTCCCTCTTCGTTTCGCGGGCTGACTTCCTTTCTCGTCCACCTCGCAGGCTGGGGTTCCCTCTCGGATTAAGTTCTATACATCTAATACTCTTCTACTCTCTGCTTTCTCCGCTGACCTCAACCTTTTCGCAGCCACTGGGGTCGTCGTCCTGTCATTCTCGTTCGTTCACTTTCCAGACCGCTCTCTTTCGCCTCCATTCTCTTCCCAACTCGTCTCTCCTTTTTTTCCCGCTCTCGAGATGGGACTTCTAGGTGTGGACGTCTCTGGGACCTCTTTCGGACTCAGCAAGAGCTTCTGGGTGATGGTGTTGACGCGGTCGCTCAAGTTCGTCTTCTCTATTTTCACCTCTTTCTTCCCCCGCCGCTGGCTCACCTATCTTCTAACAGTGGTCTACTCTGCGGGAACGTCGTTGCTGTCAAGGCTAGCTTAGGAGAGATCACCGACGAGAGGAACCAGGGAATCGGTGAGTCGCGTCTGAATCTTTGACCTTCCCTCCTTTCCTTGAGCTCATGCCTCGCTCTTTGCAATTCAGCCTTCCCCGTATACGGCTTAACTTGGGTCATTGGAACAGTTCTAGGTTCGACCAGCGGCGGTTATCTCTCCCACCCTGCCGAACGCATTCCTTCGCTTTCCGGCGACTCGACGTTCCTCAAGGAGTATCCCTTCTTCCTTCCCTGTGGCCTCTCTGGATTTATCTCGATTTGCGGAGTAAGTAACTTCTAAATATTCTACTTCGTCCAAACCTGACCCAACCTCTTCCGACGTATCGACAGTGGATTTTCGCCTTCATCTTCCTCGAGGAAACGCTTGAGAAATCTTCCAGTACTCCTCCTCCACCCTACTCGTCGGCAGTGGAAGACGACGAGTCTCGTGAGCTTCTCCCCTCGCCAACAACACCTCAATCTCTCTCCTCGAATTCTCCATTCCGTCCACCCTATCACAGGGGCTTGTCCAGTGTCTCGTTCGGAGGAGGAAGACGCGTCGAGGAGGAGTGGTCGTTTCTGGGACTTCTGAAGCTTCCTCTCGGTAAAAGGGTTGTTTTGAGCACTTTCTTAATGTCTATGATAGCCGGTAGCTTTGGGGCTGTCAATCTGCTAGGTGAGCTTCTTCTTCGATGCGTCGCTGTAAACGCGAATTGATCTAGCTGTTCCGTCCTTCCTTTGGTTCCAGTCTTCTACAGTCCAATCTCCGAAGGAGGACTCGGTATGTCGGTAAGCCTTGTTCACCTTCCTTCATGCTCCGCAAGTCAGGTTTGCTAACCTCTTCGTTCGCCAATCCCGTCTTTCCTCAGGCTTCCCAAACCGGGACGTCGCTCGCTCTCAACGGCATCTGGACCCTTCTCTCCCAGATTGCTTTCCTACCTCCCGTATGCAATTCCTCTTCGCTTGCGTCCATATCCTCAGCGTTCCCCAACCTCCGCCGCTCGTTTGCTTTTGACCGACCTCGTTTTCCCCTCTCTTTTGGTCCTCTTCAGCTCCAAATCGCCTTCGGGATCGCAACTCTCTACCACTACCTTAACGCAGGATGGATTTTCATCTTCTTCCTTCTCCCCTTCCTCAACCATCTCGCCATCGTCACAGGCTCGACGGATAGCAGCGTAGCAGGAGGAGGCCTCGCCGTCGCGGTCTGGGTGGCAGTTGCGATCTTGCTGATGCTCTCGACGGTATTCAACATGGCTAGCTCGAGTGAGTAGTATTTGATCTTTTAATTCTCCACCAATCATGGAGACTGCTTGCTGACTTGCTCTTCTCGACGCGTCTGCTTTCCACTAGTCTCGATGAGTGAGTCGCGTTCCATCTTCGCGGGCCTTGCTTGAGCAATTCTAATTGTCGACTTCCCCTCAGTTCTTACAACACTGCTACACCCTCGAAATCCGCTCTTGGGAAGCTCAACGGCATCACTCAAATGGCGGTTCGTCCTTCTATGTCCTCTTCGACGCGTCGTCCCTTTGACTCATACATCTCCACGTCTATCTCCTGTACAGGGATCTCTCGCTCGCTCCATCGGTCCTGCTGTCGTCTCCTCCCTCTTCGCTCTCTCCTAATCTCGCTCGGCAGAAGGAAAAAAGCAGGACATCTGTGGTGGATCGTCATGGTCGTTCTCGCCATTGTCAGTGGAATCGTCGGCTTCATGGTGAAGGAAGGGAACGGAGCGAAGAAGAAGATGGAGGTCATCTTCAAAGATTAGGAAGAGCTGGTTGGAGGACTGGGCAAGGAGGAGGGTGGTGGGGCTGCTCGAGTTGGAGCGGGACGAGGAGAGGACGGATGGAGGCGGGGGAGGAAAGAGGATGGGAGTGGGAAGAGAAAGGCGTAGTGATATTATTTGAGCTACGTATCTGAATGTTGCACAATTTTTCGACATTTATCGTCCCAGTAAAGCAGGGTTAGAAGAGAAAAGAGGAAGACGCGTCGCGTCGGTCCAGAAGGAAAGGACGGGACGGGAAGAACCGCGAGGAGGTCAGCTTTCAGATTGGAGTTCTAGCCAGCTGCAGCCACTACACGTCGAAGAAGAGAGATCAAACATCCGACGGAAGAGAAGCTGGAGGAAGAACGAGGTGAGTCTCAGCTCGGAGGAATAAGAAGGTCGGAGGAACGAGTCGAGCTCACCACGCTTCTGGCTCGCCTCAGATAACAGCTCCAAGCCCTTCCGACTATCCTACGACAACCTGTGCTTAGGTCATGATCCACAAAACAGCTGGACTTGTGGGAGGGAGACGGAGACTTTTCTCGCATCAAAGGGAAAGGCGTCGAGGTCGTTCTTTCCCTCTTTGCTAGGCCTCTTTTCATCCTTCAAGTTTCTGCAAGGACCTTAGGAGATATATATATACCGAAGGGGAAAATCGATAGCAAGATGCAGACCCTACCTACGAACCGGAGAATAAAAACGAAAGTTGAAGTCCCCTTCTCCTCCCTCGGCGACTTTTGAGTTCTTTCTTCCACAACCCTCATCCTCGAGCTCAACTTGAGCTTCCTTCTTCCCTCCCTTCCCTCTCTCAACCGGTAGAGAGCATCGAACCCGAGCCATCTCTACTCTGAGGAGCTTGTCCCTTCTCCTATGGACTTGTTCAGACGGAAATCGTGAGTGTTCCTTCCCTCGTTTGCTCTCGGGCCTCCTCCGATCTCCTTCCCTCGAGCTCGACTTTTTTCTCTGCTGCTGGGGGATCGTCCCGCATGGAAGCAGGGGAGGGGGACGAGGACCTCCAACGAGAACCTTGAATTCTGTAGTTCTAGCAAACTCTGTCTAGAAGGTCCCAGGAGGAAGAGGGACCCAGAGGAGCGGTCGACGAAGGGAGTAAGGGAGGAGGCGAGAGCTCAACCAAAGACTCAAGCCTCCTGAAGCAGCCAGTCTGAGCTTCTATAGCCTGTCTGTACCCTGGTCTACAGCTGCAGGATTTATCTATCAGCTGGTGGTCTCTACTTCGACTTTACCGCTTTTTTCTGGTCCCCCAAGCAAGCCAGTCTCGAGCTCAACTCCTCCTCCCTCCCTCGAGCGACCTCTGACGCCCTTTTGCCCTTTCTTCCCTTTGATTCGTCCATAGAAGCCCTGGAATCAACGCAACCGATCCAGGGCCTTCTACCGCCTCCGCCAGGAGCAGCGCTGCCCAAAGCTCTAGCCGAGACATGGTGGAGGAACAGACCAGAAAGGGGAAACATTCATCCAACAAGGTCAGTCGATCCACGTCCCTCCTTCTCCTTTTCCCTAGCTCTCACTGTTCTCTCTCCCCCTCCTTGTGCACTGGTTTTATATGCGCTTCAACCCTCTTAATTTTCTGATCTTCTTTTGCTCCCTCAACTCTCTTTTCCGTCAAGGACTACTCTTCAATTCCTTCCCTCCTCCCTCCCCCTCCTCCCTCCGACTCCCAAAACCAAACAACTCGACCTGACAACCGCACTCCTCCTCGACAGACCTCCATTCCCGACCTCCAAGCTCTTCCTCTCATCAACCTGTCCCCGTTCAGCTTCCCTACCAACCCAACATCTCCCCTTCAACCCTCCCCACCTCGCACCTCTCCCTCCTTCGACCGACACGGATCACGTTTCGTCGACGACCACGAACACCCTCGCTCGCACGACCCTTCTTCGAGCTCTCAACACCCCACCCACACCTCCAAAGCTTCCTCTCTCTCCGTCAAAAGATACGAGAACACCTCCCTCCCTCCGCCAGCTTCGTCGCGAGGTCTCGCTCTCGCTACAGGATCGTTCACGTCCAACTTGTCCTCGTCGTATCGAACGGACCATCACTCCTCCTCCACTTCCACTACTCCAACCCATCCCTCCGTTCTTCGAAAAGCATCCTCCGTCGACTCAATGGCTTGCTCTCAACCCTCCTCCTCCCCTCGCTTCGACGCCCTCTTCGGCAGCCCTCACTCGAATGCTTCAAGCACAGGAGAAACCATGACGAGGTCGTTCTCGGAGACGCCTACTCCCAGACCAGGAGACTCGTCGAGCATCGGACGGGCGAAGAAGGCAACTCCAGAGCTGAGGGAACTCGAAAGGAGGTTCCTGGGAGCTCGAGGATCTGGTGGAGGAGGGCTGGGAAGCACGCCGCCAAGAGGAGAGCCGATGTCGGGATTAGGACTGGGACTCGGATTAGGCACAGCATCCCCATCATCTCCAACATCGCCGAGGACCAGAAGCCAGCTCCCTCGACTTCGAAGCAGCCGCGTCGGACAGTACAAGGCCGTCGATCCCTGCTCGCGACGAGATTCGCGCGGAGTCGTTCAGCCCTTCCGGACAGCAGGCGATGTCGAGAGCGATGCCGAGTACGAGTCAGATCTAGAGACGAGTGGATCAGAGGTTGGACAGCTTCTTCGGCGTGGTGAGAGACGACGTGGAAGCGGAGGAGGATTCGACGCGGACGAGGACGAGGACGACGACGATCGCGTCGAGGTCATCTGGCAACGGTCACCTCATCTACGGAACGGAGAGTCGAGCGAGAGTAGCGAGTCGGACGACGATGATGAGGACGAGGAGGTGGGAGAGGAGGAATGGATCCAAGATCCTACGACCGTTTCGCACGACATCCCAGCCGATCTCCTTCGACACGCCGTTACCCTCCCTGGATCCATTCCCTCCTCTTCTGTCCCTACCTCCTCTCAACGCTCTTCTCTCAACGGAAATCCCAGCAGTCACTCGTCCGGAAACATCTCTCCCCACTCGCCGTTCTTCCAAGCTCCTCCCTCAGAATACGCCCTCTCGGAAACGGGCAATCGCCTCGCTCAGAACGAAGCAGAAATCATGGCGTCGGCTAGGAGGAAGATGCATCTCGGATCATCAGGGTTCTCAGCCACCTACAACGGACCTCCTCCTCAGTCACCAAACCTTCCTCGATCTCCAGCCCTCCTCAGGACATCGAGCTTCCCCTCAACCTCCGTCTCGTCCTCGAACGGCCTCGCTCCCTCTCCTGCACTCTCCAACCCTCGGATGACTCATCTTCAGCAACAGAACCGAGGCTTTGATACCGCTCTAGCATCCTCCTCTGCAACGGACGGGTCGTCGGGAACACCTTCTTCAACGTCAACGATTCGACCAAGAGCAGCGTCGGCTTCGTCTGGGAGCTGGCTGGGAGGAGGATCGTCGGAGATCGCTGTCAAAGGGGTCCCTTTGAGAAGAGGAGAGAGACGTTCGACTCTGCCTGGCTCCGATGGAGCTGTCGAAGTTTTGCAGCCGCCTCGCACACGAACGGTTCGTTCGACTTTCGCCTCTCTCTTTATCTTTCCTTCCCTTTTCACATCTAGACGATGGCCAACTCATCCCACTCTTTTCTCTTCTCCCTCCAGGTCAGCCAACTTCCTCCCATCCCAATCGCCGTCGTCGGTCGTCGAGGATGCGGCAAGACGCGTGTCGTGAAGGAAGCCTTCAGACGTTACGGCTACCCTCTGTCTGAGCCCCAAACTCTCTCTGGACTCGCCAATTCTCCTCAGAGTACGCTCCTATCTACCACTCTTTAATAGGAGGTCCTACAAAGGTGTCGACTGACTACCACGCCTCTTCTCCTTCTCCTTCTCAGTCGAGATCCGTTCAGCTCGCGTCTCGACCAAGACTCGAATCAACCAAGACGTCCACATCTACGAGATCGACCTCGATTCCTTCCACATCCAAGATGGGGAACTCGTTTGGCCGGAGGGAATCCCTCGAATCGAAGCCATCGCGATCTGCTACGATGCAGGAGATGTCTCGTCGTGGAAGGGTGTTCCGGAGTTTCATCGTTCGTCGCCTTTTCTCCTCAGGCCCTCTAATAAGCCCAGCACCATGCTGATCTCGAACCCTCTTTATCTCAACAGACGCTCGAGAACTCGACATTCCATGTTGCGTCTTCGGCTGTAAATCTGGAGGAGTCCCTCGTCCCGTCGAAGTCGTTCCTCAGTCTGTGGTCGCTGCGATCGCAAAGCTCGTCGTCGTCTCGGTCGAGGAGGAGAAGGTCACCCAGAAGATGCACCAAGGTTTCTGCTGGCTAGTGGAGCAGGCCATCAAAAGGATGGAGAATTGTACGGGCGAGCTTCTAATTTCGCTCTCTCTCTACCCTTCTCTCCTGTCTTTCCGAACAGTTTCCCCGCCAGGCTTCGCCCCTCACTCAGAATTGAACTCCTTCCGCTTTCTCTCTTCCTTCAGCTCAACATCACCACCACCCACCTCGTCCCTACAACTTCCCCGAACCCGTTTACTCCACCAAATCCTCTTCGAATCGACCTTACCCTCTCCAAGTCGACACTTCCCTCCCTCCTTCGTTCGACGGTCCAGCAACCTCCTCCTCCAGCATCATCTCCTCAGCTCAAGGGGACCGATTCCCGAACCAAACGCTCTTCGAGCTCGATTCTCCCGAGAAGTTCCAGCGACTCCTTCCTTCCCAACTCGACGTCGGAGATAAAGGACACTCGAAGGCGGTCAGCTCAATCTCGTCGGTCGGCTCGTCCAACGCCATGACCGGTAGCGGAGTCCTCGAGAGCTCATGGGTCGCAGGAGAGGGAAACGAGACGGGACGGTCATCATTGGGGGGAAGCATGGCGATGGAATCGTCGATGGAAGGATCAGGACTGCTGCCTGTGAAGAAGAAGGAAGGACATGGGTGAGTTGGAACTTCCCCTTCGCTTCGCCTTCCTTCGTTGCTGAGCGGGCCTTTTCGTGCTCCTTCCGCTCTCAGGGGAACATACCTGTCTCTCAAAGAGATCGTTCAGCTTCTCTTCTATCACAGCGTTCGAGGTCAAGGTTCGTCTTTCTTCCCTCGAAGTCAACGCGTCTGAGTTTGTTCGCTCACTCTTCTACTCTTTCCTCCCTTACCTCAGATCATCTCTTCTCTCAAACCTTCTTTGCATGCTACCGTCGGTTCTCCCGTCCTCAAGACGTGATCGCACTCTTCGTCTCGGAGTTCCAGCTTCTCGAGGGGAAGAAACTCGCTGGAGTCTATGCTCAGCTCAAGTCAGTTTGAACCGTCTTCTTCCTCCCCTCCCTTTGTTTCGACTCGCTGATGTTCACTTCTCTCCGTCTTATATATAGGATCTGTGGTGTTCTCGGCTACTGGATCGATCACTACCCCAACGACTTCGCCGCACCCAAGACTCAAGGGATTCTTCGCGAGATGATCAACCTCATCGCCTCCAAGGTCGCTCTCGCTCATCACGCCGCTAAACTCCTCCCCTTTTACCGTCGAATGGACAAGCTCAAGGTCGAGGATCTCGTCTGGGCCAAATCGGATCGCGAGGAGGATCCTCGGCCGTCGATATCTACAACGACTGGAGGAGGAGATTCCATCAAGCCGGCTCAGATGGGCGTCTTCGTTCAGATCACTCAGACGTCGACGGTCTCCAATCTCGCTTCGGAATCGTCGATGAATGGATCGGAACCTGCTCTTCCTCTCATACTCAAGCCATCGGTCGACATGGAGGTTCGAGGATCGCACTCTCGAAACGGCTCCATCGTCAGCGTTCATCGAGGTCGAAGCGACTCCGACAGCTCCTCGCGGCCAACGAACCACTCCTCGGACGGATTCGCCTCCTCGGGTTTACCTTCGGGAGATACCTCCATGTCCAAGACGTCTTCGCGAGAATCAGGAACGAGCTCGGTTCCGACGTCGCTGCATTCTCCTTCGGTCGTCGTCGACGTTTGGGAGTCGAAAGCCATGCAGAGGATGGTCCAAAAGTTCCTCGACTCCTCCGATCAGCAGATTGCCAACGATATTACTCGGCTGGACTGGGGCTTCTTCGAGAAGATCAGGGTGAGTCGCGACTTTCCCTCAACTCTCTCTCGTCCTTCGCAAAGCTGACCCACTCTGGCTTTCTTCTTTCTGCAGCCTCGTTCGCTTCTCGCCCACTGCTACAGCGGCGGAAGCGAAGAAGGAGGAGACGTTCTCTTACGACAGTTCAGTACTCATTTCAACGACCTCAGCTCTCTGTACGTCTCTCTTCTGCTCAGCCTCGACTCCTCGCATCGACTGCCGACTGATCTCGTCCTTCCTCCGTTCAGATTCTCCATCCTCGTCCTCTCCCAAACCAAACTCCGAGCTCGAGTCCGAATCTACGAACGGATCCTCAACATCATCGACATCCTTCGGACCCAGAACAACTACATGGCCCTCTCGAGTCTGACGGCTTCCTTCGGACAACTCTCGGTCGAGCGACTTCGAGAAACGATCGAGCTCGCGATGGATCTCAAGTCCAACAGGAACAAGATCAACCGCTTCCAAAGTCACCTGAAGCTCGTCGACGGTCGAAGCAGCTACAAGACCTACAAGATGTCGATCAAGGAGGACGAGAGATCGGGCAAGAAGGGAGTTCTTCTCATGTAAGTTCTCTCACTCTTGATCTCCCTCTCTCAGTGCTCTCTCGCCGATCTGACCTATCTCCTCTTCCAACAGTCCTTCGATCATGAAAGAGCTCATCCAGATTCGAGAGCTCTTCAATCGCGTCAAGGCTGCTCATCGAGAACGAGGAGAGGGAGACGCCGAGCTCACCAACTGGCGCGAGTACGAGCGATACGGGGAGGTCTTCCACGCGGTCTCAGGATGCCAGTCTCGAGGATCACCGGTTCCAGCATCCTCAACCTTCAACGTTGTCTCTCAGATGCTCAGAGATCGTCCTGATATCGAGGAGAAGGTAAGCGTCCCGTCTTCCTTTCTTCTCAACGCGTTCAGCCCTGCTTGAAGCTCATATTCTGCTCCATCGCGTATCTATCAGGCTCTTGGCGACCGAAGTCTCATTCTCGAACCTCCCAGTGGTGCTACAACCACCCTCTCCTCCGCTCTTCGTCGCTTCGGAATGCGACACACGTAGTTTTCTCCCATTGAATCGTTTCTCTTCGTCCTCATTCGTATACGACCCTTTTCTTCTTCCTCATTTTTTTACGAAACTTATGACTACCAGTTTTCCATTCCTAGGATCTCTATCTACGTCGTTCCCATCTCTCTTTTGCTTGCGTTCCTCTCTTTCACGGCCTTCCTTCTCCCTTGCTTTCTTCTTGCTCTTTCTTTTTTACGACCTTCTCCCACACCCTCGCATCGATACACCGGATCAGCATGGCTAGCCTCTTCGCTTTTTATTTTCTCAGGTCGAGGAGGACGATGGGGAAGGCGGCTGGTGTTTGACCAAACATCCAGGGGTTGTCGACGCGCAGAGACTCCTCTCGGAAGGGGCATTCCACCTTGCTTTTCCGTTTTCTCTTCGTCTCCTTCTCCTTCTCCTCAACCATCACGACGTTGAGAACGACGCAGGATCGGCGACCACTCTCTCCCTTCGTTCTTCGATTCTTGCAGATGCCCACGCTCTCTTCCCTCCTCGTCTTGGCTCTAGCTTCCTCTCTGCAGCTCCTACTTCCTTCACCGGCGGAAGCTGCATCCTTCCAACTCGAGCTCAACAGCACGACACCTCCCTTTTCGCTCAACTTCCCAGACCTCGAACGAAAGCAGTCGACGGCGACGACGTACTATCAGGTCGATGAGTTTGCGGGAGCTACCTTCTTCGAGTGAGTTTTTTTGATCCGTAGGGTGCTGAGATTGCCCAGGAGTCGCTAATCGCTTTTCATTGGGGCGGAAGCAACTTTGACGTGTGGAACGGACCTGACCCGACCCACGGATCAGTCAAGGGCGTTTGTTCTCTCTTCTTCAAGTATAGTAATAAGCTGATCGTTGAACCTCTTATTCAGCTACGTCGGAGTGGATGAGTCCTGGAAAAAAGGGTTGATATATATAGGGAAAGACGGCCTCCCTGTTATGCAGGTGAGCTTTCACTGTTCTTCAACCCAAGTCAGACTCAAGCTTGCCGCAGCTGATTTTTTTCCATTCATCTTGATCTTCAGGTCGACTCTTGGAGTACGCTCCCTTACGGAGCGAGTAGAGACAGGTGAGTCTCGTCTCATAACCTCAGCTTCCAGGGAGAGGTCGCGACGCGCGCTCGATCGTAGTTTGCTTTTGAACGTGCCATCTTGCCCAGAGCCAGTCTCTTTCGACGCCTTTCTTCCATTCTTCTCACTTCCAGTGTTCTCCTTGGTTCTAGCAGCGTAATCATCAACCCAAATTGACGATCCGCTCTCTTCTCCATCTTCTTTCCTCCTTCTTCGACTGCTTCTCGAACGATTTGCGACGCGACTTCAGCGTTCGAATCACAACGAAGAAGATATACGACGGAGGGCTTTTCATCATAGATCTCTCTTGGATACCTTGGGGTTGCTCCGTTTGGCCTGCTGTATGGAGCCTCGGTGCAAACTGGCCAAACAACGGAGAGGTGAGTCTTTCGACGACGCGTTTGAAGGTCTCGCTTTGGGAACGAGCCGTCGCTCGATCAGCGTACTTCCAACGTCACGAGACTTTAGCTCGAGCATCTTAGCACACACTGATATGCATCCTGTCTTTCATTTTGTTTCAGATCGATATCCTGGTGCGCTCCTTTCAGATTCGACCCGTTTGCTCGAACTCGTCGCTGAACTTATTTACCCCTCCCCATCTGAACGGAAAGGAGGGAGTCAACGTGCAAACGGTAAATCAGATGGCTCTTCACTCGGCAGCTGGAAGTTACCTGCTTAATCCAGGAGGCGAGTGCTCTTTCCCCTCCTCGCTGTCGAAGACTCGTCACGAAACGATGGTTCTGACGGCCCTCCTTCCTTTCTTGTCCTTCTTTCCAGTCTTCACCGGAACCGTAGGCAACACAGACTGCTCTCATGTATACACCACCTCTGGCTGTCAGATCCGAGACACCGCTGCAGCAGGTGCGACGTATGAAAACGCGTTCAACGCTCGTGAGTTTCTCTCCGCTTCGTTTTCTTCTTTTCTCTCTCCTCTCTCTAGCTCACTCGCTAATCGACTTTCTATTTTCTTCAATACGCCTTTTAGAAGGAGGAGGCGTCTGGGCTCTTCTTTGGTCTGCAAAACAAACCTTTCTCTTTGAACTTCATCGACGCGCGTCTCCGTTCCGACTCGCTGATCTCTCCCGCCCCTTCTTGTATTTCCTTCGAATCCGTAGGGACGGCGACGGAATGAAGATCTGGTACTTCCCGGTTTCGTCCATCCCTAACGACATTCGGTCTCGAACTCCCAACCCGACGACTTGGGGAACGCCTGGTGGAGCTTGGGCGCCTCAGAGCTGTGATCCTTACAAGTACTTTACAAAACATCAGCTTGTTCTCGGTGAGTCTTTTTCTCACAATTATTTTCCACCCCGATCTCACTTGAACTGACTTCGACTCGACGCATCTTCAGATATCACGCTGTGTTCGTCTTTCCTCCCTTTTCCTCTTTTCCCTTTCTCGTCCCTGACATCTTTTCTCTTTTCTCAGGCGGAGACTGAACCGGCGATAACGCAGCCTATCCCTCCTCAGGGTGTCCTGGGACTTGTCTTCAACAGGTCCAAAACCCGTTCGTTCCCTCCCTTTCTCTTTTTCTCTGCTCTCTCTCCACGTTCCATTTTCTCAGGCTCACTCGCTCTCCTCCCTCCTCTCTCTCTTCCCTTCCGACAGAGCCGTTTACGCAGCCTCCCACTTCAAAATCAACTCCGTGAGCCTCGTCTAACTCTCTTCTCTCTCTTTTCGAGACGCGTTCGTAAAACTGACAGTGCCGTCGTTGGGGTTTGGCCGTCGCGAGAGCAGATCCGAACCTACACCGCCTCTGGTCTTTCGGGGACCGTTCTAGGACTAGGGACGACATACAACAGCTCGATCATTGGAGGTCCTCTCGGGTCGAACTCATCTTCGACGAGTTGGGGAGGGAGGAGGAGGGGAGTGGGAGTGGGAGTCGCGTCGCTTTCGATTTGGTCGGTTGTGCTCTTGTTAGTGGTGGCTTTAGGGTGGGAGGGTTGCTGAGGGAGAGGAGGAAATGACTTCTACGTAACACGGTCTTTTTGTTGCTTCGCTCCTGGACGTTCAAGGACTCTTTCTTTGTAATCTAGATGCTTTCGGTGCGTTTCGTTCTCTGTTCCTGCTTCTTTCTTTTTGTCTGGAAGACGAGTACCTCCCTCCTCCTCCTTCTCTTCCCCAAGCCCCTTCCTAGAGCTATACATCCCAAACCGAAAGAAGATCTGAGGACCGTTAAATTTCGGAGTCAAGGGCCGTGACACACTCCCCTCTTTTTTTCCCCCGAAAGTGAGGAAACGAGAAGTAGGAGAGCAGCTTTTTTTGGCAGAGATGAGATGAGAATGGGATGAGCTCCGAAGCGAAGACTTGAGAATTTAGGGCGAAAAAGTTACCAATTTCGTTTGATCGTTCAACCAGGCGAGAGAAGGAAGAAGGAAGAGAGGTCGGCGGGAGGGAGACAGGCGTGAGGTTGCCCTCAACTGCATCCTTCTCTCCTTTCTTCCTTCTGCCCATCGTTGTTGTGAGTTCCTCGGCCTATCTTTCGAGAGCTCGAAGGGATCGAAGGGTTACATATCACAGAAGTATCTACGAAAGTCTGACGTCCTTTCTCTCTTACTTGTAGAGCTCTCTGGTCTTGATCAGGCTTCCAACGTCAACACCCTCCTTCCTTCTCTCGAGGAAGAGGATTCGCCGCTCGCATCTACAGGTGAGCTCTCTTCTTTCTTCTTTCAACTCCACCAGCTCAAGCTGACCTTTAACCTCTTGTACATAGACATGGGCAAGCCGAACCTGCTTCGACGTCGGAGCAAAAGCAGCGATGGTCGACCTGTGTCTTCCTTGGTTTCTCCTTCCTCGTCGACCTCCCCTTCTTCCTCCTCCTATACCTCGGCCAGTCCTCCTCCTCCTCGTCAGTCTTCCCAAGGACCTCCAAACTTCTTCTACCAGGACCCTACCAACCGAGCTTACTCGCCTCAATCAGCACCGCCCTCCTCGCTCCCTCTAGGACCCAACGCTCCCTCTCCTTCCTCCTCCTCCTCTCCCTCTCGACTCAACCAGTTCCTCTCCCCCCATGGACTCCCTCAACCTCCGCAGTTCCCTTCCTCCCTTCGACAGCCACAACCCATGTATACGCAGCTACCTCCGAGGACGACCTCTCGCGCTCTTCCAGGAGCTCCTCCTTTGCTCGCTCCTCCTCCTCCCTCTCCCTCTCACCTCCTCTCGCCCAAGACCATGACGCGCTCAGGAGGATCGTCCACGTCGCTTTCTTCGGATGTTTCGGGAGGATCGGGCTTTTCTTCTTTCAAGGATGAGGAGGTCGAAGATCTTGCGGACGACGAGGACTTTGTCCTGCCGGTTGGGGAAGGAAAGGAAGGAAACTGGAGCTCAGACGTCTCCCTCGCTCCCCCCCCTCTTCTCTCAACCAACCTGAGATCCTCCTCCCAAGGAAGTAACACCACTCCAGCTACCTCCGTACACTCAAGAGACACCTCCCCTCAACAACCTCGACACCCTTCCTCCTCTCCATCCTCTCCCTCCAAAGCGACCGCCCTCCACGGTCGAACTCCCTCGGGATCCCTCATCTCAGCAGCTCCCATGGCTCCCACTTCCTCCCAGCAGGACTCGAAGAGATCCAAACTTCCTCCTCTCACCACAGAGTTCGTGTCTCCCAAACACGACTTCTTTGCGGACACGGCGCCGGAGGAGAGCTGGGAGGCCAGAGGGAGGAGGTACGAGGAAGCGGCTGCTGCTGCTTTGATGAGTCCTCAGTCGACCTACTCACAAGCATCGCCGGCTTTGGTGTCGAGGAGAGTGACGAACGGAGGAGGAGGAGTAGCAGTAGCAACAGGTCGGGGCCTCTGGGGAGCGGACGTCGACGATCACCAACCGAGAAGTCCAGAGCTCGACCTCCGGCTCTCGACTTCCTTCTCTTCGACCAACACCAACGGACAAGCTCTTGAACCTACCTCTCCAGCTCCTCTCTCTCCCCTTCCATCTCCTCGGAACCCAGCTCGACCAGTCTCCTCCCTCCGAACCTCTCGTCCCCTTGGAAGTCCTACCAAGCTCGCGACCACCCTGGATCAAGATCGAGACCACCCTCTTCCTCCTCCTCCCCGCTACACCTCTCCTCCTCCTCAGTCCCCAAACAACATCTACTCCCCTCTCACTCCTACCCCAAGCAACCAATTCTCCTCTCCCTTCGGCTCAGGAGCACCCATCTCCTCCTCGTCGTCCGTAGCAGCTCCCTTCAAACAAGACTACACCTCCTCCGCCTCGTTCAACATCCTCCCCAAAATCACCGCTTCCTCCTCCACAACCTTCGGAAACCCTTCTCTGATGTCCCACTTCGGAGAAGACGCCTTCAACTCGAGCGACATCCTTACGCTCTCGTCCTTGCTCTCGACACCGAGAGTCCTGAGAGGGATTCTGCAGGAGCTCCCGATTCAGAGCGTGTTGACTCTTTGGGAGGCTGGATCGAAGAAGGAGAGAAGAGCGATGGACGGGGGAAGGTATGTGAGGGAGGAGGTCAGGGTTTGGGGACTTGGATGGGCGGGGTATATGAGGGGCGGGTTGGATAGGGCTGGGGCGAGGGAAGGCTGGGCGAACGTTTCGACGGGGACGATTTTGGATTTCTGTGAGTCTTTCGCGAGCTCGTTCTCACTGTCTCTTCTCCTAGAGAAATCAGACTGACTGAAGAGTCGTTGCTTTCGCTACAGTATCGACTCTGTCCCTCCCGCCGAACGCGATCCTCCCACCTCACCTCGTCCTCGCGTCCTCGGTCGTCACTCTCCTCCTTCGAACCTCTCACTCCCTCCTCCCACCGCCAGGACCTCATCTCATCCCTTTCGAAGAAGAAGATTGTCTCCCCGTCCCTCTCCTAGGACTTCATCCCTCCCTCCCTCCCTCTGCGCGAACCCGAGCTCTGCCAAATGGTCGAGAACTGGTCTTTCCTGCTCCTCTCGCGTCGGCTATCGACCTCGCTTCTCCCAACTCGGCGAGAAGTCCGTCGATCATCTCGAGGCAAGGAAGCACGACGGGTCCGAGGAAACTGAGGAGGAGGAGCTCGATCTCGAGTGTGATGAGTGGAGTGACGTGGGGAGCGACTCGAGCCAAAGGAGGGGCAGCAGCGTCGATGCCCAGCTCAGGACCTCCTCCTTCGTCGTTCAACAACCCTAGGATCGTTTCTTCGTCGGCTTCCATTCATTCCACCGCCGAATCTCCCTCCTCTAGCACACGAGTCACTCCTCCCACTCCTCGAGCTCCCGAACCTCGCCGGTACGAGTTCTCTCAAAACCATCCTCCTCCTCGCAACCATCGTCGACCCACCAACGACTCTCGTCTTTCCCTCGACTCTTCATCTCACGCAGGAGGAGGAGGATCATCCATCTACTCGAACTCTGCTTCCTTCATCCCTCGTCAACGTTCCGCAACAGGACCCGTCTTCAACGGATGGAGAGGAGACGCGAACGAATCTCAAACGAACCTCTCTGTCAATGGAGGTGGTGGAGGAGGATTCAACCAAGGTCCTTCTTTCCCAGTCTACTACGATCCAGACGCTCCTCCCATGCCCAACCTCGCCAACCCAGCGTTCAAGAAACACGGCTCGAGAGAATCGTCCATGCTCAACCTTTCCCATCGATCAGGATCAAGTCAATCCCCTTCTGGAACCCTCGCTTCAGGTACAACTGTCCCTCTCAACAACGGTGGATCTTCGAACGTTCGTCCAAGACTCTACTCTCATCGACCCTCCTCCCCCGAATCCTCAAGATCCTCCAACCCTTCCTTCCCAAACGGAGGTTCCCACTCCCGCTCCCAATCCCAATCTCGAAGCTACCCTCACCAACGCTACCTCAACCCAAACCCTAATCAGTCTCAAATTAATGGACCCGTCGAACCCTTGTTCCTCTCCTCGACCTCTCCCTTCCGGTTCAATCGAGCTCCAGTGCTGAGGATCGTAGTTCCTCTTCCTGCGAACGTGAGCTGGCCGAGTGGAGCTGCGCTGAAGATGTGCCATCGGGAACTGGACGCGAGTGGGTTGTTGAGCAAGATGAGGTTTGGGGACTTGGTGGAGAACCTGTGTGTTAGTTGGAGGAGGAGGGAGGAGGGTTGCGTGGGAGGGTGGGCGAGGTGAGTTTGACCCGTCGTTGCTCTTCTTCCTTTCGCTTCCTTTCCTCTCTTTGATTTCCGCACCTCAAATCCGAATACTGACTCTTCTCCCTCTTCGCTTCGTTCGGTTTCCTTCCCTCCCAGCGGAGCAATGGTCTTTATCCCTCCCTTCCTACACCCTCTCTCAACCTCCTACTCTCCCCTCCCAACCTCTTCTCTCTCCCCATCCACTCGCTCTCCCAACCAACCCAAACCCTTCGTTCCCCCTCACCTTCCTCCCACAATGGACTCCTTCCTCCACTCTCCAACCTACTATCACGCCGTCCTCCCCTTACCCTACATCATCTTCCTCGATCTCCTCCCCTTCGGTCGACAAATCTTTGACTCCCTTCGACTCGCCAACCAACGGACGGAGCTGCCGAGTTCGAGAGGAGAGATCCTGAGTGTGGATGTATGGATTCATGAGGCTGCGTTCACGATCCCTGGAGGAGGAGGAAGTGGAGGGGAGAACGGAGGTGGGTGGGGAGGAGAAGCGGGAGGAGGAGGATCAGGAGGAGGGGAAGGGATGGAAGGAGGTCCTTGGGCTGGAACGACGGTCATTTTGGAGAGTGATGGGACGAAGGAGGTAAGTTTACCGTTCACCCATTCTCATTCTCCTCTCCTTTCCTTTCGTTTCTTCGCTCGCTAGGTCGTTTCATTTTCGGTCGTCGAAAAACAAAAGAACTGACGCGTCTCCTCGTTTTCGTTTTTTGTTTCGTGCAGGGAAAAGACGACCTTCTCTCCCGTATCTCCGGTGCTCGAGGAACTCGACGTCCATGGGAGATCTTGGGCAGTAAATCTACGAGTGGAAGCGTATGGTTGAAGTGCGTGATTCGAATACTTTCTTCAACCCTCCCTTCTCACGTCTCAAGTCGTCGCTGACCTCTTTCGTTCGTTTTGTTTTTTTACTCAGACTCGTCCGGGAATCAACGCCTTTGCACGAAGCTTAGCTTGAAAACCATCTACCTAATATCTTAGACCTTTTTTTTGGGGGGGGGGGGGGGGACCTTCTCGCGGTCGCGGATCTATCTACAGTGATCTCCTCCCTTCTTCTCCTCTTCTGTGTTTCGTTTCTTGTCAGGATCCTTGTCTGCAGCCTCTTTATCTTTTTTTTTCCTTTCTTTTCTTTTCGTGCATGTGCTTGATATTATTTCTTTGTATCGTTTCGAGCGAAGCATGATATATATCTCTTCGCGCGTTCGATTCAAGAAAGAGAGAGAGAGAGAGAGAGAGAGAGGGAAGAAAAGGACGCGTCAAAGTTCTCTCTTTTTTTCGTTTCGAGATAGAGAGAGGGGATTGGAGCAAGATCAGCAGAAGTATGTAGAGCTTTAGATACTTCTGTGAGAGAAGGTTGTCAAGGAAAGGAAAGGTGGAAAGGTCGAGCTCGCGATTTTCAAACTCCTTCCCTTCCTCCTCCCCTCTACCCTTCTCCTTCTCCCCCTTCTTCTTCTTTTTTCATACGGTTCAACCATGACCCTCCCCAACGGCTCCCCCCTCTCTTCCCAACCCCATGAACACGACGTCGACGAAGAAGACGAACGAAAACTGGCTGCTCTTCCGGATGCGCTCGAGGAAGCTTATCGTTCGTCCCCTGTCGTTCACCTTCACCTTTCCTCCAATCGTACTTTCGTTGGAGCTGCTCACACCTTCTCGGTACATGCTGCGGGTGTGTGTGTGTGTGCGTGTACAGGTCAGGGTACCTCTGACGGGAAGATTGAGATCTACGAGACTGAACGGATCCATTGCGTGAAGGAAGGGGAGATTGAATGTGAGCTCGAGATCGTCTTCTTTTTCTTTCTATTCTCAACCCTCTCTCCAACAACTTACCTTACTTCTTCCTAACCAACCCAAACGTTTCCTCTCTCTCCTCCTTCCAGTCCAAATCCACCTCCTCCCGACCCTCTCCTCCAAACCTCCACCCTCCCTAACCCTCCCAGACCTCCTCCACCCTCCTTCTCCTCCAACCAAACGAGATCCTTTCTCACCCCCTTTCCCACCAGAAGAACTCATCACAGATCTTAGAGATTATCATCTGATTCTCAACAAGTTCTGTTTCTTACCAGAACAGTTTGTGCTCGCTACGAGACGGTGGGCGGTTCAAGGGGAAAGGTTGGAGGAGGAGGATTTGTGGATGATGTATCAGGTGGTCAAGGCTTTTGGGAGGAAAAGGGAAGGGGGGAGGGAGGTGTTGGGGTTTTATAAGTGAGTAAACAAAAATCAAGCGGGAGGGAGAGAGAAGGGAAGGGAAACAAACAGAGCACCGACGACGACCACGGCGACGGACCCGAGCTGATCGTTTTCGTCTCGTCTCGTTCTTTTTTTTTCTTTTCCCGTTGGTTTTCCTGCTGCTACAAAGCTGCGGCAACAGATCCGCAGCCTCTCAACCTCATCGTCACGTCCAGTTCGTTCCCTTCCAAGGTGGTCTCCCTCCTCCAACAGAAAAACTCGCTCTTTCCCTTCACTTGTCAGAGCAGAGTAAGTTCAGTTCCTCTCGCTCTCGCTCTCGCTTTCGCTTTCTTCACCTTTCTTTCCCCCCCCCCCAAAAAAAAATCACCTCACCTCACCTCTCTCCTTCTTTTTACTTTACCTCATTCGCAATCGTATTACAGAACCCACCCCCCTCCCTCTCCCCTACCTCCACCTAACAACTCCTCTCCTCCAACGCCAAACCCAACCCCAACTCACCCCCTCAACCCTCCACGCCCTCTACCTCACCTCCCTCTCCCACCACCCTTCTTCCTCCTCTTCCCACAACCTCCTCCTCACCCTCGATCATATCCATACCGTTCCTAGGTCAGAAAGGGACGTTCATCTCACTCTCTCCCTGGAAGAGGGAGAACGAGAGGAGAGGAACTTGACGATGGGACCGAACGGGTTAGGGTTTGCGGGTATGTTTTTCGTGAAACCGGGGGATGAAAGAATTTTAGAACGGTGGGGGGTGGGGAGGATGCTGAAGGCCGTGGGGGTAGGGAGGGAGGAGGAGGAGAGGAGGAAGGTGTGAAGTGAGCGACGCGTTCTTTTCGAGCGAGCGATGGAAGCCGGGTTTCCGTTTTTTAAAAAGAGGTAAAGTATGCGTGCGGTTTTTAATAGATTATATTAGAGTATGATTAGAGTATGATAGACTAGACCTCGGTCTTCCAAAAATGAGATCTTTTCTTTCTTTCTTTCTTTCTTTTGTCCGTCGCCTTGATTCGAGACTGTCCCGAGGTAGGTGTCTTTCTTTCCCTCTCTTCTTTCTTTCCCCTGGACCTAATCGAAACACGCACACAAAGAAAGAGAGAAAGCCACCCATGACACATCCTCCTCCCTCCCTCTATCTCTCTATCCATCTATCCTCTCTCCCTCTTTTCCTTCTCCTCCACCTCAATTAAATCCACCTCTCCAAACTCCCCCCCTCAACCCCCTCACACACCTCCCCTCCTCCAACCTCCTCCCAAACTCCAAACACTCCCTCACCCTCTCCTCTCTCCCTTCCTGAACCTCACAAACCTTAGCCAAGAAGTACCAAGCTTCGGAACAATCCCACCCGTTGCCTTGGGTGAGGGAGTTGAGAATCCCATGGGCGAGGGCGAGGTTGGTTTTGGGTGGGGTGAGGAGGTAGAGTCGAGCTAGGTGGACTTGGGCGGGGAGGGAGAGGGGATCGAAGACTAGGGCTTTGATGAAGGAGGAGATGGCTTCGGTTGGGTGGGAGAGGAGGTCGTGGTAGAGTCCGAGCTGGTGGGGGGGAGGGGAGAAGAAAGAGAAAGGGAACGAACGGGGGGAAAAGAGAGATAGAGAGGAAAGTTTTTTTTTTTTGAGTTTTAGTTTTTTGAGGTCGAGATGTTGGAGGGGAAAACCAAGGAGAGAAAATAAAACTCACCTGAACCCAAACCTCCGGATTGGTCGCGTCGAGAACTTCCGCTTCCCGAATAGCAGCAATGGACTGTTCCAACTTCCCCCATCTCCTGAACGTGGCAGCACTATTCAACCAAAGCTGACTGAGCAATCTCGTTTCCCTCGGTGTCCTTCCTGAGGGTTCCTGATCTGCGGAAGGAGGAGCGGGAGGAAGGATGGGAGGATCGAAGGATGATGAACCTCCGTACTCGGATTGAGTGGGAGATTGATGACGAGATCGAGAGTGGATGGAGGAGGCGTTGGAGATGGAGCGACGAGGAGAGCCGTCGAGGCGGAGGGAGTTGAGTGCTGGGAAAGAAAGCGCGGGAAAAGAAAAAAGAGACGAAAAAGAGGTTAAGGACGACGAGGACGCGAGGAAGACGGGAAGGGAGGAGGGAAGAGAAAAACGTACCGAGCGAGGATGCAGATTGACGAGCGATCTGTAAACGACTCAACGAAGCTGACCGTCCGAGACCGTGATGTCTTCCCGATGACGGCGAGAGGAGATGTTTCGGCAGGAATCTCTGCTTTCGATGGTGGTGGAGTTGCTCAGATTGAGCGACCGACATTTGGTCCGACGAGGAGCCTGACGATCCAGGACCATCCGTCACGACGATGGGTATCGACTTCCCGTTCGGAGCCGCTACGGTGACTTCTGGTGGCGGTGGTGGTGGGTTGACTGGAGCGAGGGAGAGAGAACGAGGTGAACAGTCAGTGACGAAGATGACGAGAAAGGAACGATTGACGCGACTCACTCGAAAGGTTCCCAAGTCTCTTCTCCGACAACGACTGTCCATTAGTACCCTTCTCTCCAGCCAGAACCTCCTCCTCATCCCCATCCTGACCCCCAGGTCCATCATAACTCCTCTTCTCCACCCCACCAAAATCAACTCTCCTCAACCCCGACGTCGACCTCGTCCGAGAACCAATCGACTCGAGCGTCTCCGACCGAGGGACCCCTCCGTTTCTTGTCGCAGGAGGAGAAGGAGGAGGAGGAACGACCTTCCCACATCGTTCCGAGAAGAAAGCGAACAGCTCCTTCTGACGTTCCATGGCGATTTCGGGTCCGTCGAGACGCTCGACGATGACGGTTTGGGTCATTCGAAGTTGAAGGACGGCCTCGAGACGTTCGGCTTTTGTGGGGAGGAGGGAAGGGTTGGAAGAGACGATGGAGGACATGGGGATGAGACGACCGTGGGAGCCGAGGAGGGGAGGAAGGGAAGAAGTGGTTGGTGGTGAGGAGGGTTCGATCGATGTTGAGAGAGGAGAAGGAGGGATAACTGCTGCTTCGACGACGAAGTCCTTCCTGCCGACGATTGTCGCGTCTCCTTCCGCTTCATCTTCAGCTCCAGTTTCGACCTCCTCGTCTCCGTCCCAGCTCTCGAGTCCGATGTCCGCGATCTTGGCGGCGTCGTGCCATTTCCCCTTCGCGGTGAGGAGAAGAGTGAGGAGATGCCAGCCGTGGACGTTGGAGGGTTCGAGTTCGAGAGCAGATCGGATGGAGAGGGTGGAGGCTTCGATTTCTCGGCATTCGGCTTGGGCGTAGGCGAGGTTGTAGAAGGCTTTGGCGGAGGAAGGGCAGAGGAGAGTCGCGTTGGTGAGGTGCTCGAGTGCGTCGGTTTGAAGTCCGGCTCGAGCGAGAGGGTCGTGATCTGTTCGAAAGGGCCGTGTCGAAAGGAGACTGTGTCAGCTGGAGTGCAGAACAAGAGAGAGAGGAACGCGTCGACGAAGAGAGAGGAAGGAAACTCAAACTAACCCTTGCTCACCCACGCCATCTTCAGTAATCCCTTCGCCCCTTGGATCCTCGCCTTCATCTCCGTATCATCCTTCACCAACGAACTCGTCTCCGAAATCTCTTCGGCCTTCTTCAAAAACTTCAATCCCTCCCTTGGTTCTCCACACTCCTTCCCGATCAACCTCCCTCCGAACACCAACGTCTCGACGAACGTCCGATCGTCGTCGCTCTCGACAGCGTCGGCTTCCTTCGGCTCAGCGAGAGCAGCGTTTCCATTGGGAGGAGTGGAGGGATCAGGGGAGTCGGAGGTCTCTCGAGCTTTGTCGACGATCTTGACGTAGAGCTCGAACGTTCGACGCGCGTCGGTTGGGGAGGAAGTCGCGAGGAGGAGTCGAGTGAGGTGACGAAGGATGGGTTGAGAGTTGAAGGTCTGCGTAGTTGCCCACCAGAGAAGCTGACGCAAGCGCCAGAGAAACAGAAATGTTCGGTCAGCTCTCAGCGAAGGGAGGCGAGAGCTGCGTCAAGGCAGGAAGGGAACGAGCTCGACCTCAAACTCAAACTCACCTGCAGCAGCAACCCAGCAGGACTTCCAGCTCCCTTCTTCTCCCCGCCTCTCTCCCAGAGTCCAACACACCCGACCGCAAACTCCTCAACCTCCGTCCTCTTCTCTCCAGCCTTCGGAAATCCTCTGGCTCCTCCAGCCTCGAGAATCACCATCCCTCGTCTCATCACTCCCTCGACCTCCTTCGCCCACCCGCTCGACAATACACCGACTGGAGATCCTTGTGTACGACTGATGAGACCACCCGTGGATGAGGGGGCGATTGGTAGGGCCGTCAAAGTGGAAGAAGTGGGAATCGGAGAAGGGAGAGGCTTCTCGAGTGCGAGAGCTCGGACGTAGAGGAGGAGCATGGAAGCTCGTCGTTCCGGTCGGAACGATGCTGGGTAGACCGTCTCGTAGAAGTGATAGGTCCTGAGCCACTTCAGGGCTTGCCTTTCTCCCGAAGTCGACGAGGAAGCGAGGAGGGATCCACGGAAGAGAGCGTGCTCTGCCCATCGCCAGAGCTCACGGTGGGAGGTGAACTCTTTGAGAATAGCGGAGGTGGCGAAACTGGAAGTGATGGGAGTGGTTGATGAGGGATTTTTGGAGGGGAAGGGGAGGGAGATGGTCGGGAGGGATTCGACGAGGTGGACGGCGGAGGTGTAGGAAGCGAGGGCTGAGATGTGGTTGGGAGGAGAGGAGAGCTCGTAGCAGAGACCTGGAGGATACAGAGGCAAACGAGATGAGCGTTGGGTCGAAGGATATAAAGTGGTACGGGGCGAAATGGCAGAAGATGTAGATCATAGCTCACCTTCGACGACCCTTCCTCTGACGCGTTCCACGAAAGCAGACTCGGACGCTCCAAGATCCTTCGACGACGGAGGTGGGATCTCCCATTCCACTTGCGAGGAGATGTTGAGCGACTCGTGATATCTTCCAAGAGCGAGGAGATGGAAGGCTTCCAGCAACAAAGCGGACTGCAAGGTTGTGTTGGAAGAAGGAGAGGAAAGATGAACGGATGTCTCGGTTGCCTCTGCTCACGAAAAGCAAAGGAAGCTTTACTCACGTCATTCTCTCCCCTCCCCTTAGCCCTCCCAACCAGCTCTCTAACTTCGGCCAAGCCTTCCTCGACCTCTCTCACCCTCTCTTCTGGAGCTCTGCAGATGGCCCAAGGATCTCGATTCGAGGTGGGCCGACCTGAGCGGTCGTCGCCGTCGAGATCTCGGGGGTTGATGTCGTTTGCTGGAACGAAAGAAGCAGGGATCCGATGCTGGGTGTGGAGATGAGGTCTGTGGTGGCGGGTAACTGTTGATGGTTCCGAGGAGGTAGAAGAAGAGGCGCCTGGGGTTGGGGAGGACTGGAGGGCAGGAGCTGACGCGGAGAGCAAGGGAGGTGGTGATGTTGAGGAGGTAGCGAGGTAGAGAGCAAGGGTTCGAAGGTTCAGAGCTATAGCACCTGCTGTAGAAGATATTAAGGACGACGAGGAGCAATGTAATGAAGGTCAGCAACGAAGTAGAAGGGAAGGCAGCGAGGACCAGGCTCGAAGGAGGGCCAAAGCGGGAGAGAGGAAGGGCCAGGAGACAGGTGAGATGTAGCTCAAGCTCGTCGCTCTTCCGGCCTGAGCGTTTGGGGAACAAATCCAACATCTACATGCCCCTCAGCTGATGTATTCTCGCAGCCCTGGGATGTCTCCTCTCTGGATGAGGAAAGGAAACGAGCTCGACGGATCGAACGTGTTCTCCGCAAGCTCGCCAGAGTAACCTCCTCCTTCCTCCCCGTCGACGCCTCTCCCACACCTCCTTCGCCCACAAGAAGCAAAGCAAGAGATAGAGACATGGTGCTCACCTGTCCCTCCTACGTGCTTCTCCCACTTCCTTACGAGCTCTGCCCAAGGAAGAGCGGTTCCATTGGGAGCTGAAGCTGGGCTGGGATCTGCCCAGGTCCCTGCTGTGAGAGCCCTGTCGAGTTGATTACTGTAGTGCCGAGGTTTAGAGTCCGCCATGGCCCTCTTGACAGGGGAGCTAAGAGGTTATAGAAGGGAAGGAAGAAGGCGGGAGAGGGAGATAGAGAGGCGGGCGAGCTCGTGATGGTTGAAGGTCAAGAAATCTTGTTAATGAGAGTTCTAATGGACAACCTGGGTGGGCGAAGGAACTTGAGAGCTCAACGAAAGAGCGTCGATCCTTCTTCGTCCTCCCTCCAACGTCCAGGACCTCGTTTTCTTATATTTCTCCTATCACTCCAGGGTCCTCCTCCTCGCCCTTTCCCCTTCCCTCCCCAACGATGCTCTCTCATCTTTCCCGTTCGTCTCTAACGAGATCGATACGACCTTCCTCCTCGATCTCCTCCTCCGTCGTCCTCCTTCCTTCCCATCGTCGTTCAAACTCAACCACTCCCTCTACTCCCTCCCCTCCCTCGCCAACATCAACATCCTGGACGGATGCTCTCAAGGCCGCGCTCCCTTCCTTCTCGGCTCCCATCTCGCCTACAGCGCCTCTGAAACATGCCATCCCAGACCCTCTCAAACTCGTTAAAAAAGAGCTCAACCTCCTTCGATCCAACGTCGCTCATCTCCTCGGATCAGGCCACCCGTCCCTCGATACCGTCGCCAAGTACTACTTCCAGGCGGAAGGGAAGCACATCAGGCCTACGATCGTGCTGCTCATGAGTCAAGCGACGAACGGGCTGGGAGGAGCCAAATGGGACGAGCTCAAGACGAGGGGGGAGGAAGAGGTCAACAGGGCTTTGAGTCAGAGGGACGACGTCTTGAACGACTACAACCCTGGCATGCCAGAATCGACGAAAAGCTTCAACTCGATCTTCATCCCGGGAGGTCCTTCTACTACCCCCTCAAAATCAGCGTCGAAACTCGCTTCCTCCTCAACCCCCTCCTCGTCACCATCTCCTCCCTCCTCGCCCTCGACCACTCCCTCCTCCCCCAGCTCACCCCCCACTCTCACTCCCACCCCAACCCTCCTCCCAACCCAACGTCGTCTGGCCGAAATCTGCGAAATGATTCACGTCGCTTCCCTCCTTCACGACGACGTAATCGACACCTCCCCTCTCCGACGAGGGATCCCTTCCTCCCCTGCCCTCTTCGGAAACAAACTCTCCATCCTCTCCGGTGACTTCCTCCTCGGACGATGTTGCGCTGGACTCGCTCGTCTGGGATCCAACGAAGTCGTCGAATTGATGGCAACGGCTATCGCCAACCTCGTCGAGGGAGAGGTCGCTCAGTTGAAGGCCACGACCAACCCGGAACGAGAACCCAACCAGGATGGATTCGACCGGTACATGCAGAAGACCTACCTCAAGACGGCTAGTTTGATGGCCAAGAGTGCGAGGTGTGCTGTGATCTTGGGTGGGTGCGAGGATGAAGGGATCAAGGACGTCGCGTACGCGTACGGTCGAAATCTCGGTATCGCGTTCCAAGTGAGTTTTTTCTTCTCTTTCTCGCACGCGTCTGTTCTCCCCATCAGTCCTTTCTTAACTCCTTCGTCGCTGACCTCAATCCCTCCTATCTCCGATTCCTCTCCTCCTCCCAACCAGCTCGTCGACGACCTCCTAGACTTCACTCCCACTCCCTCCCTCACCCTCGGTAAACCCTCCTCAGGCTTCGACATGTCCCTGGGTCTAGCCACCGCTCCCCTTCTCTACGCCTGGGAATCCAACCCTTCCCTCGGTCCTCTCATCCTTCGTCGATTCGATCAACCAGGAGACGTCGAAGCCGCACGAGATCTCGTCCTTCAGTCGGATGGAATGGAGAGGACGAGGAAGTTGGCGAGAGCTTATGCGGAGGCTGCGAGGGATTTGGTGAGGGAGAGGTTGCCTGAGAGTGAGGCTAGGGAGGGGTTGGAGAGTTTGGCTATTGGGGTGTTGGAGAGGTGTAAGTGAGGGAGGGAGCGGGGAGGAGGGAGAGAAGGGGAGAGGAGGAAGGAGGTCACTTAGACTAGATTTTCAGCGGTTCTAAGTTAGCGGTGCTCTGTTGGAGTCTCAATGGATCAGGGATCTCTTCAGTTTCTATCGTTTTTGTTTATCTCGTAGATGCTTTCCAGGCTTGCGAGAGTTGCGTGACGTAGAGGGGGGAGAGGAGGGTACGACGACGCGTTGATATCGGCTTCTGCGACCCTCCCTGTACACCAGATCAAGGTCGAAACTGAATCGACGGAAAGATCACGTGTCAGACGTTTAAATTTTGACGTTTTAGCTGTTTTCGACGCTCGTGGTCGACCTTCGAGATACGCGAGCTCGGCTCCTTCGCTCCAAACGACGACGAGCTCGCCCCTTCCCTTCTCTTCTTTCTTTCCGTACGACCCCAACGTTGGATGGACTGGTCCTCCCTCTCATAACAACTCGATCATGACCACCTTAACAGCCTCTCAGGCTATTGCAGAAATCCTTAAATCGTGAGCAGTCTCCTCGCTTTCGATCCGTTGAAGAGAGCAGGAGCTCAAGCTGAACCTCCTCCTCCTCCTCCCCTTCCCTTCTACTCTTTGCCAGCCCCGACGATCTTCACAAACTCCCTTCTCTCCGTAAGAAGCTCGCCAAGGAATCCCTATCTATCCAATCCAAACTCTCCGAGTCAACTCGTCTTCAGCTGGATGCTACGAGGGACGGACTGAGGAAGCTCGTCGCTGCGAAGGCCAACCTTCAAGCCGTCGAAGAGGAGATGACCAAAGTAGAGAAGCTCTGTCAGGATCCAGGGACCGAAGTGAAGGCTTTCAAGAAGATCAGTAGAGTGAGTCCTCTTGCTCATCGCTCACAGCCAGACGAGATGGTCAAGAGCTAAAGGTGGGAGAAGGAAGCGATGAGCTCGAGCTGACCTCTCGTTTCCCTTCCTCCCTTCATCCAGATCTCCCACATCCATCGAAACTTCGCTCAAACCGAGGAAATGGTCCAGTCCTTCCAAGAGATCTCCTCCAAAGTCTCCCACTGCGCCTCTCTGCTCAACGACTCCACCAGAGACGGTCCTCTCGCTCCTCAACCCAACCTCCTCCCTTGTCACTTCCAACTCCTCCGTCTCGAAGCTTTCCGGAACGAGACTCTCCATCAGGCCAAGAAGGGAACCTCCGAGGATCTTGTTACCGTCAAGGCCTACTTCGAGAAGCTGGACAAAGTCGTCAGGGACTTCGATGCTTGGATCTGGGAGCTGGCAGGGATGGTGCTCGAGCTCGTCAGGGAGGGAAGGATGGACACGGTCGTCAAGATCTTGAAGATCTGTGAGGTCGAAGGGAGGGAGGATGAGAAGGTAAGCTAGCTTACATCTCCTCTTCGTTCGACAATCTATAAGCTGACCTCGTTTTCCTTCTCCTCAGGCTGCAGCGATGAAGCTCATCAAGCGAGCAAAGACAGATGTCGCCGCGAAGTTCAAGTGAGTTTGAGCACGTCCGTTCTTCTCCTCTCGCTTGCTCCTTCTGACCTCTCCGAACCTCATCCTGTAGATCCATGCAAGCCGACGCTCGTACCATCAAGCACTACCGACACAAGCTCATGAAATGCTTATCGGACTCGGTCGCTTCGACGTTCGAAAACTCCTTCTCTCCCGACATCGACAACCCTTCCGACTTCATCGAGGATCTCGGTTGGATCTACAAGGACCTCATTCGGATCGAATCGGACGTGGTACCCTGCTTCCCTCCCGACTACGACATCCACGCCTTCTACGTCAAAGCCTACCACAAGAACCTCGACCTCGTCCTCCAGAAGATCGTCGCGTCCGTCCCCGAAGCATCGATCCTCCTTCAACTTCACTCGTGGATCAAGGAGTACAAAGCCAGCATGAAGGAACTCGAGATCCCTCCAGGATGGATCCAGCCGCCTCTTCTCGAAGGGAAGGAGCAGGAGCTCATCGAGGACTACGTCGGACTCATCGTCAAGAAGATGGACGAATGGACGAAGAACCTGATGAAGGACGAGGAGCACGATTTCGTCGCGAGGGATCAACCAGTCGAGATCGAGGAAGGAGGACTCTACGGCATGTCAGGAGCCGTCATCATGTTCCAGATGGTCAACCAGCAGGTCGATCTCGCCGCCGATTCAGGTCAAGGAGGAGTTCTCGCTCGAGTCGTCACGGAAGCCAGCCGAGTCATGCGTCAAACCCAGGACCGATTCATCTTCCTCGTCGAACAGGAGGTCAAGAAGGTCATGGAGAAACCCGACGAAGCACCACCAGGACTCGTCGAGTACGTCGTTGCTCTCGCCAACGATCAGATCAAGTCGGCTGACTATGCAGAGGCTCTCTCCGCTCGACTGGAACCCATTGTCTCCGAGAAGTACAAGCTCATCATATCGGTCAAGATCAACGACGCCATCGACGGCTACCTCGACGTCGCGAAGACCTGTACCCAATCCCTCATCGATCTCGTTTTCAACGACGTCAAGGTCGCCACCAAGACCTTCTTCACTCCATCCTGGTACTCGGATCGTCCCATGGCTCTCGTCGTCGAAACGATGAGAGATTACCTCTCGGACTACCAGGAGCATCTCAACCCTTCCATCTTCGACCTCCTCCTCGAGGATACCATCGACACCTTCCTCGTCATCTACCTCTCCGCGCTTCGAAAGTGCTCGAAACTCAAGATGTCCGTCGCGGTGGATCGTATTCGAGACGATATCGGGGAGGCCTTCAAGTTCTTTTGCGAGTTCAAGCAGAAGGAGGATCTGGAGCTCAACTTTGAGGTGGTGGAGATGATTTTGGCGTTGTTGGAGGCGTCGAAGGAGATGTTGTTCCTGGACTACTGGACGTTCGCAAAGGCTCATGGACCGAACTTGACGTTTGTGGAAGGATTGCTGAGAGCGAGGTGAGTCAAGATAATCTTCTCTTTCTCTTTGCTGTCGACGCGCTTTTGATCTCGAGCTTGAATCAAAGCTGACTCTTCTCTCTCCCCCTCGATGTACGATCCAGGGACAACCTCGATCGGACGTCCGTCAACGAGATCATGGAAAACATCAAACGGAAGATTCGAGAGGAAAAACTTGAAGACCGTTCGTCCTTCTCTTCTTCGTCTCTCTCTCTTTTCCTCTCTCCGCTCCTCTTCCTCTCTCCGCTGCTGATCTCGCTCTCATCTTCCTCACTTCTTCAGCTCCGGAACGAACCATCATGACCAAGATCGCCAACGTCAAAGGAGAAGGAATCTTCGCGTCTCTTGGTTTTTCATCGTTACCGTCCCTTCCCTCTATTCCTTCGACGCGTTTGTAGTATTTCCTTCGCTCTCTGTTCTCACTCTCTGTCTCTCGTCGTGTTGATTACGTTACCTTACCCTTGATCTTCTGCTCTATACCTTTTTTTATGACGATACGAACGACTTGCCTGGACTTCTTTCTCGAACGGGAGGAGCATAGGAAGGAGAAACCGAAATGCAGTTCGTTAGATACCTCTAGATTAGAGCGAAAGCAAGCAGAGCAAGAATGAGAAAAAGCGTGTAGGTACGAGGTGAGGATGGAGATGATGATGATGTAGCGAGAATGAGTTAAAAATACAGAAAGGAAAACGAAAAATAAGATGCAACGCGACTCGACCCCACTCCCGGGCTCCCTTCCCCTCCCTCGACACCGTTCCTTCTCCTCGACCATCACGGCTCGATATCAACTCCGACTAGCCTGCAATCGAGTTGATTGCCTGGAAAGGAAGAAAGAGGAGAGAAAAAGTCAGCGACCAGGCAAACGCGTTGAACCTGTCAGACGAAGAAGAGACGAGACTCACAGGTCCAACTCCAGTTCCTCGCCCTCTGATTCCTCTTTTCAAAATTTCCTCCCACCAAGTCTCTCGACTCCAACTAGCGTCCATCCTCCCTCCCTTCCTTCCCCTATCCCGACCCAACCAACGCCCTCCCTCGCACGATCGCCTTCCCAACTCCATCGCACCTCAACGGCCAACAACAACATAAGGAGCGACGAGCGAGGCCTAGATGAGTAAAATGGGTGTGAAAGAAGGGAAAAGAAGTCAGCTCGCGTTCTCGAAGGGTGACAAGGAAGGAGGAGGAAGAACTGGCGAAAAAACTCACTCAAAGTCGCGTCCATTCCGCATAATCTCGCTCGTCCTCCCTCTCCTCCTCCCTCCTCAATAATCCGACGGCATGTGCCACTTCCTCTCACCCCCACTGCCACTGCCACTCTGACTCTCAAACCCAAACGGCATCTCCTTCATTCCTCCTTGGCCCTCTTCCCGCGACGACGATCTCGGCGTCGAAAGTCTCGTTTCTCTTCTCCCATCTTCAGCATTCGGCCGATGGAAGCTCAACGGCGCTGATGGGAACCGTCCTTGAGGCACAGAGCCGGGGAAGGAAGGCGGCGGAGGAGGTGGTGGTCGCGCTGTAGGGGGTGGGGTAGCAGAAACGTGGAGGAGGAAGCGAGGAGGAGGAGCGGGAGGGGCAGATCGCTTCTCTGACTCGGTCGTCGTCGTCTTCTTCTCAACCTGTTGCTGCTGGACCTTAACGGGTTCCTCCTTGGAAGTGGGAACGAAAGCGTTGAAGAGGGAGGAGAGGGACGAGGAAGAAACAGGTGGTGTAGGTTCGACGGCGACGACCTTCTTCGGGCGGGAGGCTTTCGGTTTCGACGACGGTGAGGGCGTTGGTTGGGGAGAAGGAAGAGAAGAGCTGAGGAACGGGGCCGAAGGCGTTGCTGGAGCGGGTTTGGAGATCGCTGGAGGAGGAGGAGGTGGTGGTGGTGGTGTGACGGGTTTGGGTGAGAAGCGAGTAAACAGGGCTGCGAGGGAGGAACGAGGAGGTTCGATCTTCGATGGGCTCCTCGTCTGGACCTTGGATGGTGCGATGGGGAGCTTCGGAGGAGACGGTGTTATTTTCTTGGGTACGACCGCAGGCGCGGATAAGAATGAGGGAGGTTTGGGTGTGTTGAAGATTCCGAGGTGAGGAGGAAGAGGGGTTTTGGGTTCCAGTTTCGTCGTCGTGCTCTGAGCCTGTTCAGGAGGAGGAGCTTTTCTCGAGGCGAAGAGGAAGAGGGGTGGCGGTGATCGTGGTACGGAGGAGAAAGGATGAGCGGGGAGAGCGAAGGAGAGTGGAGATGGTTTGGAAGGAGGAGGAGGAGGTTCGAAGGCGTCGAGGTGAGGAGGAGGGATGGGAGTCGACGCGGCTTTGACCTCCGATTCCAACTTCGACTTCTCCAACGCTTTCGAAGCTGCGAAAGCCTTGAGCAGGAGCGAGATCGCTGACGGTGGCCGTGGTCCGTGTTCGACCGCCTCGACGGGTCGGACGATCGCTTGCATGCGAGGAAGGGGAGGAGGAGATGGGAGAGGTTGCAGTGGTGGTGATTGTAACGGTCCTGGGAAGGAGGAGAACGGAGCCAAAGCATGTGGTGGAGAGGGAGGAGAGGAAGTGGGAAGAGCGCGAGGAGAGGGAGTCGACGCGACTTGCTCCTGGTGATCCTGCTTCGATGAGACGACCTCCTCCTTCTCCTTTTCCTCCGGCACCTTCGACCAACTCGTCTCTTCAACCAACAACGAGCTAGCAGGCCTGACTTCCTGCTGGTCCTGCTCGACCTCCTTCTCCAGCCGAGGTTGAGGCAACGGCAAAGTAGGACGCGCGATGACCGATGGTTTCGGTCCGTGAGAAGGAGCAGGTTCTGGGAGAGGGCGGGGGGATGACAGGAAGGCATATCCGACGAGAGGACGGGGTGGAGAAGGAGATCCTCTCGACTTGTCCTTCCGAACCCACGAGACGGACTCCTTCGGCATCGACGAAAAAGTGGGATCCTGAACCTCCTCGACCACCACCTCCTTCCCCTCCTTCGATCGAGTAGCTTCTTCCTCGTCCTTGGTCCGACTAAACTCCTCGAAGAGCAACGAGATCGCTGACTTTGCTGGGTCGATCGTGTTCCTCTTGACGACTTGGAGACGTTTCGAGGGCTGGGAACTGGAACGAGGTGGTGGAGGGAGAGCGGAGGGGAGGGATGAAGGCGAGAGGAAAAGGCGTGTACTGGGTGGAGGGGGAGGGGAAGCCATCGACGACGACGACGCGACCTCCTTCCTCCGCTTGGACGAAGCCTGTGGGAAAGCTGGTACGGCGCGTGGACCTTTCGACTGGACCTGGATGTCGAGCCTGGGAGAGGTGGTGGGTGAGGAGGGAAGGGATTTGGCGGGTGAACGAGATGGAGAAGGAAGGACCGATGGTAATGAGGTGGGGGAGAGGAATGGGGGTAGGATGGGAGGAGGAGGAGGAGGGGAAGGAACCGACGGCGAAGACGACGACGCGACCTCTTTCAGCTTCGACTCCTCCGTCGTCGTCGACGCGATCTTCTTTGTGCGCTCCGAAGAAGCCTGTGAGAAAGCTGGGACGATACGTGGACGTTTCGGTTGAGCCTTCATCTCGAGCCCGGAGGAGGTGGTAGATGAGGAGGGAAGGGATCTGATGGGTGAACGAGATGGAGGAGGGAGGATCGATGGTGATGGTGCGGGGGAGAGGAATGAGGGTCGGGTGGGCGGAGGAGGAGGAGGAGAAGGGAGCGATGGCAAAGACGACGACGCGACCTCTATTGGCTTCGGCTGCTTCGACGTCGTCTTCCCAACCGCTTTCTTCTTCTGGGCGACGGCTGGTCGTTTCGATTTCGAGGTGGGAGAAGTGGGTGATGATGTGGGAACCGGGGCAGGAGGTGGTGATGGCGGTGCTTTAGATGAGGGAAGGGAGGAGGAGAAAGGCGCAGGGATGGAACGAGGAGGCGGCGGAGGTGTTGTTTGGGACTCGAAAATCTCCGTCGACGCGGCCGCGTTCTCCTCCTCTTTCACCTGCAAAGCCTCCCTAATGTCCTTCTGAACCTTCGCGTCCATCCTAGCCTTTTCCTTCTTCCCTTCGGCCTTCGGAGGAGGTGATGTTCGGGCTCCGATTGGCTTTGTTGGCGAGGGGACCTGCTCCGACGACGCGACTTTGACCTTCGGAGGAGGTGGTGCTCGTACTTCGACCTGCTTCGGGGGCAAGGGAACCGGTTCCGTCCATGGAACTTCGACCTCTTCCACCCTCACAGCCTTCACAATCTTCTGAACCTCCTTCTCGACGGCCTTCTTCTTCGTCCGTAAAGGTTTGCTCACCACCTCCTCTTCCTCCTCTTCCTCTCCCTCTATGGACCACTCCCACGACGACTCCACCCGACTCAAACCTGACGGTCGTGACTTCTTCAACTTCAACTCCATCGAGTCCTCCTCAACCTCTTCCGGTTGCGTCCACGCGTCTTCGTCTTCTTGGATCTTTGCCGCCTTCGCAGCCTTCCGAGCCTCCTTCTCGGCGACTTTTCGTGCGTGAAACTTCGTCATCTCCTCCTCCTGCTGCAGATCTCTCTCTATCGACCGATTCCGCGACGACTCCGGTCGAGACAGACCTGTCGGCGTCGACGGCTTCGACTTCGGCTCTCTCGGTTCCTCCTCCGTCTCCTTCGACGCCTGGGTCCTACGAGGAGTACTGCTGGGTGTTACGATACGCGTTGGCCGGGCGACGGGTGGAGAGCCAGGCTTTGGTTTCGGAGAGGCGGACAGGAAGGAGGGGAGGGAAGGACGACGTGAAGAGGGAAGATGTGAGGTTTGAGAAGATGGTGCTAATCGTAGTAGTGGATGATTGATTGGAGAGAGATGATTGCGAGGTGGTGGTGGTGCTCTTGTGCTGGAGGAAAGTCGATGGGTTTCCACTTCGACGCGTGCCTTTCGCTCCTCCCTCTTCTCCTCCATCTTCGACGACCCCCCGGTTTCTTCACCTACAAGCCACAACTGCAGTAGAGCCGAAGGACCTTCCAGGCCAGTAAGAATTCCTGCGACTTCGTCCTCGACTTCTTCGTGTGGTTCGACAACTGACGGGGAAGGAGGAGAGGAGGGTTGGGAGGAGGAGGTTTCGTCAGCGGAAGAAGAGAGAAAGGACAGTTTTTTGGGAGGAAGAGGATACATACTGGAGTTGAGGAGGAAGGACGGTAGGGCGGAGGAGATGATGGGTTGGAGAGGTGGAGGAGGGTGGAAGAGGGTTGGGTCGTCGTCTTTGGGGAAGGACAGGGTTGTCGAGGGAAGAGCCGAAGGCCGACTTGGTCTCGATGCTGTTGCGGAGGGTGAACGGGCCCTCGATGATCGCGTCCAGGAGGGAAGAGAGATGGTAGGACGGTGACGACTTGGGGAAGAGGATGAGGAGGGATTCGAATCGAGATTGATGGGATCGAAGCTCGCTGATCCTGCTGAGATCGAGGGAGGATCTCCCAGGAAACTAGGGTGTGAGGGTGACGAGGACGTCCGCGGAGAAGGTTGCGGGGAAGACGACGGAGGAGAGCCAAAGTCCGGAGGAGGGCACGAGGGGAAGGGAGGAGGAGAGGAGGAGGAAGGAGGAGGAGGACGACGGCGAGGTTCCGATGGTGAGCTCTCCTGGCCCTCCTGCGGTGAAGGATCGGTGGGTATCGAAGGTTCCTCGGAGGGAGGGTGATCCTCGATTAGATAAGAAAGAGATAACAGAGTCCAGAAGGAGTCAGCGAGCTGGAGAGAGCTGAATCGGAACACGATGGAATTCTCGACCTCGCACCTCTCGCTCCTCCGTTCCTTTCCTTCCTTCTTTTTGGAATCGAGCTCAAAGAAAACGACAGACTCACAAAGATCTCAACTACTACATCCCTCTCCGACTCTTGAGGTGGATTACTGTCCGATCCGATCCATCTCCTTCCCACTTGCTCGGATCCTCCAACCTGGCCGATTCGATGGACGGAGGTCGAGGAGGAGGAGGAAGAAAGAAGTTGAAGCGACCGAGCGAGCCGTCGAGCGGACAGGAGCATCCAACGAGGGCGAGCGTTCCGAGCGAAGGGATATATACGATCTCGATCCGAGGCTGCGGAAGGAAGAAAAGGAAACGAGACGAGGGGAGAAGGGTGATGGGTTGAGGAGAGGGGAGGAGAGGAAGGAAAACGAGAGCGAGCTCGCTTTTCGTCGTTTTGGAATCTCGGAAAGAGCCTCTCGTTCGCAGATCGGGCCCTTTTGGACTCGAGAGATTTCAACAGAATTGATTTTTCTCAACCGAGGCAACCTTCATCGAAACCGAGATAGCGATTTTTTTTCCCCCCAGATTTCCAGCTTGCCCAACTCGAGAGCTGCCTGCCTTCACGACCGCGGACGCACGAAAGTCAATGCTCACCGATTCCCTTCCTCCCTCCAACTACCATGTCCCGCTCTCTCCTCCGCCTCTCTCTGCCCTCGCAGCCCCCCTCTTCCTGTATAGCAGGCCCGTCCTCTTTCGCCTCTGTCCGCCATGCAACGACAGCCTATATGACCGCTCGGGACAAGCAGAAGAAACGAGAGGTGAGCGAGCTCTCGACCTCCTTCCTTCTCCGTCTCTCGCTGACTCCCTCCCTCCCTCCCTCGTTCTATATAAGCTGCGCCTCGAAGCCGAAGCTGCTGAGGCTACCTTCCGCTCCTCCTCGTCTTCCCACCATCATCCTGGAGGTCGGGTTCACCCCTTTAGGCAGAAGAAGAGAGACTCCTCGGCCGTCAATGCCACCTCTCTCTCGACCTCTCCGGCTGATCCCTCTTGGGGAAACGACGTCGAAGAAGAGCTCTCTTCACCACCACCACCACCTTCGCACCTCACCTTCAAGAATCCTACGATTCCACCTATCCCCTTTGGTCTCTCCTCTCCACCGCCTTCTCACTTCTCCTTCAACTCCCCTGCTCCCTCGTCGTCCGAGTCGTCTCCCGCTTCAACCGTCCTCCCTCCCTCCTCCCAACCCTTGTATCACCCCGACCTCTACTCCCTCCCTCTCGAAGAGATCGTCGCCTGGAAGAAACAAGCTCGTATCCAACGCAAGGCGGCTTCGTATCCTACCGAGGAGGAGCGTGCTGCATATCTCAAGAGGGTCGAGGAGACTCAGAGGTTGGAGAAACTGAGTCCCGTCGAACGAGCGAGGGTGAAACTGGAGAAGAAGTTGAAGGGGATGGAGAGTGAGGAGCAGAAGGTGGATTATGTGCGGGAGCTGGAGGGAAGGAAGAGGTTGGAGGTGTTGAGGGTTGAGGATCCGGAGAGGTGGGAGGAGGTCGAGAGGGAGAGGCAGAGGGGAAAGGGCGTCGTGGAGGGGAGGAGGGAGGAGTGGCTGAGGAGCGAGAGGGAGAGGGAAAAGAGTGTAGAGGGCAGGAAGGAGAGGAAGAATGAGTTTGAGATGGAGATGAAGAGGTTGAAGAGGGAGTTGAAGCTGGCGGAGTATAGCATGTTGGGGATGGAGGTGGGCGGGCAGGATGTGGCGAGGGAGGACGCGACGGAGGTGGAGAAGCGTGAGTAGTATGGCATTTTGCACACTTTTCGGAGCTGCTACGTTTCCTCTGAGTCGAGAAAGTGATACAAAACGGTCTCTTCTATCGATCCTGAACATTTTGAGCTTCCAAACAGAAGAAAATGCCGGCTCGAAATCGACCTCCTTGTTTCCTACTCCTCTCTCCGTTCACGACCTCCCTTCCCATCTCCCAGCTTCACATCTCCATCTCCATCCCACTCCAAACCAACCCTCCGTCACCTCGCTCAGCCAGCTATCATCCAGCTTCGCTCCTACTCCGTTCGGTCGAGGTGAGAGCTTGACCCGTTTCGTTTTCGTCGTCGAAGATTCGAACTCGGATTCGGGAAGATCCAGCTCGGTGGAAGAAGCTTTCCGTTTCAGCGTCGGAGCGGCATGTGGCTGGTTTGTTGAGGAGCTCGAGGGGAGTGGGTGGGAAGGCCGGATGTGATTGGGGCCGAACGCGAGAGGCGAGAGAGCGATGAAGGATGAGGAGGAGATGACGGACGCGTCTGATCGTTGCTGATCCTGTTGGTTCAAAGTCCTCTGTCTTTCTCGAGCGAGTTGAGTGAGGGAGAGGTTCGAGGAAGAGGAAGGCGCGGCCGAGATGAGACGTGGAAGAGATGGGGAGTCGAGAGAAGTAAAGAGGGATGAAGGTTGGGAGTCCGAGGTTTGGGAAGAGGATTGCGAGAAGGAGACGAGGTGATCGAGGTCCGAGGAGAAGCTTCCGCTGCTGTTCTCGGTTCCCGATAAGCAGGTAGAGTTTACTTCGAGGGGGGGAAAGGAGAGAAGATATGAAGGAAGGGAGAGACACGACGAAGTGTTGAAGCGTGCGAGGATCGATGAAGGCGAGAGAAGAAGAGGTTTTGAAGGTTTGAAGTCCTGAGGGAGTTCGATTCGAGGTAATTGCAAGTTTTCAGGGCATGCAGTGGGATAGAGGCGAGGAGGAGGTGGAGTGGTAGAGGAGGGAACCTCGGACGGCGCGTCGTTGTGGATGTATGCGTCCGTCTCGGCTGAGGAGGTGGGGATCTGAAGGAATTTGACGTTGAACCAGCTTAAATGAATTAGTCTCGTTCGTCTCCTCCCTTCTCAGAGCTTCGATCCAATCTCCGAGAGATAACAAAGAGAGAAAAGGAAGAGAGACGGACCTTCTCCTCAACTGGCTCCAGCATCGCTACCTCTCGTGCTTCTACATGACACGATCCTTCGCTACTGCTCTCTACGTCGTCTTCCTCGCTCTCAGAAGTCTCTTCTTCTCCCCCTTCCTTGTCCACCTCCTCTAGCGACTGCGAAAGGAGTGGAAGATCGCACGTTGAGCTCGGCTCCTTCACCACATCCTCCTCCACCTTCACTCCTCTCCCCTCCCCCGTCAGACCTTCCTCCTTCTTCACCCACACCCCACTTTTCTTTATCTCCTCCTTCCTGTTCGAGATCCAGCGAACGATTCTGCTGTAAGCAACAGCGAGGTAGAGAGCGAGAGGACGTCGAAGAGACAGAGGGATTGTGTCTTCCTCCTCGTCGAAGGCTGCCTTGAGGATTTCGAGATGAGAGTTTGTCCAGCGAGCTCCTTTGGGAAGTGATTCGAAGGAAGGAGGGTCGAGGAGGTTGACTTGGGTTCCATCGGAGAGGAGGAGAGTCGTTTGGGGAAGCGAGGAGGGGGAGGAGGAGTCGAGGGTCTTGCGCTTTGGAGGCAGAGAAGAGGAGGAGGGGAATTCTGAAGAGGCTGAGTTGAAGCTAGGATCTCGAGGAGAGGGGGTAGATACGAGAGAGTAGGATGACATGGGAAGAGAAGTCGGAGGACTCGATGGTGGAGGATCGAGGGAAACGAGAAGAAGTAAGTTGAGCTTGAGCTTGAGCTTTCGCTTTGCACTCGGTCGTCCTCCCCCAAGCCGTCAAGTTTCATTTTCGCAGGTCTTCTTTTCGCGGATATGTGAGCTCTTGCCTTCATCTTCACCCATCTTGCAAAACCTTCACTCCTCTAGAAAAAAATCAGAGCTGCGAGTCGGCGAACTCCGAAGCGAAATCAGCCCTCGTGGGCTCGTCCTGGGTCGTCTTCCTCTCCCTGCCTCCAACGGTCAACTGCTCTCGAGGATGCATCTCTCTTCTCTTCTTTATATCGCTATCCTTACCACTGGTGCCTTCGCTCGTTCCTGACACCCGGAAAAATCGGAGTACGGTCGCCTTCCCACCCTTCGAGAGCAAGAAGCCATCGAGTTCAAATGGATCCAGAAGCGCTTCGCTTTGATCCCAAAGATTCTCGAGAAATAGTAAGTCCTTGGACTAGTATCTGCCTTATGTACTCTTCTGGCTGACAGGTTCTTTCTTGCAGTGGTTTCGACGCTTACATCGTCACCCAGAGAGAAGTGCGTCCGATCGAAGCAGCGGAAGGAAGCGACTCGTCTCTGATCTCCTCTCTCTGTGTGATCCATCTCAGTACGCTGAGGACACGATCTTCCGTGCTCTCGTTCCCTACGTCTCGACCTTCTCGGCAAGGCGGAGGACGCTCTACCTCTTCCAGTACGTCTCACTCGGCGCCTCCGTCTCTGATGCCTTCGAGCTCACCTTTTCCTCCTCCCTCTGCCTCCCAGCACCTCTCCCCTCGCGCCATCTCCTCTTCATCTGATCGACAACACTCCATATCTCTTCGAGACCCTCAACTCTACTCTCTCTCTCATCAACCCGAAGAGGATCGCTATCAACGTCGACCGCGGGATTGCTTTCAGCGACGGACTTCACACGGGAGAGGGAGAGGTGTTGAAGGAGCAGTTGGGACCGGCTTGGGTTTCGAAGCTCGACAGCGAGACTATGATCGGAGTCGAGATCATCGCTACTCGAGTGGGAGGGGACGAGCAGCTCGAAATCTACAAGCAGATGCAGCAGAACGTCTGGGCGATGATTGAAGAAGGGTTCTCGAACAAGATTATCACTCCCAACGTGACGTCGACTCAGGTGAGCTTTTTTTTTCCTTGCAAGGGTCCCATAACAGCAGAAGTGGCCTCTGACTCTTCGCTTGTGTCTTCTCCGTGCTACTAGGACCTCGAATGGTGGTTCCGCGAGCGAATGGAGACGATGAACGCGACGACGTGGTTTCATCCCTCGGTCTCGCTCTTTCGACCTTCCTTCCAGACCAATCCAGGTCAACCCTTTCCATCTCCCGGCGATGGAGCTGACAACGTGATCCAAGAGGGTGATATGCTGTTAGTACCGCCGTTGGCTGCGACCGAAGAACGACACGCGCGGAGCGGTTTCTCTCCTTTTTTCTTCCTTTGTTTCTTCCCTCCAGCCACGTGGATATCGGAGTTTTCCAGATGGGGATGGCGACTGACACTCAGCATCTTGCCTGTCAGTCTCTCTTTATCTCTGGAGGTCGCGAAGTCGCGTCTCTTCGGAGTCGTTTAGCTCCGTTTCTAAAACCTTCCCTTCCTCCTTGCCCAACTCACCCAGACGTCCTCAAAGCCAACGAGACCACTCCTCCAGCTGGAGTTCAACTAGGTCTCGCGAAATCCAACCGTCTTCAGGACGTCGTTCGCTCAACGATGAGGCCAGGGAAGACTGGGGACGAGATCCTCGCAGAATGTCGAGCGACGATGGCCAACGAGGGTTTGAAGGGATCGATCTACTCGCATCCTATCGGGGACTTCGGTCACTCAGCTGGTACTCCCATCGGCATGACCAATCTTCAAAAATGTGAGCTTCCACGAGGAGAGGGAGATGAAGAAGGAACAGGCGACGCGACGAAGCTGATCTCTCATCCGCGTCGAACTTTCTCATCAGCCGTCCCCGTTTCTGGTCAGCTTCCTATGCTTCCTCATACATGGTACTCTATCGAACTTTCCGCCGAGAGCTTTGGTGAGTACTCTCTTTCTTCCTCTCTTTCGAAGATCAAAACTGACTCGACGCGTCTCTTGCTTGGGTTTTTAGTTCCGGAATGGAATCTCACTCAGAACGTAAGGTCTGATGCCCTCTACCTATAATTTAAACTACCGAATAACTCCTCGTCTCCCTTCGCAGTTTTTCCAAGAGGAGGACGTCTACTGGAGCGAAGAAACTCAAGGCTGGGAGTGGGTTTGGGGACGGCAAGGTAATCTCTTTCTTCGCTCGGAACGCACGTTTTTCTTCCAACTAAGCTGACATCTATTTCGTGACTCTCTCTTCCCTACTTTCCCCACTTGCAGAAAATTTCCATCTCATCAGAAGCACTAGGGAGTCTCGGAGGACTGGCGCCGATTCACACGCAACCGATCCGGTTTCCCCTGTTTCGTCCCCTCTCGATCTCTTGTTCCAAGGGATGGGATGGAGGATCGCTCGATCGATGGTGGTAGAGTTGGTAGATGTCAAGGTAATATGTGAGCTTTTTTGCTGCTTTTAAAGCTGTCCTCGTCGGACGCGTCTCGGAGCTTTCCCGCCTCGTCCTTTTGTTCCTTCCGCCTCCGTTGTTCCGCCAGTTGAATAAATCTCGCGTAACCGACTCCCAGGCGATGAGTCGTCTTCCTCGAAGTTGTCGACTCAACGCGATCTGCTGTCCTCTCTCTTCTCCCCCTTCACCGCCATCTCAGGTGACTGCTCTCTATATTACTCTCTCCCTTTCCTGCTCCTCCGTACTGCCAACCACCACTATCCATATCCTTACACGTCACGTCCCATGCCAAGCACGACAAACCCTTCAGTGAGTCCTGATTTCTCCGCTCTTCCATTTCCTCTGGCTTCCTTCCCTCTTTCTTCCTTCCCTGCTTCCTTCGCCGACCAGTTTGCCCCACTCCTTCCTTCTCACTTACTCCTCTACACTACTAGTCAAGCCTTCGACCAGATCTCGTCCCCTCATCAACCTTCGCTACCGAGTCCAACTCCAAAGCTCTTCCGATAGCTGCGGGAGCCGTTGCCTGTTTGCTCTCGTTCGTCCTCACCCTCTCCGTCGGTATCTTCCTCCTCAAACGAATGGGACGAGCCATGTTGCTCGAGGACGAAGCTGCTATGGAGGAATGGAGGAGATGGATGGCTGAGGAGGGGCTGAGACGCAAGGAAGCGAGCGTCGTGGCGATGAAAACGGAGGTGAGTGAGCTCGCATCTTCTCTTTTGCCTTCCTTCCTTCTCAGATCCGAAGCTCTGATCGCGAAACAACGAAGCTAACTGACCGCTTTTCTTCTCTTTTCTTCTACCAGAAACGTCCCTCCTCAGACTACACCGAATCCTCGCACGACTCAACCTGGTCTTCCCTCCATCAAGCTCATCAACTCCTATATCACTCTCCCTCCCACCCCTGGATCGAACCTCACCCTTCCACCTACGCTACTACTGTTCACTTCCAAAACCTCCATCTCGACCACTCCGGTCCTTCAACCTTCCCTCCCTCGACGACCATCGAATGGACTCATCAACCTCGATTCCCTCCCCTCGCTTCCCTCTCGCCACAGAGAAAGCTTTTCCTCACGAGGTTGCCGTCAATTAGCGAAAGGTCGGATTCTGCGAGGGATGAAGGGGAGGGGGGTTGGAATGTTGAGAGGGAGAGGGAAGTGGGGTGGAAGTGAGGAGACTCCTCTCGACGCGACGCGTCGCGACCCTCCCGCTCTCTCTTCCTTCCCTGGACGAAAACCTCCTATATTTCTTTGCTTTGACGACCTAACGAATTTACTAGCTTAGCTTACGATCTGAATGACTCCACGTCGTATAATTTCTCTTTCTACCCGGCGAAAGCTCGACTTTTGTTCGTGCTCTTTCAAGTTCGATTTCTGCGACAAAAGCAAGAAGCTACGAACCCGATGGTATCACAGATGAGAGAAAGCATAGAGTTAAAAAGAAGGAGATCTGAGAGTGAGTAATAAGAGACAGAGCGAACGATGATTGGTAGGAACCTGAGGGTGTGCAAAGAACAACGACGTGAGAAAAGAAGAGAAGGAGGAGATAACGTTAGAGAAAAGGAAAGCGAGATCGACTAGCTAGCAGAGTAAATCGAGACGGGAAGGAGAAGGAAGGGTCGATAATGAATGAACCCCGAAGATACAACGCATGAGGGGAGGGAGGAGGAGAGACAGAGAAACCGAGTGGTCCATCTACCGCCGTTGAACCTCTTCCTCCTCCCCTTCCGCCGTCCTCCTCCCCACCAACCCCTGATCCCAACTCCTCGGACTCGACCCTTCAAAGTAACCTGCTTCCGATCCCATCCCTCCCGTGTACATCCAGCTTGGACTTCCAGAAGGAACAGGCATAGGAAGAGTGACTGGCGATCCCGTCGCTCCAAACGAAGGGAACCCTCCGATGGAACTGTTCGAGTCGGACCGATGGGCTCGAGCTCCGGAGGGAAGAGCAGGAACGGAGTAGATGGGTTGGTGGGAGGCAGAGAGGTTGGAGTTGGATCTGTCTCGGAACTGAGGGGTGACCGAGGAGGAGGAAAAGGAGGAGGGACCGCCTGTGAGAGTTGAGATGGAGGGGAGACGCGTCGTTGAGGATCCGCCGTTTCGGAGAGTTGATGCTGGGGACGAGGGAGAGTGGCCGAGGAGGGGTGGGGATCGAAGGCTGAAGGGACTGAAGTCGGAGGAGAGGCCTGAGGGGGAGGGGACGAGAGGTAAGAGGTTGGAGGAAGGAGAGGCCGAGGAGGAGACTCCCCAGAGAGCGAAGGCTTCGGAGGACCAGGCGGCGAGACGAGGGTCGGAGGGGGAGTTGCTGTTGCGCCATTGCGAGACGATCTGAGCGAGGAGAAGAGGGGACTCGTCAATGATCTGAGATGAGGATGCACGGATAGGGGGAGGATACTCACGAGAAGAGGGAAGAACACTGGGAGAAAACAGAACAAGCGAAAGTCAGCGAAGGTCGAACGAGGCGGAGAATCAAGAAACGCGACTCACTGAATGGATTTCGTCGACCCTTCTCGCCAATCGCGTTCAGAACGAAAACGATGTTCTCGACGGCTTGAGACTGTCGAGAGATCAGGAACTCCTCGTGAGCGGGATCCACGACTCCAGCGTTTCGAACCGAACTGATGTGGAAGAACATGCAGACCTGTTTATAAATGAAGCGGCTAGGTCACCTTTCGAGTCTCTCTCTCGCTTGATCGAAAAAAAAGAAGGAGAAGAGAGAAGCGTACCTCCGCCGTCGTATGAATCGTCGCGAAACCATGGCCTCGTTCTCCTCCCGGGCTAGGACCTCCCGTCGAATCCTCGCTCCTCCCAAAGATCTTCTCGACGGCTCCCGAGAGGTTCGTCTCGTCGAACTGGAGGGAGGAAGGAAGTCCTGTCGCCCAAGCTTTGAGAGCTGCTTCTTGGTTTCTAGAGGGAGAGGTTGGGATGGGAGAAGGGTTGGAGGAAGCGACGACGTCTCGGAAGACTCTTGCGACGCGTGCGAGCTGGAAGGAGGGAAAGGAAAGAGGGCAAACCGCGTCAGCGAAGGTTTGTGAGAAGAGAAAGGAAGGTGTAGATTGAACTAACGTGGCCAAGTTCCGAAACAAGAGCCTTCGACGCGTGATGGTGGTGCGTCAACGTATCCGCTCCCAATCCCTCTCCACAAGCACCCATCTCGAATCGTCCATCCTCGACAGGAAGAGCCAAACGACAATTTTGGGCACTGAATCCAGCCGACGATCCCGTTCGACCCGTTTGAGCGTCGTGGAAAGTAGAGAGCACGAAGGTGAGCCAGAAGATCCGAGAGCGAGTTTCTCGAGCGGTGATGTCGGCGAGGGACGGAGGAGAGTGTCGAGAGGGAGGAGGAGGAGGGTTGTCTTGGGCGGTGAGACGAGTGATGAGAGGGATGAGGATATCTGTTGGCAGGAGGAGGAGGAAGAAGAAGAGGAAGCAGGGAATAGGTGAGCGGCAAATTAGACGAAGGAACCGAAGAGAAGAAGAAAAGAGAGGACGGCAAGACTAACCGAGGTAAAACGCCGTTCGAGCTCCTCGTCGCGTCAAAGTTTCGTATATCACCATGAGCACCAAAGCCTGAGATTTCTCCATCTCCTCCTCATCCGTCGCCCCCAAACTCCTCGCAATTGTCTCCTCCTTCCACCCTCTGCGTTCCACCACTCTCCTCACCTCCTCGGCAAACACCTCTCCTCGTTGACTTCTCTCTCCGTTCGACGCGTCGAAAGCCTCATGGTTTGAGAACCGAGCGGACCAGGCGTAGATGGAGTTAAGGAGGAGGGAGGAGGTTTGGTTTTCGTAGACGGAGGCAAAGAAGGTTGGGCGATGGAAGATGGAGCAGAGGGGATCCGAGAGGTTTTGGAAGAAGAGCTGGATGAGGGATCGTTTGAGGAGAGGGTCGAGGGTTTCCAGAGCGGGCGACGAGGAGGAGAAGGAAGGAGAGAGTTTGGAGAGATGAGGAGATGGGTAGGAGGACGGGGTAGGTGGTGAAGGGAGGTTGGTGGCGGAAGGAAATCGAGAGCCTGATGCAATAGCCGAAGGTCGCGACGTCCACGAAGAGGAAGACGTCCCTTCTTCGGATTCTCGAATGCCCATCATGACCGAGCTACTCGTCCCGAAACTCTGTCTTGGCTTCGGCCCTCCGTAGAATCCCTCTCCTAGTGTGCTGGCTCCCATGGAGAAGGCGGTGGGTTTCCGCGAAGGAAGGAGGGAGGCGGATCCGAACGAGTTGGAGAGGGAGTCGGTTGGCGAACGAGCTGAGGAACTTGCGACGGACAGGTTGGAGTTGGACCGAGGCCGAGAGGCTCTGGGAGCAGGCACGGGTTCTCCTTTGGCTGTTACGTAGATACACTCGCGCTGGAGGAGGGTGAAAGGAGAACGAAAGGGAGGAGAAGGGTGAGTTCGATTTCGCGAGCGAGGTGAACGAGAGAGGGAGAGAGAAGTACGCGACGGCAAGACTCACACCCGAAAATTCACTATAGGAAGGATCCAAGAAGAAGAGGAAGAAGGAGAAAAAAGGACCCGATGTCAGAACCAAGGCCATCCTGGTAAAACAGCCATCCTGGTAAAACAAAGAGGAAGGAAGCAGAAGAAAACACAAAGACCAACCAGTTCGAACAGCGTTCCTCGCCTGAACAGCGTCGTTTCGACTGGTAGCAGCAAAGAAAACAGAGGAAGGACGAGGATCAGCTTCCGTAACCTTCCTTGATTCCAGTGATCTGGGAAAAAAGAATTCTACCTTGTGGCAAGCACCTGTTTCTCGGAAAGAGAAGAAGAAGGAGGAAGAAGAAACAGGCAGGCGAACAAAACCGATCAGCAGCCGAGACGGAGACTCCCTTGGGCCTCCCTTCCTCTCCTCCCTCCCCTCCTCTTTTGGCCCCCTTCTTCTCTCCAAGAAGCATGGAAGAACCGACTCACTGCACTTGAAGAGCCCCGGGGCGAAAGTCGGTGGATAGCATCGATTATCAGTGGATGAAAGCGACGAGAGAGGAGAGCGAGAGCACGAGCGAGAGAAAGAAGGACTAGACAAGAGACTCACAGCTTTAGCTAGCCGTTTCCTCTTTTTTCCCTTGGAGGTCAGCTCGACCTCTCCTTCGTCTTCGTTCGAGCCTGTCGTAGGAGAGACCCGTCGTCGCGATGGATCCTCCGAGGCTGAACCCGCCCTTGCTGCTGCTGCTGCGCGAGCCTCAACGACGTCGACCATCGGAGCGGATTCCGAGGAGTAAGGGCTCTGCTGAGAGTAGGTGGAAGAGGTGGGAGGAGGGAAGAAGGCGGCGAGGGAGGGTGCCGGGTACGAGGTCGACGAGGAGGAAGAGTCGACCACGGCGAGTTTTGATGAAGGTGGAAGGTCTCCTTCAGCGGTGGTGGTAGGACTGGAAGAACCTGATGCTGCGGAAGGGATAGGGATAGGGAGATCCATTTTGAGGGAGACGGCTACGAGGACGTCCAGAGGCGAAGGAGTTCGGTGCTCGTGCGAGTGCGGGTGGGTGTTGCTGGTCCGTCGGGCGGAGGGTTGAAAACTGGACGACAAGCGGGGGGGAGAGCCGGATGTAGGAGTAGGATTTTCAGACCCGGAGGCGGACGAGTGAGGTGAGGAAGGAGAGAAGGAGGAAGGAGAGAACAGGAGCGAAGGGGAATCGGACGGAATCGACATGGAGGTTGGAAGAACGAAAGAAAGCGGGCTGGCGGCAACTGGCCGGATGAACTCGTTCACGCTCCTTTGGGCGATCCCCAAACCCGCCCAGAAAAAAAATAATCATGGAATCAATCTTGATGGATCTGCACGTGAAAATCTAACATCTCTGTCAGACTGAAAAATTCAGAACAACAGCAGTGCGCGAGTATTGAGACGCGTCCCGACAATCCTCCGCTTTTCTCTACCAAATCCTCTCTCCTCCTCGCTCCCTCATCTCTTGCCGACCCGCTATTCCCTTCTCTATCCGAAAACTCCCTTTACTCCCTCGTCTCTGTGCAGCCAATCCTGTTTTCCTCAGTTCTCGCCAAAGCCGACCTTGCCTCCTTCCAAAAAACGCGGTTCGTTCCGAACACCCGAACTGAAAACAAAGAGAAATTTGAAGCGGTGGCCCTCTCCCTCTCCCTCGGAGGCCCTGTTCTCGTCCTCTTTCTCCACTTCTGTCTGCAGATGATTCGCGTCCTTGTTCTTCCTGCCGTTTCCTTACTTTCCCTCTTGGGTAGGCAGGCAGATCTCTCTCCCGACCTCGGCCTTCAACTCGCTCATCGTCTTCTCCTCTTTCCGAATGAAGAGAATGGAAGTATCCAGCATCGTCGTTCGCCCGCAGACCCACCCATCCTAAGGGAGGAGACGACGGCCTTGACCTCTCAAAGAGCCCGCCGTTTTTTTTTCGTTGGTCGCGTTTCTTTGCTTTTACAGAGCCCACGCGATCCGCGCCCTCCCGTGCCTCGGTCCCAAGGCATCTCGACGGACCGTCGGCAGGATTAAAGACGGAGGAATGAAGCCGCGAGGGAAAAGAGCGAAAGCGGCAAGTCGAGCGAGGATGAAAAAGAGAGACAGAGAGAGCGAGAGAGAAGGCGTTAAGATCGTGTGAAGTGCATGAAACGGGGAATATACATGTGTGAGGGGTGGGTGAGGGAGAAGGATGGTAAGATGGAGATGACGGTATTGAAGATCTAGGCAAAGAAAGGAAAGGAAAAAAGGAAAGAAGAGCGAGCGGGAGAAATTGGACGACGCGTTTCTGGTCTCTTCTCTGCGAGGAAGAAGAGGGGGCGAAATCAAAGGCTGAAAGAGAACCGAGGAACAGAAAATGTCCTCGGCGAAGAACGAAACACTAAAGAACAGGAGAGAGAAGAGACGAGAGCTCACGAAACCAGCCCTTTCGGTCGTTCGTTCGGTTTCACCCTCTCCCACTACTGGTACTCCCAATCTTCAACCCCCCACCCCCACTCCCACTACTCCCCAATCCCAACCTCCCAAACCCATCCATTAACCTCCCGAACCTCCCCTCCTCCACCGCCGGTGCTGTCGTCGCCGCCGGCGGATTGTGAGGTAAAGTTCGACCGCTGCTCGTCGCCGTTCCTTTTCTGCCGACCTTGGGTTGAAGGTCCGGAAGATCGATCTTGGAGAGGTAGATAGATAGAGCTGTGATGGGCGTGGATTGCCAGGGGTGCTGGGGAGGGAGGTGGTGGTTGTTGGGTGGTGGAGGAGGAGGAGGGGGTTTGGAGAGGCTGGGTTTGAGGACGGAGGTAGAAGAGCGAGGGAGGATGAGCGAGCGTAGGGGATGAATGCAGGGATAAAGAGAGAGGACAGTGGAGACTGGACGTACGTTGCTGGTTTATCGTTGAGGTTGATCACCTGGGGAGGTTTCCGTTTCGAAGGAGCTGAGGAGACGGGTGTTGATGAAGGAAGAGGAGAAGAGACAGGTGAAGGAGAGTTCTTTTCCTCGACGACGTACCTGCAAGCGAGCGGAATGTAAATTTTCGTCAGAGACTCTCTCGGGAAGACGAAAGCGAGATGAAGAGAGAGAGAGAGCGACGCGACTCACATCCGAATCTCCTCCTCGCCTTCAACCTCCTGCCACCTCGTATGCCTCAACCTCTTCGTCGCTTCCGCGATCGCTACGGCCTTCTGAATCACATCGACGGATTTGGCTCGGATGATGATGAAGAGGAAGGAGGGGTCCTGAGGTAATGAAATCGAAGAGTCAGAGCTCGTCGCGTCCCGTCCGGCGTCGCCTTCTTAACGAAGGAGGAGGGAACGAAAGGAAGGAAGGAAGGACGAACATTCAAAAGCTTGAAAGCTTTCTCGGCGTAGAAGTCAATGGATTGAGTGGATTTGACGACGACTTCGTTGGGGTCGGGCTGTAAAGCGAAACAAACGGGAACGAACAAAAACGGAGTGAGCTCAGCTGAACTTCGACTTTGTCGAACGAACCGGCAACTACAACTTACGGGTTCTTCGAAGTCTCCGTAGCCCAACTCCTCCCTCACATCCGGCTTCGGAGGAACGGGAGGAGGACTCCCACTCCCGCTCCTGCTCTTCTCCCCTTCCTTCCCCTGACTCGACGACGACGAACCCTTGTTGAGAAGAAGACCAGGTCGTTCCGACGCCGAGGAAGAAGGGTTCCGATCTTGTTCCGCATCGATGAAGCTGATGAAGGTGGAGAGGATGGCTATCTCGAGGCCTGCCAGCCACGAACAGAGGAGACGGGTCGAAAAAGTAAAGGAAGAAACAAAAGGTCAGTCGCAGTAAGAGAGAAACGGAAGAGAGAGAGAGAGGAGACGTATATAAACTGACCTTTCTGATCCCTCGTCTCAAATCTCTGTAGATTGTAGCTCTGCAAGCAACAGAACGGGACGTTCTTTTGATCTCCTGAGCGAGCTCTGATATCTCACCGCAACACCAAAGTAACGTCCGGGCGCGAAATCAGCATCACCCTCCATCACCCTCTCTTACGTTCCCTCGCTCCGTTTCCCTCCTCTCCTATCTCTCCTACACATCCTCCCAGAAAACTCTTCCTACTCCCTTTCGCTCACCTCGCAACATCCACGCTCGGATCCCTCCCCCTCATCATCCAGAGCGTCCACTCTTTACTCATCTTAGCCTGCCTCCATTCGTAGCCTTCTTCCTCCCAGGTGAAGGACCAGGTGAAGGACAGTCGACCAGAGAGGGAGAGAGTGAGGGTCGAGTCGGGGTTATGGAGGGTGAGCAGTTTGGATTTGGAGGTGGTGGAGGACGGAGAGGTGAGCGTTGAGTAGGGAGCGTGGGAGAGGGCATCTACTTGGGTGGATAGGGCGGGAGGAGAGAGCGAGAGTTGATGTAGCAAGAGAGGAGGGAGAGGGGAAGAAAGGAAGGAAAGAAGAGAGGGAAGAGTCGATCAGCCTGAGGTGTTGAGCTCAACGTCTCCTTCCTTCCTCTGCTTTGCGATCCTTCCCTCCCTCCTCTCCCCCATCTCTCCCACTCAAGAAAATAGTCCCGTTACATCCTGTCCGCCTTCCTCTTGAGAAGAAAAACTTCCTCCCCTCACCCACGCTCGCTCGCTTCGCTTGACCACTCTCCTCCCTCGCCTCGCACCGCTTCCTCTTCTCACTCACCTTCCAGCACGAACTCGTATCCTCCCTCCCCCTTCCCCGTCCTCGTTCGAGTATAGATGGCCTTTCCCTCCGCGTTAACGAGATCGATCACGTCTTCGTTGACGTTTGGGCGTGGACGGAGGTGGAAGATTGGGAGGGAGCTGGTAAGGAGAGGAGACGAGACGAGAAGAAAGGGAGGTTAAGCAGTCTTGGGAGGGAAAGAATAGGGTAAGGTGGTTGAGGGGAGATAAGGAAGCCTTACGAGTCTAGGGACATGTGTTGTGGTAAAGAGAGAGAGAGAGAGGAGGAGAGAAGGGGGCAGGTGGTGGGTGAGAGGGAAGAGGAGCAGATTCGGGTGAGCTTGGGAGGAAAGGAGATGGTCGTCATGGATTCGTCCGTTCTCTCTGTTTCGTTGTAGGTTTTCGAAAAGGGATACTCGCGTGAGGGTATATATCAGGGAAGAAGGAGAAGCGAAAGGTTGCGTTCAGGAAAAGGCATCGTCGTCGTGAGGGAGAGAAAAAGAGACGAAGGAAAAGCTATGGAGGCGGCACACAACAGAGGATAAAGTATCGAGAGGTAGATAGATAGGGACACATTAGGAGAGTTGAATCGTTACATGCGAAAGCGAGAACGGCCAATAGTGAGGCGAGAGGGACGCGTTTGGTCGTCGAGGTGTCGCGTCGCTGCTGAGAAAGAGAAGGGAGAGCTCGTGAGCTTGGTTTGGAACGATCAAGATGAGAGTAGTAAGCTTAAACGTACTGCGACGAGAGAGGATCCAAGGGAAAGAAGGAACAGAGGTCGCGCGATGAGCGAAGAGCGGAGTGTCGAGGCGAGATCTGAAACGGGAACGCGCCTCAGCACTCGTCAGCGGGAGCTTCGAGCGATGTTCCTGAAGCTTAATAGAACTCACGAGTTAGATATCCAGAATTCAAGGGGGAGGAGAGGTAGCGGCTTCCGAGGCGACAGAAACGGTGGAAGAGGAGTCGTCTGGAAACGGAGGAAGAAGTCGCGTCAGAACTCGACGAGTTGGAGAACGCCACAACCCAGAGGAAACATGAACTCACAAGCTTCATCGAACTCAACCAAGCATCCCGTCCAAGCTGGGTCTGCGGCTGAAGGGACTCTCGAAGGTGATGGGATCGGAAGCCTGAGATGGGAGGAGGACGACGATCCGAGAGGCGAATAGGCGTTCCCAGGCATCATCTCGGCCAAGCTCCTCCCTCTCTGGTCTAGCACCGTTACTCCCAGCTCCTTCAAGTCAAACAACTTCTCCAGCACATCCTCCCACTTCTTCGTCAACACCTCCGGAACTCCGAGCAACAACAACGTCTTGAGCTTCGGCAACTTCCCTCCATGCCCACGCAAAACGTCTCCAATCTCCCGTAAAACGAACTGATCATGGCATTGGACATCCTCGAGGGGGTAGACGCTATCGAATCGGTAGTGGATCCGCTCGAGCGACGCCGACGAAGGAAGAATCCCCGATCCGTGAACGACGCGATGATTCCCCAGTTCGAGGATCCTGAGCTTCGGGCACATGGAGAGCACCTCCGGTGGAAGTCTGATATCGTCGGCTTTGGCGTCTCGGTCTCCGTAGAGAGAGATTCGTTCGATCCGAGCTCCTACGGCGGAGAGGAGGAAAGGGACCGAAGGGAGAGGCGACGCGCCTGGGTAGACTTGGGTGGTGAAGGAGAAGGTGAGATGGGTGAGAAGAGGGAGGTGTTGACCGGTTTGAAGGTTGAGAAGAGGTGGGAAGGGAAGATGATTGCCGTGGTGGAAGTGGTCGCAGCGGATCTTGAGGGATCGAAGGGAAGGAGGGAGTCGCAGGTCTCCGGTTCCGACGTCTCCCCACCATATTCCCAGCTCCTCGAGCTCCTGGAAGAGCGGCGAATCCAGTACTTTCGACAGCTCCGCATTTTGGACGGCGAGGATGGTTCCGAGCCTTCGCAGTCCGTGAGGGGGAGTGAGAGCGAAGGGAGCGAGGAGAGGCCAGGCGAGAGTTGGGAAGGAGCACTCGACGAGGGAAGGAGAGGCGAGGAGGATGTGGATGAGTTGAGCTCGAAAGCTGGTCACTTGTGGGTAGTTGACTTGGATCTCGGAATGGTCCCAAGTGAGCCATGTGAAGGTTCGGATGTGGTGGAGAGGGGAGGTCGAAGGATCGAGGAGGAGAGGGAGGAGGAGGGAGGCGTGACGAGGATTCGTGAGATGGACGTCGCGATAGAGGAGAGGGGTGACCACGAGCTGAAGAAGATAGGGTGAGAAGATATAGTCAGCTTCCGTTTAAAGGAAAGGCGAAGGTCTTCGACTCGTCTAGATCTGCTCGGTTCCTTCTTCCTCGCTCTCCCCGACTCGACTCGATGTTCGATCTGAACTGACCTCGAAGTCTTTACAGACTGATCTAGCGTTCCCGAGAAACCTGTACACCTTCTTCTGCTCGTCTATATCGTCTTTGTTGTACTCCGAGTATAGAGCTGGGTCCGCTCCTGCTCGAAGGATGGCATGGACGAGCTCGAAGGGAAGAGGAGGGAAGGGAACCAACTCCGACGATGGAGTGCTGCTGCAAGAGGGTCTCGCTTGAGAGACGATGAGGGACATGACCCCAGATAGGAGTGGACGGGATAGAGAGAGGGAGGACGGAGGAGAGGGAGAGAGAGAAGGAAGAAGGAGAAAGAGAGGATGATGGCGGTTGAGGTTCAGATGTTGGTTGAGCTCTCGAGCCGTCGTGCTTCCGTCGTCAAGGGCGCGGAGAGGCGCGGAGTGGCTTTCGAATAAAAAAAATCAAGTAGAAAGGAAGATCAACAAATGAAGCTGTTGTAAAGAATGTTTTGAAACAAATTTTGACGTTAGCCAGCTGGTAGAAGGACTCGCAGCGACCTCCGCTGCTTCAGTTTTCGAGCTCACCCTCTTCCCTCCTTCCCTTCAAACGTCGACGCTGTCTCTCTCTCCTCCTCTCCTTCGGCGGATTCCTCTGCTCCTAAGCCCCCTCTCCAGAATGGCTTCTTCTTCTGCTTCTTCGAATCCTATCCTTTCTCAATCCAGCTCAACCGACTCCCCTGCTCCCTCCCTCCCTTCAACCTCCTCCCTCCCTCCTCTACCCTCTTCCTCGTCGTCCAAGCTCCAAGGCTACGACCTCTACCGAGCCATGGGCTCTCCTCGACACGTACTCGCCCCCATGGTGGACGCTTCCGAGCTGGCTTGGAGGATCTTCTCTCGATCGCCCGTTGCAGGAATCAAGGGAAAGGACAAGGAGGAGCAGACTGTTGAGCTCGCTTCGTCCGAGTCGATTCCTCTGGCAGCCGAGCTTTGCTACACTCCCATGATCAGTGCAAAGTTCTTTGGGGATCTGGATATCAAGAACAACAAGCTGAGGAGCGCTTTCGATCTCGTTACTGGTAAGTTTCTCCTCTGTTTCGTTTCGCGAACGAGCAGAAGACTCAGGCTGACCGAGACGGCCTTCTCTCTTCTCTCCATTCCTCTCCTGCAGCCGACGAGGGATCCGGAGATATTTTCCCTGGTTTCGGAGTCTCGGATAGACCGTTGATTGCTCAGGTTCGTTGTCGTTTCGCTTGTTTCCGCTTCTTCGATCACTCTGGAACGATATCTTTGCGTCGAAGCTGACCTCTCACTTTTCTCTTTTTCCCTCCTTCGTGACGTTATCTCTCCAGTTTTGTGCCAACGACCCCGACGCCCTCCTTGCATCTGCAAAGAGAATCCAACATCGATGCGACGCTGTAGACCTGAACTTGTGAGTAGTCGGAGAGAACGAGACGAGCGAAGGAAACACGACTCACCTCGCTTTCCTTTTGTCCTTTGCCCTTCTTCCAGAGGTTGTCCTCAGGGGATCGCCAAGAAGGGAATGTACGGAGCTTTCCTGATGGAAGATTGGGATCTCATCTTCAAGCTTGGTGGGTGCTCCATTCCTTTGACCCCGATCCTTCTCCTCTCGTTCTGTCCTTTCCTCTCGTTTTCGAACGACGCGTCTTTTCCTCCTTTCGGTTCCCTTCCCTCAAGACGCCCAACTGATTTGTTTTATCTTCAACTCCCAGTCAACATTCTCCACGTCAACCTAGACATCCCCGTGACAGCCAAGTTCAGGGTCTTCGACACCACCGAGAAGACGGTCGAGTACGCGCTCATGCTCGAACGAGCTGGAGCTCAAATCCTGACTTGCCATGGAAGGACTAGAGAGATGAAGGGACACAACACTGTAAGCCCATTTAAACCCACATCCCTCTCGGTTGACGAGAAGCGACAACCTACAGCTGACTCCTTCCTCCTTTGCCTCTTCGCATCGCAGGGTCTCGCCGATTGGGAGAAGATTCGAGCTGTAAAGCAAGCCGTCAAGGTCCCTGTTTTCGCCAACGGAAACATCCTCTACTTCGAGGACGTCCAGAAATGCCTCGACTTTACCGGCTGTGATGGAGTCATGTCTGCTGAGGTGAGCTACAAATCGCGTCGCTTTCTTCCTCCTCCTCCTCCTCCTCCTCCTCCTCCTTCTTCCCTTTTTCTCCGTCGCGTCGCTTCTCCCTGCCCTCGTCCCTTCCCAACCTCTCCTCTGACCAATCTCTCTCTCTCTCCTTTTGTCTCTAATTCAGGGAAACCTCTACAACCCCTCCCTCTTCCTCCCACCGCCCTACGAGCACTCCCCCATCGTTCCTCTCGCTCATCGCTACCTCGACGTCGTCGCCTCCCTCGAAACCACGACGCTACCCTCGGCGATCAAGGGTCATCTGTTCAAGATCTTTGGGAAAACTTTGGAGAGGGACGATATGAAGGGGATAAGGGATAAGTTCTCGAGAGGAGCTCCTCCTGAACCGAGAGGATCTGAGGGGAGAGGAGAGAAACTCGTGCAGGCGTGGAGAGGTATGATCGATGAGACGGCGGAGAAGATGTTGGTGAGTTGAGATGTTGACTCTTTTATCACTCCTTTATCCACCGGTACTTCGGGGAAGGTAGCGATCAAAGGACTGACGCTCGTTCGTTTCTTCCAGGCTCACATCGCCACCCTACCTCCTTCACCACCGGGTTCCCTCTCTTCCGATCCTTCCTCCCCTTGGCCCGTTCCGAAAACCTTCTCACTCGACTCAACAACAGGTCTTCGAGTCGTTCCTTTCTGGCTCTCCCAACCCCACACGCGTCCCCTCGCCGCTGTCGTTCCGGAAACCGACGCGTCGTCGACGGATCCTTCCTCTTATTCAGCAGGTTCGTTCGCTTTTCACTTCCCGCTTCAATATCCTTCTTCGTCTCTGTCACATGTAGCTGAAGGTATCTCTTCCCTTCCGTTCTCCCTCCTCCTTCCAGCCCAACCCAAATCCCTCCACTGCTCCTCCTCCACCCCCACCTCCCCCTGCACCAACATCTCGGCCACCCTCTGTATCACCTCCTCCTGCCTCACCCACTGCCGTCTCAACGGAGCTCGCGCTTCCCCCGCAAAATCCGGCTACCCTTCAGAATCTGAACTCGCCAACATGGACGCCGACGCCTTGAAGAAGCTCAAAGCGAGGGATTGGGAAGGGTTTGGGTGTGAGAGTCACGAGGCTAAAGTGAGGGCTAGGAAGGAGGCGAAGGTGGCAAAGAATGCCGAGAGGATTGCAAAGAAGCAGGAGAAGAAGGCGGCTTCGCTGGCTCAAGCTGGTTCGGGTGGGAGTGGGAAGGGAGAGGGAAAGCAGAGGAAGAGGAAGGGGAAGGCGGGGAGTGGGAGTGAGGGAGAGGGGCCGGTGCTTGGGAAGGAGAAGGAGGTGGCGAAGAAGAAGGCCAAGAGTGAGGATGGGATCGGGAGGGGTGCTGTCGTTGACGAGGGAATAGTGGGAGGAGACGGTGGCGAGGAGTTGATTTCGTTGATCTGAACAACCTTTCATCCTCGGGTTTCCCTCATCGAGAATCGTCTGCGAGAAAGAGAACATGGAAGATCAAGCGCGTGGGAGTTTGCCAGTAGCTGTAGCCAGAATATAATGTAGAGCGAGTACGACTCGGTGTACAGAACACAAAACAAAGCCAACCAAACTGAATCCCCGGACGCGTATCGACCAGTGCTCCTCTTCCATCCTCAGTAGATCTCATCAACCATTCTCTCCTTCCCATCACTCCCGTACTCCACTAAACCATATCCTCTAATCCCACCTCTCTCTCCAAGTCATTCAGATATCAAGCTCGAGAGGGAGACCGAGAGAGCCTCAGCGAAGGCCTATCAAGGTAGCAGATTACAAAGGATGGTTGTGAGAGCGCGTAGAAGATCGAGAGGCGTATCAGGAAGAAGAGCACAGGAAGAAGAGCAAAGGTGTGGTACTGCGAGAGGAAAGTGGGCGAGGAGAAGGGACCAGAGTCGGAGAGACGCGACGGCTGAAAACGAGTCCAACCTCCAACTCCCGGCCCATGGTCCTGCTCCCAGCCCAACTCCTCGTATCTCTCATTACTCGCATGCCAACGTCCGTTCTCGTTAAAAGAAACTCCATGAAACCACACCTACACTCGTCCGCGTCGCTTCCTCTCCTCCAAAGCAACCACCCATTCCGCAGCCCTCCTAGCTAATCAGAATTTTGACCCCCATGGCTACGCAACAGAGTGCTACGTAAGGTGATAAGCGCTCTCCTGCGGACGAATGAACGAAAGGGGGGACGAAAAGAGAGAAGAGGAAGCGAGGAGGGTGAGCTGGTGAGCTCTCGTTGTTGAAACGGAGGGAGGGACGAAGGGGATGATACGGACCTATACGAGAGCATTTCCAGAAGAGACCCGAGAATCTGTAGTTCCGGAAGGAAAGACATGGGCGTCAGACTGTGTTAGGAAGAGGAGTAGAGAGAACAGAGAGAGGAGGACGTGGAAGGAAGGGATTGAAGCGTTGAGCTCATCCTCATACCTTTCCCTTCTCTCCTTCCTCTGGTCTTGCCTGCACGCTACTATGAATCGAGCGAAAGAGAGGAAGGAAGCAACTTACCCTTCCTTGTTCCTGTCGATCAATCCTGGAGCGGTTGCTCTTGCGTAAGTGCAGGTGCAGACGAAGAGGAGGATGCAGAGCAGGAGGGAGGAGAAGTTGAGGAGGGCCGTCTACAAGGAGAATGACGGGAGGAGGAAGGAGTGTTAGTATATCGTTTAAGTACGAGAGTGAATGCGAGCTAGTAGAGATAGATAAGCAGGGAAAAGGACGAACCATGGTTGGTTGGAGGAGGGAGGGAAGGAGAAGGTGACGAGGGAAGGGGAGCTGATGAGGTTGACCTCGCTGTCAGATCAAGACTCTGGGAGGATTTAAGAGCTAAGAAGGGCTAGATGGGTCCCTGAGAAAGGTGCCTGTGCGAGGGGTAGATGGGAGAGTTGTGGTAGTTTCTGTGGTGGTCGTTGACTCCAAAACAAGGACGGTGAGCTCGGTCCATTTCAAGGTTCCCTCTCGACGACCAGCATCTCAAGATGGTCAACCCTTCTGCCTCTCGTCGATCACGTCCGCTGCCAACCCCTCTGCCCAAGTTCCAGCTTTTCGTTATCCTGTCAGCTCGAATCGTGGAGCCTATAGGCTGTGGGTCGGATTTCTATGCGAGCTCGCCTTTTTTCCTTTCCCCTCCAGCTCACTCTACCTTCCTTCCCTTCTTCAGACGCCTCTATCTTCCCTTTTGTCAACAACATGATGGAGGATCTTTTGCACAACGTCGAGAAGTCGCGGATTGGGGCTTACGGAGGCTTGATTGGTGAGTTTGAGGAAGATGAGAAGGAGTTGAGCTCGGATCCGTCGCATGTCGAAGCTCACCTTCTTCTGCCCTTTCCACGCCCTTTTGTCGCCTCGAATTCAATCAGAATCGATCTTTGCTATCTCTCAAGTCCTCGTTATGTATCGCTGGGGCCGGTTGAGCGACAGGGGTCCGTTCATGAGCAGGAGGAAGCGTCGCGCGGACCAAGGATGACTCGCTCGAGCTGTTCGTTGCTGACTCTCTCTTTTCTTCATCTACTCGCCTGCAGTCGGCAGGAAACCCATCATTCTGATCGGACTCTCGGGAAGCGCCCTCTCCTTGCTGCTGTTCGGTCTCAGCAAGAACTACTGGTGGGCTTTCTGTGCGAGGACTTTGGGTACGTGAAGGATGACTCCGTCTTGTTTCTGGAGAGGAAGAGAGCTCACTTTTCGCATGGAACTCGTTGGATCCTGTGTAGGTGGACTTTCAAGTGGGAACGCTTCTGTTATCCGAGCTGTTTTGGGAGAGATAACAGACAAGTCGAACGAAGGACGAGGTCAGTGAATGGAATGCTCTTTCCACAACCTTCCTGAACTTCTGGCTGACAATCCGTCCTTTTCTTCTTAAATTACAGTCTTCCCTCTATGGTCGATATGCTGGGATCTCTCTCTCATGGTCAGTTTTTTTTTTCCGCTCGCTCCTTGCAGCCTCAGTACCCGGACCCAAAGTTCTCCCTCGACGCGTCTTTCTGCTTTCGCTTCTTCGCTGACTCCCTGCTCGTTATTCACTTAGATCGGACCCATCATGGGAGGCATGCTTGTATCTCCTGCTAAGCAGTACCCTCACTCTATCTTCGCGCGGATCCCCTTCCTCAAGTCTTTTCCCTACTTCCTCCCCTGCCTCGCCGCATCTTCCCTCAGCTTCGTCTCTTTCCTGCTTGTTTGGTTCTTCCTCGAAGAGGTGAGTTTCGAGCTCTATGTATCCTACTCCGCGTGAGAGTCAGGTAGAAGGAGCTCAACAGGAACTGACGAACTCGTCGCGTCGTTCAACTGCAGACTCTTGGGAGCAAACAACCCGTCGCGTCAACTCCACCCACTGGAGGAAGTACCACTCCACTGGAGTCAACGATTCCAACAGAAACGGACCCTCTTTTAGCGAACAGCTTGGGTCTGCTGATGGAGCCTCAAGAAGACGGGGAGGCCGTCGTTGTCGAAGAAGGTCCGCTTTCGGCGATGCAGCTCTTCTCCGTTCCCAAGGTCCAGAAGGTCCTGGTCTCGTATTTCTGTCGGTTCAAACGTTTCTCTCTTTGTCTGTAGATTCCAACTGATACATCTTGCTTTCCTTTGGTTCCACAGCGATCGTTCTGGTCTCGCTGAGCTACGACGCGGTGTTCATCCTCTGGTGCGCGTGTTTTCCCTTCGTTTTATTCGACTTGAACGCCAACTGATAGATCTCATCTCTTTCAATAGGTGCTACTCTGCTCTAAAATTTGGAGGCTTGGCTCTAACGCCGAAGCTGATCTCGTACTGCCTCGCCGTAAGCTGATCGCGTCGAGTTTTTCTGTCTCCTTCCCCTCACGCCTCTGATCTAGTACTCCCTCCCTCCTTGCAGGCTCGAGGGTTCTTCTCCATCACCTTCTCCCTCATCTTCTTCCCTCTCCTTCTTCGCACCTTCGGAATCCCTCCTCTATGTTCGTCTTCTCTCTTCGCAACCTCGTCTCCCTACTTACACGTCGCTGATCTGCTCCTTCTCCTCTTTACTCTTCTTTTTTCTAGATCGACTCACCGTATTCCTCTGGATACCACTTTATATCCTTCCACCCATCATGAACTTCCTCTCCTCCCATTCGAAGACCTCGACTCTCCTCCCCGCCGTTCTCTCAACTCTCCTCCTCCCTCCCTCGCCTGAAATGGCGACCCACCACCCTGCCGTCGTCTGGATCTTGATGTCGACCCTTCTCTTCGTCTACGCACTGGCGGATCTGTGCTTCCCTCTCAACATGATGGCGTTGAACCTGTCAAGCCCGTCGAAGGGGAGTCTGGGGAGTTTGAACGGGTTGGCTTTGACGATTGGCTCGACAGCGAGGTCCATTGGTGAGCCTCTTTCCTTCTTCCTTTGCCTCTCTCTCGATTTCTCTGGAACTCTGCGACGCTCGAAGAACTAATTAAACCGCGCTCTTCTGCTTCCTCTCCCTCGTCCAGGCCCGGCGCTCGTCGGAACGTTGTACTCTGTATCAGCGGAGAAGTCTCTCCCGATCGTCTGGATCGTCTATGGAATCGGTGCATCTCTTGGAGCAGCTTACAGCTGGCTGATCGAAGGGCGGTCGGAAGAGGAGGAAGAGAGAGATAAGGATGGAAGCGACGAGGAGGAAGTTTCGAGCGAAACTTGATCGCGCTTCATCGCTGTGTCTCGTCGAATTGTTTATCTAGATATTTAGACGTATACATGGTATATTAAGCCTTATATATATTGATCCGATAGGACTCGATAAGCTAAGGAACGCAGGACCGGAGGAAGGACACCCGCGTCGTCGCGTCGTCTCGGCTCCTCGCTCTCGTCCTTCCTCTCTTCTCCTACTTTGGGCACTTTCTTTCTCTCGCACTCAGATTTCTCCAGTCTACTAAACCGAGTCTCTTCCGCGTTGTTTTGTGAGGAGAAGAAAAAATCAACCGAGCTCCGACCCACCAAGGATCCTTCCGTTCTCGAAATCTCCTCTCCTTGCGATCTTCCCTCAACCCTCCATCCACTCTCCTCTTCCCCCTCTTTCACTCTCCCTCCCTTCAGCCTCAGCCTTTCACGCCAATTTCCTCCAACCTACCTGTAACATGGACGATGAGCTCCCCAGAATTGACCAGATCAACCTTCGAGTGAGGCACTCTCTCTCTCGCCCTCCGACCCTCCCTTCCTCTCTCTCCTCTCCCTCCTCTCCTCTCTCCCTTCTCGTCTCTTCACGCTCACCTGAATCTTCTCTTCACGCTCCATTTCGCTTCGCTTCTCGTCAGATCGTCGACACCAGCTCTGGTGAATCGTGGTTCAAAGTCAAGAAAACCACGAAGATGTCCAAAATCGTGGGTGCCTATCTGGGAAGAGCAGGAAAGGAGAGAGAGGGTGTGAGGTGAGTGCTCCGTCGGTGATGGCGAGGATATATTGAAGACGAGAGGGTGGCAAGGAGGAGTTGAGTTCTTCTGAGCTTTCAGAGCAGAGATATCGTTTGTGGAGGAGGGAGGAACGAGGAGGGAGGTTGAGCTCGCTCGCTTCTGCTTGAAGCTCACATCCTCTTTCCTTCCTCCTTCGTGCTCCTCGACGACATAACTGCAGATTCACGTACGACGGGAACCGACTTAAAGACGACGACACGCCTGATTCTCTTGGGATGGAGGAGAACGATTCGATCGGTGAGCTTTCTCTCTTCCACCTCCTCTGTCTCTCCAAGTCTCCCTCCTCCCACACACCTTCGTCTCTGCTGCCGTCGACTGGTAGCCTATACGAGAGAGACGCATCCACTGATCGCTTTGTACTTGGGTTGGTGATGCTGGGGGGGGGGGGGGGGGGGGCGATATAGACGCCTACATCGAACGTGAGTCTTCGTCAGAGAGGAGAGGGTGGAAGAGGGAGAGGAGAAGGCGCGTCGAAACGAGGAGGATCAAACGCGTGAGCTGACTGGTTCCTTCTGTTTCTGTCGTTGGTTGGAGTTCATAGAACTGGGAGGGTATGGAGAGTGAGGAACCGGTCGGAGTTTTCTGTGGAGTAGGGTTCGAGAGGATTGAGTGTGGAAGCAGGAGGGTTTGGACGTTTGAGAAGAGGAGGGAGAACGAGCCGTGTCGGTTTCGTGTGATCTTGGATGTCTGTAGGTCGTCAAATCAGCGGTAGTGAGGTCTCTGATCGTCCCTTCAGATGCCTATATGCACGCTCCTCCTTCCCTCCTCCGACTCGCAAACCGACGGATCAGCTCTCTCTCTCACTCTCCCCTGTCATGAACTCGAGCAGCCTCGTGGGACACGATAGTTATACAAGCAGCAGCTATGACCAGCACCTCTCCACTCCTCCTAATCCTTAACTTCTCCATCGCAAGCCCGTGAAAACCTAGAAACGATCGAAAGAAACGCGACACTTTGAGGAGAGTCGTCTTAGACCTCGACTTTACGCTCGATCTCATGGTCGAGAGGATCCTCCGATTTCTGGAAGATTTGGAGCGAAGAAATTGTGTCGATGGGAGAGAAGAGGATAGAGACGGGGGACAGGAGGAAGGCCGAGGAGGGCAGACGGAGGGGTGGGAGGAAAGGAAGGAAGGAGGAGAGAGGTCAGAACGAGGCGGGCGGAGAAGGATTCGAGTAGGAACGGGCTGGGACGAACGCTCGAGAATGACATCGATGGAATCCCCGTCCTGGGTAAGAAGTATAAGATGAAGAAGAGAAGGAAGTCAGCTTCAGTGCAGACGGAGAAAGAAAGGAGACGAGAGGCAGGGAGGTGGGAAGCCGCTCATGGCGCGAAGGAAAGGATGGAAGGGAGAACGAACCTCAAGACCCAAAGCATCAGGAGTATCGTCATCGGTGACTCGCGATCCATCAGAGACGAATCTACAGGAGAAGGGGAGCGAGAGAGCAACGAGTCAGCTGCCGACGATCTCTCGAGCTCATCCAAACACCTCCAGCCTGGAGAGAGCGACCAGAAGGAGAAGCTGAACGAACCGAATGGTCTCGACGGCCTTTCCTACTCGCTGAGCGTAGGCGCTCTTCAGCTTGGAGAACCTAGTAGAGTGAAAGGATAGAGGTCGATGGGTCAGGAACGAGCGTAGACGAGACGCGAGGGAGGGAAGGGAAGGGAGAAGGGAGGTGGCGACTCTCTCTACCATGTCCCTCCCTCCTTAAATTAGCAGAGAGAACGGTCCTACTCACTTGGTGGTGTTCTTGATCTTGAAGAAGACCTCCTGTCCATCGGAGGAGACGACCTGAACGAGAATGGGGAGAAGGAGAGGAAGGGAAAAAGGGTCAGCTTCGAGCTCGACGAAGGAAGGAGAAGGGAGAGTGAAGAGTGGGTGAGCCTACCTTGATAGACATCTGGTTGGACTCTGCGGTACCTTCGGGCTTGGCTTCACGTTCCTCGGACATGGTGGGGGATTGATAAAAGAAAAGAAGGAAAGGAGGGGAGGAGGGGAGAGTGGTGGGGTTTGGGTTGCTCTAGATCGCGAACTCTGAAGCTCTCCTCCTTCTTTCGAAGCTTCGAAGACTTTGCTTCTTCACACAAAACCATCAACATCTTTCAGCGCGGTCGTTTTTCACTGTTTGGTGCATCAGTAGCTTCTGGATCAATCTCACACCTCAGCAGGGCCTCTGACGTCGCAAGGGAGGGTCGTTAGGGAGCTGCAGAGTTGAGCTCGACGCCCTTCCTTTCCCCGTTCTTCTCTTCCTTCTGCGACACACAAGCTCCTCGTTCTCAGCGGTGGGCTCTTCTATCTCCGCCTTCCCTCTGACTTGATCCTGATCAATCCATCGTCGTATCAGCACGACCATCCTCCTCTCCGCGGCCAGACCAACCTGCGAGCTCACTTTCGTTGACCCTTCCCTTCTTATTCAACCAGCAAGGCCGATACGGACACACAAAACAATCTGATGTTCTTACCTCGGGTGCATTTAATGCTATGAGTGCTGCCGGACAACGTCCTGTCGAGGAGGAGGAAGGAGATCAGATGGATCGCGGTTTCCTTTCGCTGGACGTTCGCTGAATCTGCTTTCCCTCCTGTTCTCCAACCGAACTCGCAGAACCCGGATCCAATGTGTATGCGTCTACTGATACTGCTTATCAGTGTCTCGTCGGCTTCTCTTTCGCTCCGCTTCCATCGGCTGGAAGCTGGACGCGTTGAAAACGTCCCTCTCATCTGCGCGAGTTCCTTCTCATCCCTTCCCGCAACAGGAAACGAACAGAGCTGATCATCTGCTATCGTCTCTCTCTCTGCAGGTTTCGGGACGGCGCTACCCTCTGATCTTGTCCGTCCATACCTGTTCCAGCGATCTCTCAAACTTTCGGCGAGTCTCGCTCTCCTTCCTTTTTCTTCCCCTTGCAAATTATCCTTGGCCCCTTCTCTGACCTTCCTGCTTTACCGTATCCCCTCTGAATATTCTTCTCTTACAGCAGATCAGAACCGAGACAGCGGTAGCAGACATGAGGCGGAAGAACGAGCGCGATCTGTAGCACGGCCACCTTTCGTCGAGCCTCTTCTTTTTCTTCTACAGCGGCGTCTCTTCGGATTGCGGGTATCGTTCAATCCAGCAGTGCTCTTTATCTGCTGTATACCTCTCTGAGAGTCGAATCAGCTGAAGGGGTCGTCCTCGCGGTGCGTCTTTCCTTTTCTCGACTAGCGAGCGATCGAGATTTACTGATTGAAGTCTCCCTCCTCCCAATCCTCCTGCGCCCCAGTGCCGAACGTCCCTCCGAACTCGGTGCTCGCATACAGAACTTCCTCGCGTGGACCTCTTCGCGGAGGATCATCTAGTTCGACGCCTTTGCGTCGAGCCTTCGTCGCGAGAGAGCAAACCCACGACGCGTCCCTTCGCCAGCATTTATCATCAGGTTCTATCGATCTTCCCGCTTCTCTTATCAGTGATTGCTAAGCCCTCTTCTATATCCTCCTACCAAGTGAACGAGAGAAGGAGATCGTTCGTGACGCTCTCGGGGCAAAGAGAAAAAGAAGCTCAAACTCCGGGTAGGATCCGGTTACCGTTCTTTGTTTCTCTCTGCAGCCTACAGCCGCTCTGAAGATCGACGCACGCTCGCTCTGTCTGGGCGTCAGATAGAGGAGATCCGACCGAGAAAACACCGGAACTAACAGAACTAACTTGAAGCTGAACTCCTTCCTTCTTCGCTTTCATCCGTCAACCCTCACCTGCAAGCAATCCCCACTCCTTCAGATGTCCCCCACCGCTGCTCAATCGTCGGAAGCTGCACTTCCTCCTGGTCTGGAGGAGCATATCTATCGTGGAAGCTGGATCAAGCACGTAAGTTCTCCCATCTTGATTTCTTCAGCCTTCGCTTTTGCGGCAATCGTTCTTCTTTCCCTTTCATTCCTTTTCGCTGACACGTTTTATCCTCTCGTTCTCTTCGGGATGATCAGAAAGGAATCCGATGTCTCAACTTCCTTCTCGTCCTCGCCCTCATCACTTCTTCCACCAATGGTGAGTCTTTACGAAGGGAAGAGAGACGACGGGTTCAGCCGGCGCGGACTTGCCATCGCACCGTCGTTTTTCTTCCCCAGCACGAGAGGACGTTCCTGGCTGACTGTCTCTTCCCTTTATTGCCCTTATACAAGGCTACGATGGATCCATGATGAACGGTCCGTTCTTCTCCTTCCCGCCCTTCGTTTCGGCTCTGCACTCGAATCGAGACTGCGTCGCGAAACGTCACCGTTGCTCACTATTTTCCCTCCCTTCTCCCCTTCCTCTCACCATCAGGTCTCCAGTCTCTGGACATGTGGAGATCCGCCTTCAACGATCCCAGTCCGCAAACCCGAGGGTAAGTCTGATCCTCTACCAGCCGAGACGACGGAACGTTGAGGAGACTCGAACTCATCTCTTGCTTTCTGTTGCTCTCTCCAGACTTCTCAATGCTGCGCAGAATATCGGAGGGCTTCTAGGTCTTCCCTTTTGTCCATATGTCACCGATGGACTAGGACGAAGAGCTGGAATGCTCTTCGGTAGCATCGTTAGTGAGTGCAGAATCCTTTGATCCTTTGATCCTTTGGCAGCGAGAGATCCGAAACTGATTCCTCGCTCGTGCTTTACTCTATTCATCCTTTGTTCCAGTGCTCGCTGGTGTGATCATGCAAGCAGTACGTTTGTTTTCCCATCCTTATCTTTTCAGCTAGACTCGAGAAGACTGACCTTCCACTCGTTCGTGGCGTCCAAAGACTTCGCATAAAATCGGCGTCTTCATTGCCTCTCGAGCTGTCATTGGATTCGGACTCACGTGAGTAGCATTCAGCCTTTTTGCGCCGAGAACCAAGACTGAAATACATCTCTACCTACTACAGCTTCGCTCAAAACTGTGAGCTTTCCGCCGTCAGCTTCGCCCTCGATACCTCCCCACGCTCACCTGTTTCTTTCTTCTTCAGCTGCTCCGATTCTTATCACTGAGCTCGCCTACCCTACTCAGAGGGCTCAAATGACCTCCCTCTTCAATGCTCTCTGGTACTCGGGATCGAGTGAGTCCAGAAAACACTCCTATTGGTGAGAGCTCGTCGCGTCGTTGCTCGAGAGCTGACTCGACTTTTTCCCCGTCCAAAGTTGTGGCCGCCTGGACCACCTTTGGAACCTTCCGAATTCGAAACAACTGGGCTTGGAGAATCCCCACCATTCTTCAAGCTCTTCCCTCGGTCGCTCAAGTTCTCTTCATCTGGTTCGTGCCAGAGAGCCCTCGGTTTTTGGTGTCGAAGGGGAAGGTCGACCAAGCTCGCAGTACGTCCGGCGTTTCTCCTATACTTTAACCTCTACTCGAATCGACGCTCAATGCTTCCTTCTGTATGCTCAACAGCCATCCTCGCTCGATACCACACGGAAGACTGCAACGAAGATCACCCAGTCGTCCTCTACGAGATGAAGGAGATCCAAGCATCTCTCAAGGCCGAACGAGGACATGCTACCTCCTGGTCGACTCTCTTCACTACTCCCGGGAACAGGAGACGTATGAGAATCATCTTGGGAATCGCCTTCTTCTCTCAGTGGTCTGGAAATGGTCTTGTGAGTTCCGTCTGCCGGCGCGTCTTGACCCTTCTTTTGTCGCTTTTGCTGATCACTCTCATCTTCGATTTACGGTCTTCTAGGTTTCCTACTACTTGTTTGACGTGCTCAAGTCGATTGGAATTACCAGCGAGACCATTCAGAGTGAGTTTCAGATCTGGGAGACAGCTGGGAAGAGAGAACGGAGCTGACATAGCATCTCGTTCGTTTCACAGCGCTCTACAACGGTCAGCCCAGAAATAATTTACATTCCTGGACCGTCATCATGGTACTGATTCTTCGCTTCCCTTACAGGTATCTTGCAACTCTTCAACTTCGCCATCGCCGTCGGAGGTGAGTTTCTTCATTTCAGTCGTCGACGCGTCGTCAACTCGAGCTGACCCTCTTCGTCTTTCACCCCTCACCCTTGCTTCTCTTTTTCTTTCGTCTTAAGCCGCCTTCCTCTGCGATCGCGTCGGTCGACGACCTCTCTTCCTGATCTCCACGGCCGGAATGCTCGCGTCGTGGGCGATCTGGACTCTTTGCGAAGGACTCTACGCAAAGGACACTAACAACAAGTCTGCTGGATACGCTATCTTGGCTTTCATCTTCATCTACTGTAAGTTCCATTCACCGATGTATTCGAAGCGAAGACCGGCACCCGAACTGACGCGTTGTTCTTTCGTCTCTCCAGACTTCTTCTACGACGTGAGCTTCTCAATCGCCGTCCTTTCTCGCTTTGGAGTCTGACCTTCCCTCCGCCTTTACCAGATTGCCTACTCGCCCCTGCTTGTCGCCTACACTGTCGAGATCACTCCTACTCCGATCCGCGCGAAGACTTTGGCGTCGATGGCGAGTCTTCAAACCCCCGTCTCTTTTCCCTTCCTTAGACTAATCTCACCTCCTCCTCCTCCTCCTCCTCCTCCTCCAGAACTTCTTTGTCTCCTGTTCTTTGCTCCTGAACCAATACGCAAATCCTATTGCCCTCGAGGTTCGTTCTTTCATTCTTCTTCGTTCGACGCGTCCCGGTCGAGCTGATCTCTCCCTTTCTTTCGCGCTCCTTTCAGAAACTTGGATGGAAATACTACATTGTCTACCTCGGGTGGCTAGCATTCGAACTCGTATTTATTTACTTCTTCCTGGTTGAGAGTGAGTCCTTCTCTCTCTCCTCCGTTCGATCTCTCTCGTCGTCGCTCAACTCACACCCCTTCCATTTTCACCGCCTCAGCCAAGTACCGAACCCTCGAAGAAACCGCCGTCATTTTCGATGGTCCCGACGCAGCTCACGAGATTGCCCAAGCTGGAGTCTCTGCTGTCGAGAGGCCGCAGGGAGGGATGCTCAAGAGGGACTCGAGCAGCGACGGGATGGGAGAGAAGGGATATATCGAGAAGCACGAGCACGCTGAGTCGATGCACGTGGAGAGGGTCTAGTCTAGGCTTCCAGTCACCCTCCTTATGGTTTCTCTCCTTTCTGGTCTGTATATCGTTGGCTTTTGGTTCCCTTTCGTTCCCGTCGCGCTCGTTCGTCGGTTTCCCTCAATATTCCCCACGCTTCTTCCTACGTTTTCCTGGGCTAGTTAGTTCACATTTTTTTCCTTTCAAGTCTCCCTTCACGATGAAATTTACGCCCTTCTGCTGCTGCTCGAGAAAGAAAAGGTTTCCAGTACTTCATCGATCGGATCGTCCCGTCTCCCTTCTAGTTCTCGCCCTTCTTCATTTTTTGACAACAGCTCAAACCTGTCAACAAAGCCTTACCTCAGCCTCTCGATCAAATCCTGTTGTCCGAAATCTCAACCCGAAAGAGAAGAAAAACCAACAGCACTGCGCTGATCAACGCGTCCCTCCCTTGTCGCGCGAAGCTCATTTCCCTCCTTCCCTTCCCTCACCCACATCCTCCCTCCTTCTCTCCCTTTCTAGGATGTCCAAGCAATCCACTCTCCTCAAGCACATCTCGGGTGTGAAGCCTCTTCCCGATCAGCAGAGCACGCTCAACTTCCAGAAGAAGGCGAAGGACGACGACAAGAAGCAGGAGGAGGAGGTGAAGGAAGGAGAAGGGGACGTCGAGATGGTTCAGGTTGAGGACGACGAGGAAGGTGAGTCGACCTAGCTTCTGGTGGGATTACAGGAGGGCACGAGAGCTGATTGCTGGGTCTTGGTGGTTTGCAGATTCTCCTGTCAAGCCGACGAAGAAGAGCGGGACGAAGAAGCGAATCGCTCAGGTCAACTCCTCCGACGAGGAGGAGGAAGAGAACGCTCCTTCTGCTTCTGCTTCTTCATCCAAGAGTGAGTATACTTTCTTTCGAGCCCATAGTCACCATCTGTATGCTTCCATGCTGACCATCTTGCCGCTCGATCGCTCACTCCACCACCATCTAGCCAAACCCACTCCCTCCCCTTCCAAACCCACCACCACCCACCCCTTCTTCTCCCCCAAAGCCGTTAAAGTCCAGAAACGACCCTCCTTCAAATCAGCCAACGGGAACCCTACCAAATCCTCCCAAGACGCTGCTCCTCCATCGAAGAAGAAGACCAAGATCGAGGTCGAGGTCGAGTCGGACGAGGAGATGGAGTCGAAGAAGGGGAAGGGCAAGGGGAAGTTGGTTTCCAAGAAGCAGAAAGAACGAGAGGAGGAGGACGAGCTGGAGAATGCAAGTGGGAGTAACAGGGATGAGGAGGAGAAGGATGATGGGGAGGAGGAGGATAGTGAGGATGAGGAGGAGGCGGAGGAGGTGACGAAGAAGGTGAGCTTGAGCTTCCTTTCCTTTACTTGATCTCTCAGCTCGTTCTTCCCTTTCCTGCTATCCTGCTCGACCAGAGCTGACGGCGATCTTGAACCTCACTCGTCTTCCTCGTCTTCGTCTCACCCAGGCCGCATCAGCCATGTTCGTCCCAACCTTTCTCTCTCTCTCTCCCTCGCTCCACTCTTTGAAACACGTCGAGCTCACCATTCCTTCGTTTCTTTCGTCTTCAGCGCCAAACTCGCGACCAAGAAAGCCATGGCAGCAACGACGGACTACCCCGTTTGGACGACTTCTGATCCGTTCGTCCATCTCTGCTTTCTCCATCCTTCCCAGACTTGTCCTTCCCTCTTTCGCGTTCCTCGTTCCGTTCGCGTCCCAATCTGACCCTCTCTCTCACCTCCTCCCTCCTCCTCCTTCTCCTTTCTATATTTCCTCGCTGTCCTGGTTCCACTCACACACAGCGTTCCCTACGCCGCCCTCGTCAAATGCTTCACCAAAATCGAATCCACCTCCTCCAGACTCGAAATCATCTCCTATCTCACTCAGTTCATCTTGCTCGTCATCCAACGTGCTGGACCTGCCGACGACGGTGAAGCTGGAGGGAGTGGGAGTGCGGCTGGTGCGAAGGGGAAAGGGAAAGGGAAGGGGAAGGACGGATTGGGAGCGGCGGAGAACGTGTTGAAGGTGGTTTACCTTTCGATTAATCGAGTGAGTCGCTACGCTCTTCCCCTTCACGTGTGTCTGGGCGTTTGGGTTTGGAAGAGGAGAGTAAATAGAGCTGACCCGGTTTTGTTTTCGTTCGCTTCCCTCTCTCACTCCCACTCGTCTCCTTCTTTCCCTTTCTCCCTTCCTTCTCCCTCTCCCTCGCCTCTCGTCCACTTCTCGCTCTTCACCTCGCCTTCACCCTCGCTCCTTGACCTCGTCGCTCTCGCTTCACCAGCTCTGCCCCGACTACCTCGGTCTCGAACTCGGTCTCGGAGAAGCCTTGTTGGTGAAGGCCATCGCGAAGAGTAGTGGAAGACTTCCAGCCAAGATCAAGGCGGATTACAAGAAGGAAGGAGATTTGGGACTCGTAGCTATGGTGAGTTTGCTTTCGACTCTCTTACTCTTGCTTTCTTGGACTATGGTGGCGGGTGAAACGTCGGAGGAAGTGAGAGGTATGGAGGTAGGATGGGAGACGGAGAGGGAGAGGAGAAGCGAGTGGCGACGACGGAAACCCACGAAATTGACGCGACTTCCTTTCGTTTTGCTTCGTTTGGGTCGTTATAGAGCTCTCGAAAATCTCAACCGCGGATCTCGCTCTGGCAACCCATTCCTCTCACCGTTCCAGGAGTGTTCAACCAAGTTACGGAGATTGCTAAGACTTCGGGTCTCGGCGTGAGTGGACTCGATCCTTCTGGTCCATCCTTGCTCGCGACCGACATTAAAGTGTGACTGACTTTCCCTCGGCTCTCTTCGTCCTTCTCTCTGCTTGCTCCAGTCCACGGATCGAAAGATCGGAATCATCAACAAGCTCTTCTCCGCCGCCGAAGGAGAGGAAGCCAAGTTCCTCATCAGAAGTCTGGAAGGGAAGCTGAGGATTAGACTGGCGGAGAAGAGTGTGATCGTTGCTTTGGCGAACGCTGTCGTGCTTTCGAGGAATGGTGAGTCGGGGGATGGGAGGAGAGAGGGAGGGAGGCGGAGAGACGAAACTGACGCGCGACTTCGTTCTCTCGCTCCTCGTTTTCTCGAACAGCCGACAAGAACCTCTCACCCGAGAAGATGCAGACGCTTCTGACTCAAGGAGTGGAGATCGTGAAGCAGGTCTACTCGTGAATTTCTCTCTCGCGCTTTTTGACTCACAGGCGCGTGAAAGTTGACTCTCTTTCTTCCTCGCTCCGATCGTGAACAGGGAACTCCCCAACCTCGACCTCATCATCCCAGCTCTTCTCCGAGTAGGAGTCGAAGGCCTTCACAACGAGTGCAAACTTACTCCTGGTTCGTCGACTTCTTCGTTCTTCTTATCCTTTTCCGAGCTCGAGCTCACTCGTTTCCCTTCACGTCGTCAGGGGTTCCTCTCAAGCCTATGCTCGCCAAACCCACCAAGGCCATCACCGAGGTTCTCGATCGATTCGAGGGCAAGAAGTTCACGTGCGAATACAAGTACGACGGAGAGAGAGCTCAGGTTCGTTCCCATCTACCTCGTTCTCCAGCGGAGACGACGACAGCTTGGGAGAAAGACGCTGACCTTTTCGTTCTTGGTTGAGTTATTCAGATTCATCGAGAAACCAACGGAACCTTCACCGTCTTCAGTCGAAACTCGGAGAACATGAGCGTCAAGTACCCTGATCTTATGGTTCAGCTGCCGAGGGTTCGTCCTCACTCTCTTTTCTCTTCCCCTTCCCTTCTTTCCCTAACGAACGCTTTCCTCCTCTCCTCATCCGTTCGCAGTGCATGAAGGGAGACACTCGAGATTTCGTTCTCGACTGCGAAGCCGTCGCTTGGGATCCCGTCGAGAAGAAACTTCTTCCGTTCCAGGAGCTCAGCAGGAGGAAGAGGAAGGACGTCAAGATCGAGGATATCAAGGTCAAAGTTCTCCTGTTCGCTTTCGACATCCTATATCTCAACGGAGAGGTGAGTGTTTCTCTCTCTCTCTCCCTTCTCTTCCTCCCCTGCCCTCTTGCGTTCATTCGTTCCTTCGTTCGAAGCGACTCTGACTTCCTTCCCTTACACTCTTCGCCCCCGCTCTCTTCGCTCGCTTCTCGCATGATAGCCTCTCCTCCAAAAACAACTCCACGAACGAAGGAAGCTTCTCCATGATCACTTCCTCGAGGTCGAGGGAGAGTTTGCGTTCGCTAAGAGCTCGGATGGAGAGACGTCGGACGAGATTCAGGCGTTCTTGGAAGAGAGTGTCAAGGACTCGTGTGAAGGGTTGATGGTCAAGATGTTGGAGACGGAGGATTCGACGTATGAGCCCAGTAGGAGGAGTATGAACTGGTTGAAGGTGAGTCGATCGATGCGGCTTGCTTTTCGCTCAACGCGTCCAGTTCTCTCCCGCCGCTGACCGTCCTTCCCTTCCATCCCTCTCCCTCCTCAGCTCAAAAAAGACTACCTCTCCGGCATCGGAGATTCCCTCGATCTCGTCGTCGTCGGAGCCTACAACGGTCGAGGAAAACGAAACAAAGTCTACGGAGCGTTCCTCCTCGCCTGCTTCGACCCCGATACCGAACAGTTCCAAACCATCTGCAAGATCGGAACAGGATTCTCGGACGAGATCCTCGAGACTCACTACGAGACGTTGAAGGGGTTGGAGACGCCTAGTGGACCGAGGCAGGATATCCAGGTTGGAGGAGCGAACCCGGACGTTTGGTTCAAGCCGGAGATTGTGTGGGAGGTGTTGACGGCGGACTTGAGCTTGAGTCCAATTTATACGGCTGCTAAGGGATTGGTGAGTTCTTTCTCTCGGATCTCGCATCTGTGAAGGGGGGTTGGGACTCTTGGAGTTGGAAGGGGAAACGAAACCAAACGGAAGAAACGCGAACTGACGCGTCTGCTTCTCTCCCTTCCTTTTTCGTTCGCATCGCAGGCTGGAGAACGAGGAATATCCCTTCGATTCCCCAGGTTCCTCCGAATCCGAGAGGACAAGGATGCCGATCAGGCTACGTCGGGAGAGCAGGTCAGTCGAGCGATTTTCTTTCATTCTCTGTCACTTTTCGCCGTGTCGAAACTGACCCTCTCCCTTTCTCATCCTTTCTCGCCATCGCCTCCTATAGATCGCCGAAATGTACGAAGCTCAAGCTGTTGTTTCGAACGGGATGAAGAAGGGTGGTGCTGGTGGTGGAGGCGATGGGTTCTGGTGAGGGAGAAATGGATCGCGTTTCTCTCTTTGTTTCCTCTTTTCGCTCCTATGTCTTTTCTTCTTTCGCGTTCTTGCCTTTCCCGTAGTAGTTCTTCGTCTCACGATTCTCATTCGTTCCGGCCCATTTGCTTCCGTAACGTCCTTCCCTTCATACTATCGCAGGCGGTGGAAAGAGAAGAAAGGGAGGATGGGAGATGGCAAGGGAGGGAGGGAGGTCGAGATGCCAACGAAACATCTTGAGGAGTTAAAGATGGAAATCTGCCGAGAGAGCCGCTCCCGTGGAGTTCTAAAGGATGGTGTGGAAAAAAAAAGAAGGAGGGGAGGGGCGAAGCAGGAAGCGCTTTTTGAATCGGCAGCTTCGTCTTTTGTCTTCCAAGCTCCCAACTTCCACCACCTCGACACTTCTTCCGGATCTCTCTCCGCCCTCGCCGAACATCCGCTCATCATGAACGTATCATCCATGACTCGGCAAATCGGCCTCCGATCTACAACGCTCGCTCGTTCCGTTCGAGCTTCCTCCTCAGCTTCTTCCTCCTTCCCTCCCGCTCAGCCTCACCTGCATCTTCCTCAGAACGAGGTCCCACGGACGACAGCTCCTTCCGGAAGCCCAACGCTCGCATCATCATCCTCGTCGTCTCGGGTGAGTTCTTTTCCCCCAGACGAGACCATGGCACGGAGAAGAAGAGCAGAGTCAAGATTGTTGAGCTCGAGCTCACCATTTCCTTCTCCTTCCTTTTTTCTTTCGCAGAGTCGACCCCCCAAGCAAACCTCGTCCAGCTCCGGCTTCTTTGGTTTCAAGGTATGCGTCTCTAATTAACGTTCTATACTCCTCCGCGATTTCTAAACTTCTTCTTCTGCTTTTTCGTTCGCAGGAGGACCCGATTCCACGACGTCCATACTCCCCTTCCTCCTCCCCTCTAAACTCAACCTATCCCTCACGCTCCTCGCTCCCCTCCTCCAATCCTTCAACCTCCCCGTCACCTTCCCAACTCCTCCCAGACGAGGAACACCAAGCCCGTATCCTCGCAAACAAGGAACGCCGTCGCCTGAAACGAGAAGAGAAGTTCGCTCGGCTGGCCCCGTTCGAACGAGAAGCCTACCAAGCCAAACTCGACCAGCAGTACCGCTTCAGCAAGATGACCAAGGAGGAGAGGGAGGCTCACGCGAAGGAGCAGTACGAGAAGACGGTTCAGGGAATGACAGAGGAGGAGCGGGTGAGGTACGAGGCGGCGTTGAAGAGTGGGCGAGAGGAGAGAGAGAGGGGGTGGAAAAGGATGAAAGGGAACAGGAGGAGTCGGAGAGAGGAAGCTGAGCTTCAAAAGTTGGGTGAGGAAGAGAGGGAGAAGTGGGTGAAGGAGGCTGAGAAGCGGGAGGGAGAAGAAGAGAAGAGGGATCTGTCTGATCCTTCGCCATCGAGCAGCAGTCCTCGCTCGAGGGATCAATGATTCTCGATCTTTTCTTCTCAACGAAACATGAGTGGAAGATCAGGGATGGTATGGGACAGAGTGGTGAAGGTGATAATATGGTTCGTAAGGTAAACTGCAAGCTATGGGTTGGAAGATCGCGATCGAGTGCTCGGACGCGCCGAGTAAAATCGTCTCTCCTCCCACCCACCTCCCCTGGTCCGTTCCTCACCCGTCGCAAGATACAAGAGTGATAAACTAGGCATCAGGGCTACGCGACAGTATTACGAGACAAGCGCTCCCTCCCGTCCATATGAAACCCCTCTCCTGAAGGGCACGCGACTCAGATCTCCTTCTTCCTCTCCTCCCCATCAGGCTCTGTAAGGAAAGGATCCGTATCCACCTCCTCTTCTTCCACTTCCTCAAGCTCGGAATCTTTCACATCCTCCTCCTCAAGATCCTCCTGCTCCTCCTCAGAAAGAGGTCGAAGATGCTCGTCCTCGTCGAAATCTTCGTCCTCTTCTTCGACGAAGTCGTGTTCACGATCGTCGTCGTGTTGGCGTTCTAGGTCGAGGTTGTCATCTTGGTCTTCGGAGGGGAGGAGGGAATCGACGTCTGTGTGAAGGGTTTGTTCGGAAGAAGGAGAGGGACGCGAAGGGAACGAGCCGTCAGCGACTTGGATTGACGAATTCGATTGATCTAGCCCTCCTAACAGAAAGGATATGATTCCTCTTCTGTCAAATTATCCAATGATGCAAGGATCCTCCAGAACTGTCCGAAGGAACAGAAACGATCGGTTGAAGGAAACTCACAAGATCCATTCACGCCTCCCTCTTCATCGTCCTCTTCCTCCTGCTGAAGCACGAACAGGTCCTCTCCTACGTCGATCTGATCTCCATCGGCGAAAAGAACCCTCTGTATATTTCCACTGCAGGGAGCGAGGATCTCGGTTCGGATGGTCTGGGTTGGGCAGGGGGAAGAAGAGAGACGGGTGTGAGTGAGCTCGACAGAGATGGGCGTGAGCTCGTCGATTTATTTAACGACGGATCAGGGTACTGACGTGCTCGATGTAGCTGCGACAGAAGATATAAAATCAAGAGAGGATCAGCGAAAGCTTGGAGTAGGGACGGTGGGACGGACGCGAAGGAGGAATGAAGATGGAGGGAGGGATGACCTCGAACGAACCCTAAGACCTCTCCTTCCTCGACTCGATCTCCTAGACGCTTCTCGGTGATGTCGGTGATAGTATGGATGCCTTCTTCGGATTCTTCGGCGCTTTCAAGAGAAAGATGCTGTATCAAAGAAGGGATGAGACGGGATCAGGGAGGGATGGGAAGGAGTTGGTGAGCTCGGAGGAAACGAACGATGAGGGTCTGGACGCTTGAGCCTGTAGCATCATCGAGCGAAGAAGCGTCAGCGAGTGAACGGACCGTAGAAGAGTGTATATATGGTTACTCACGACTTGAAATTCCGGTGTAGTGGCGAGAGAGAGTGGAAGCGAGAGGAAGGGAGGCGACGGAAGGTCGGAAGCTGAACGGGAGAAGAAAGAGATTCGGTGAGCTTTGCCTCCTCAAAAAGGGATATCCGAAACGAGCTTACGATAATGGGGAAGTAGAGAGGACCCTAGCGAGTGGTCGTGCGAGTGAGCGAGAGAACATGTTGGTTAGAGGGAGATGCAGTCGATGGGAGAAAGACGGCCGAGCGGAAACGAAGGAGGAAAGAGTCGATTTCGTCGAGCTCACGACTTTTCCGACCAAACCACCATGGCCTCTGTACCACCTCCACCAGAAGTAGCGTCGTCCTCTTCCGCCTCTTCTTCCACTCCTCTCTACGTCGTCAAGACCTCGGAAGAAGGAGGTCAATCCCTCTTCAGCTCGACCCAATCCATCCCTCGAGGGACCCTTCTCTTCTCCGACTCTGCGCTCTTCACGATCCCACAGGACGCTCGGTCGCTAGAGGACGTTCAAGGGAGGGTCAAGAAGCTTGGGAAGGAGCAGCAGAGAGCTTTTCTCTCCTTGTCGAACTGCAGATCAGGCGAGAAGGATGTTTCGCCCGTGATGGGCGTCTTCAAGGTGAGCTCGATTCTTTCTTCCTTAGGACGGACTCCCTTCTTGTTCTCTCTCCTCCAAGCTCCGAAGCTGATCTCTCCCTTTTTCGATATCAATCAGACCAACGTTCTTCCAGCAGGACCAGGAGAGTGAGCTCTGCCTTCTTCTCTTCTTTTAGCTCCCCTGAGAGCTCGCTCGCCAATCCTCATCAAACCCATCGAAGCTCACCTCTTTTCCTCCCTCCCTCTCTTTCCTCCTCCTCCAGATCCGCCATTTTCCCTCTCGCCTCCCGCCTCAACCACTCATGTCTCCCCAACTGCGAGCACACCTTCCATCCTCCATCCCAAACCATCCAAATCCGAACCCTGTCCCCCATTCCACCGAACACAGAGCTCACCCTCTCGTACCTCTCGACTCGACTCCTCCTCCCCTCCTTCGAACGACGGATTCACCTCCTCAACAGCTTCAACTTCCTCTGCAACTGTCCTTCATGCGCCTCGATACCTACGAGCGTCTTCCTGGAGGAAGTTCAAACAGAAGGTGGAGGAACTCGGAGGTCAACGTCGGATCAGAATCGACTGGAAATCGCGTCGCTCAAGGAAGCGGTCGACGCGCTTTTCCCAACGGAACCTGCTTTGGCTTACTCGCAGTCGCTGGATTTGTTGGATTTGTGTGAGGAAGAAGGTTTGGTGATGGAGGGGGCGTTTGCGAGAGCTACGCTGGCGATGGTTTTGATCATGTGGGGAGGAGAGGTTGAGTTGGCAGAGAAATGGGTGGAGAGTGCTTGGAGCGAGTTTGTGGTCGCTAGAGGGGAGGAAGGGGAGGACGCAAAGCGGTGGGGAAGGTGGAAGGGGAGGGTAGGTGAGCATCCGAGGAGGGGATGTCTGGGAAGTTGGGAGTTTAAGAAGAAGGAGGGAGGGGACGGAGAGGCAGAGGGCGAGGGAGGACCATGAGTTTTGTCTTGTATCGTCTCTGAATCAGTCTATAAGTCGGGGAGTACTTTGGGAGACTTCTGAGCTGACTGGGGAAGTGATACGGAGGCTCTTCTGGGTGCTGAACGTTCAGGGGAGTACGTTGAAGGCAGGAAAAAGTGAGTACATCCCTCCCCGACGCGTCCGATCGGAGCTGGGACCTGTTCTCACCGTCGACAACTTCGAGGTTCGAGCCAGGCTGATCGATTCCTTTTGTTCTCTAGATAGTTTTTAGGGTGCATACCACAGGAGCTACTCGACCAGCCTAATAGCGCGCGGTATCTTCCGTCAGATCTGCAGAACACTGCCTGCGAAGCCCAAGGACGCGTCTCGCCAAACACGTCCCTCTTTCTTTCTCTTCCGTCCTGCTTCTCTGTCGCCAGGTAAGATTTCACCTCTTGCCGTAGCTCGCATGGAACCTGCTTTTCTTCGTCTAGTATTACCCACCTCTCCTCTCTTTCCAGGCTTTCATTTATCTCCCTCTTTTGAGCTTCAGCCCACTTCCCCCTGGCGCGAATTCACCCTCCCAACCCCTGAAACTTGGAACGGATATTTTTTCCTTCCCTCTGCCCTTTGATCCTTTTGATCCCTAACGGCCAGGAACCCTCATAACACCTCACACTCCTTTCTTTCCCCAAGCCTCCTTGTACACGTTTCGGACTGGCCCTCCTCACCTCATCTCTATCGCAGCTCGACCATCGACAACGGAGGAAAGCTGAGCTCGCAAACGACGATCTCTCTCTCGCGCTTCTTCTCTTCGGCTTTCTAGGATGAGCACTGTTTCTACGACTGATGGAGGGGTTGATGTGCTGGCGTCTGGTACGGATCAGTGAGTCCCTGTTCTCGCTACGTGGACCTGCAGAAGGAGAAGCGAAGGGAGGGAGGAGGGAGGGAGGGAGGGAGGGAGCGAGCGAGCGAGCTTTAACTGATCGACTTCCTTCTTTCGTTGTTCTCCTCAGGCTCATTCTTCCTTCTGCAACCACGGTGGTCTCACCAACAGCTACTCAGCTAGTCGTCTATGTCACGTACGTTCCTTCTCTACTGACTTACTGGGATCGAGCTCTTAACTGACCTTTTCGTCGCTTTCCCTCGAAACCAAACATCAGCGAGTCGACATCCGCGACTTCTTCGCCTTCTACCAAGCGTGTCACACTTCCGTTTCGCCTCTATCTACCCTCATGCCTTATTAACGAGTCCGTTTCTTCCTTCACCACAGATCTCTCCTCGTGATCATCATCCCAGCAGTCGTCGGAGGAATCCTCTTCGCCATCGCCCTCTTCCTCGTCCTCCTCTGGTACCTGCGCAGAAAGAGGGCAGCCGGCCTCCCTCTTCAGTTCCAGTACGAGCGACAGAGTTCATTACTTTCCCAAGGAGTAGCAGGACGACGCCCAAGTGACTCTGGAAGTCAAGACTCCTTGGGATGGAAAGAGGGAGGAGGAGGAATCGTGAGTTCGCGTCCTCCTCCTCGCGAGCTTTCACCGCTGACCTCTAGCTCGCTTTTCATTCTTTTTTCCCCTTCGACGAAGAAGGAAACCAAACCATCCCACTACTTCATCGACCCATCCCTCACGTTCCAATCCTCTCCCGCTCCAACCGCGCCCTTACCCCCAATCGACACCTACACTCGCTTCCCCTCGCCGCGTCCCTCCCAACAATACTCCCCCGCTCCCTTCTCCTCCTACCGATCTCAATCCCAGTCCTCTCTCGAATCTCCCCTCCCACTTCCACCCCAGCTCTATATCCACCAACCTCCAACCCATCCCTCCCTCTCAAGCCTCTCCATCCCAACCTACTCAACCTCCCCCTCTCAATCCTCCCTCTCCTACAACCCCTCCCTAGGCTCCTCCTCAGCCCACCTAGGCTCCATAGACCCAACAACCCAACTCCCCGTTCCTCCCTCCCCTTGTCAACTAGCACGCGAAGACCCCTTCGCAGAGTATCAAGGCGCTCCTCAAGTCGTCGCCACGGTCGAAGACGCGAAGGCCAGCAGCACGGGGAGGGGAAGGAAACGAGCTGGCAGTAAGAGTTCGTTGTCGACTGGACATGGTTCATCTGCTTGGGGAGGATCGATGTCGACCTCGGCTTCGAACCACTCCCTTTCCCACCCTGCGAGGATTTCTAGGGCTTCTTCAAGTGCGAGCGGAGGAGGAGGAGGAGGAGGAGGAGGAGGAGGGAGTAGTGAAGGGCATGGGAAGGGGAAGGGGAAGAGGAGTGAGAGTGAGGAGGGGAGTTTCGACATGATGGAGTTTGGGAAGAAGGAACGAGAGGTGGAGGAAGAAGAGGTCGGGTACGCGGTTTGAGAGAAAACGACGAGACGCGTCGAAACACATGAGCGGGCTGGACTCTTTTACGTTTCCTTTCTCTTTCTCTCTCTCTCTCTTTCTTTCTTTTCATCTTTTCCGTTCTCCTCGTCGCGTTCATTTTTTTTTCTACCTCTCTCCTCAGCTCTAGAAGAGCTTGACCTCTCGGACCCCACTGTCTCTATGTATCTCGTTGTTTCTGCGTTCCACGATCTGTCATTCTGCTCTTCTGCTTTCCTCCCCCGTACCCTATCGCTCCCCCCCCCCCCTTTCAATCTCCTTCCTACATTTTTTTTCTACGATCATTCACGGCTTTCAAGAAGAGAAGGAGGGAAAGATGGGAGAGGAGATGGCACGGAGGGAGATGGACGGACGCCTCCCGAGTGGAAAACAGCTCTGCTGAGTTCAGCAGGTTGATGCTGCGGAGCTCAGTAGTCTAGATGAAAATCAGTAAGATTCGACGGATGATCACGTAGAAAACGACGTTGGGAGGAATTTCCTTGCTCTGCTCTTCGCTCTCCTTCCCCGCCCTTCGCGAGCTCGACCCTCTTCCTTCCTACTCCTGAACCACCAGCATCCTCCCTACCCCTCTCTCTCTCTCTCTCCTCTTCCCGTCAGTCCTTCCCTCCCTCCATATATATATCTACCGTTCTCCCTCAGCTTCCTACTCAACTCCCCCCCAAAGAAGCTCACCATCGCCTTCGTTCCCCGCACAGACTCCCTCCCTCTCCTTCTCTCTCTCTCTCAGCTCTCTCAGCATGGCCTCTCGCAACCGAGGACGAAAATCCGTCAAGAAGGGAGTTGGACTCACCATCATGGTCGTAGGATCCGTTGAGTCTCATCCGACTATTTTTACCTCTATGTATCTCTACAAGGAAAGCTGAAAGAAACGACCTCTTTCTCTCCCTTGCGATGGTTGACCTTCCTTTCCCAGTCTGGGTTCGTTAGCTCTCTCTCTTTCTCTCTTCTGGCTCGCTGCAGACAGACTGATATAGCTCTTATACACACACAGAACGGGTCGAACAACCTTCGTCAACACTCTCTGTGAATCAGCAGTCCTCGTTCGTATCCATCCTCGCTTCCTCGTTGAGCTCTGTCAAACCCCTCCTCCCTCCAGCTCACTCTCTTTTTCTTCGGGATACTTGATTAACAAAAGGCCCACAAAGAGATAGACGTTCCTGAGAATGCTCATCTAGAGGAAAAGATCAAGATCAAGCCTGTTCAAGTCGGTGAGTGAATGAAACGAGAGATCAAGGGGGAGGAGGGAGCGGAGGGAGTGCCTTCGCGAGAACACTCCGTTTTTGGTTGGAAGGATGGGATGGGATGGGCATGGTATAGTTGGAGAAAATCGGGAATATGCGTTGGGTTGATATAGAAGCTTCAGGCTCGCTGACTTTTGGATATCTCTTCTTCTTCCTCCCACTCTCGCAGAACTCGAAGAAGACGGCGTTCGAATCGTCCTCACCATCGTCGATACCCCAGGCTTCGGAGACAACATCGACAACTCGGATTGCTTCACTGAGATTTTATCTTACCTCGAGAGGGAGTTTGACGAGAGTGAGTAGGCTTCTCTTCTTCCTTCGAGTCGGGATTGGCGAGATGGGAATACGCGTCGCGAATCGACCGCTGACTTTTGGATTTTTCGAAACAGTCCTCGCTCAGCAGAGTCGAATCAAGCGAGATCCTAGGTTTAAGGATAATCGAGTTCATGCTGTGATTTACTTCATTCCTCCTACTGGGTGAGTTTCGGGCGCGAAGGAAGGAAGGAGTCAGGAGGAGGAGAAGAAGGTCGACGAGGGCTGGCTAACGACCTCTTCTTCGCGACGCTTTTTTCTTTCTTTAACAGACATGCTCTTAGAGAAATGGACATCGAACTCATGAGACAGCTTTCCTCTCGAGCGAACGTTATCCCTGGTTCGTTTCGTTTCGCGTTCCTTTCTTCCAGTCCTTTCTTTCTCTCCCTCGTCGTCCGCGTCCGTTCACTGACTTACTTCCACACTTCTTTCCCTCGACAGTAATCGGTCGTTCCGACTCCCTCACTCCTTCCGAGCTCAAAGCCTTCAAAAAGCGAATCATGGAAGACATCGATTACTACCAGATCCCGATCTACAGTTTCCCTTTCGACATCGAGGAGGATGACGAGGAAACGGTGGAGGAGAATCAGGCGTTGAGGGCTTTGTTGCCGTTTGCGATTGTGGGGAGTGAGGAGGAGATTGAGATGGAGGGGGAGATGGTGAGGGTTAGGAGATATCCTTGGGGGGTTGTTGAGTGAGTTTTTCTTTTTTATGAGGTTTGGGGAGGGAGGATGGAGGTGCTGGCTGGGTTGGGAGAGGGAGGGAGGGAGGGAGGGCGAGACGCGTTCTGGTTGTCGACGAGTGCTTGAACGGATGTACTGATGTAATCTTCTTCCCTTTTTTCTTCTTCTTCAGGATCGACAACCCTTTGCATACCGAGTGAGCTCTTGACCCTATCTCCCTATCTCTCACCCTTCCACCTCCCTTCCAGGCGTCTTTTTCATCGAGCTGAGCCGTCGACTCCTCCTCCATCCCCTCCGTTCTTTTTTTCTTCCAGTTTTTCAGCTCTTCGAGCAGCTCTCTTCGGAACTCACCTCACCGAGCTTAAAGAGATCTCGAACGATTATTTGTTCGAGAACTACCGAACCGAGAAGCTCAGCAAAGTCGCCAATCTAGATTCGTTCGTTCGATTTTCCTCCTCCCTTTTCCTCCCGTTCTCGAACTGACTCACTCCCTCCTTTTTCTTATCCTCGCTCGCTCGCTCTTTTCTCCAAAAACAAAAACAGGAACTCGTCAATGCACCCAGAGGATCTCGTCTCTCAGAGTGTTCACCTGAAGGAAGAGCAGTTGAGGAAGGAGGAGGAAAAGTTGAAGGAGATGGAATTGAGAGTTCAGAGAGAGATTGCAGAGAGGAGGCAGGAGTTGGTGAGTTCTCTCTCTTTTTCACTCTGCTATTACTCCTCCTCTGACGACTTTTCTTTTCTTTCTGTTCTCTCTGATAATCAGCTCGCAAAGGAGGAATCGCTCAGGAACCTCGAATCTCGTCTCGCTGCTCAATCCGTCTCGGAGTTCTAGTAACTCGATCGATCTCACCACCACCAGAGACTCTTCCCTTTCCCGGCTCACCTCTTCTCCTTTCTTCTCGCTACCTTACCTTACCCACGTCGTCGTTTTGCTTCCATTCGCTTCGTCCCAAATTTCCTTCTGCTTTTGATACCCCCCTTCGCTCTTTCCTTCTCTTCTCTTCTTTTTCCTCCCGTCTCACCCGATATTTCGCTTCCTCTTTGCTTAGCTTCCTGGGAATTCTAAACTGGCTTTGGAATCACGGTTCTGTCGCAGGGGTGAGAGTGAGAGTTGAAGAAAGAAAAGAACAGAGAAAGAACGCGACTTGATTTCAGTGGAACGCAGTGCTGGAGGCTCCGATCGGAGGGAAGGTCCAGGAAGAAGACTGTTGGGGAGAAGAACAACATGATCGTTGAAGACGCTGAGAATCCAAAAAATTACCTCTAACAAATACATAACTGCCCTCCTCCCTCGCTAGATCTAGTAGCCTTCAACTCAAAAGCTCAAAACCCACCCATCCCCATCTCCTCCGCCGTCGCCGTCCCTCCCGCTCCAGCACTCCTCCTCCTCGCCCACTCCCCACCTCCACCCAACGAGATCCCAGCACCCGTCCCAATCCTTCCAGCAGCCAAAGGTCTCCTGAGCATATCTACTCTTCTGACCGCGTCGAACAACGCTGAAGAGGATCCGACGGTCGCAATGTGTTGTCGAGGAGGAGAGGAGGGAGAGTGAGAGTAGGTTGAGTCGAACTGTATTGGTGGTCTGAGAAGAGGGGAGAAAGAGGTTTTGCGTGGTCGAGGAACGTAGGGTTCTGAAGCGAGGCGTGGTGGGACGGGAGGAGTGGGAGGGATGTAGTTTCGGGAGGCGTAGAGTTCAGTTCGCTGAGAGAAGCGAGGAAGAGGAAGGTGAGTTAGCGTTGCGTTGAGATAAAATACTGTTGGGAAGCGAAGGCTAAGCTCACCTTGGGACCAGTCGAAGGAGCAGCAGGAGTCTGAGCCTTGAGACCGAACGCGACGACTGAAGGAACGACCGGTACGGGTCTCTTGAAAGGAAGTCGACCCTTGACCTTGGGCTTGGTTTTAACCGTGCTATCCAACAAAGTAGACGTAGTAGAGAGAGTTGCGGATGCGACGATCTTCGAGATCTGCGAAAACGAGGGCGAGACGAGACCAGCGGAACGAGATCAGGATCCGCCAAAGGAGAAAGGAAAGAAAGAAGAGAGACGAAGTATTCACAAGGTGAGGAGGCGGCTGCAGTTTAGGCGCCGACTCTTGAGCTTGTGCCTCGACCTTGATAGTTTTGAAGAGCGTTGGTGGAGCGAGAGGAGGCGGAGGAAGAGGTCGAAGAGACGGTGACGTCGTCTTCAACTCGGCTTGCTTTAGCTGGATTCCAGAAGATACGACGTCAGCTCCCTCTCTTGGACAAAAGTACCGAATGCTAGGAAGATAGTTCGACTGACCTGTAGCACTCCGGACTCGACAGCTTCTCCAGCAGTCGTCTTCAAAGTCTCGACGACTTTCGACGCGCCGATTCGCTGAAAGGAAAGCGAACGAACGAACGGAAACGCCAAAAGAACCACTGTCAATGTCCAGAATCCTTAACGAGGATCCAGAGAGAATTCACTCACAGGCAAAAGCGTCGGTCTAGCGAACGAAACCTTCGAAAGCGAGAACGACGAAACAGGTCGAGCACCTCCTTGACGAACTTGAGCGAGAGCACTTGATCGGGAGAAAGCGGTTTCTTGACTGGTAATCAAAGCTTGTCGGGCGAGAGCCTGGTAGGAAAAAAAGAAGTGAGTCAGTCGGGAAGGAACGAAAAGGAAGAGAGATGAAAAAAAAAACTCACATCGACAACAGCCTTCGACCTCGTCTCGGTCTCCGGCATCATCAAGAACGAAGGAGGAGATGGTTCTATTCGAGTCTGGTTTTATCAAAACGCAACGTGGAAAGACGGGTATTAGTCGCAGGTTTCTACTCCCACCAACCTCCCAACGGAACGACGACGCGACTCTCGAAACTCACCTTCTTCTCCGCCACTACCTTTTTCTCCTTCTTCACCGGCGCAACAACAACAACCTCCTCCGCCCACCCAACCCCAGACTCTCCGACCTCCTCGGTCTCGATCTCCATCTTCTTCTTCGGCGCCAGAAGGAAAGCAGGAGCAGCCCTCTCCACCTTCAATTTAGCCACTGCCACGTCGACGAGTTTCTTCTCCTTCGTCCCCCCTCGCGTCTTCATCGTCGTCCTCGAAGATGAAAGAGTAAGGAACGAAGGTGGCGCACGTCGTGAAGCCGATGATGATGATGGTGAGAGGAGGTTGTGGTTGAGGTTGGGTCGTCGTCGCAGTAGTGGGACGAGAGGAGGAGGACGCTGTCTTAACTTCTGCTTGAACCAAAAAAGAACGCGATCAGCGACGAAAACGAAATCAAAAGGCAAGAACTTCGAAGGAGAGGAAGGAAAGAAAGGAAACAAAAGAAACGTACCCTCATCCCTCCAACTTCTTCCACCATCCCAACATCACACTCAACCGCAACCTCTCGAAGAACGATCTCCCCCCTCCCCCACCTCTCCTTCCACTCCTCCAAGCCCATCAACCTCGTCTTCCCACCCTCACCCAACCCCTTCGTCGTCGTCAACCAAGACAATGCAGTCGATTTCCCCAGCACCGACGAAGGGCCGAATCGTTCCTTGGGTCCCACATCCCTCGCTCCCGGAACTGGAGTTCCACCGAGACCGCGGATTCGACTCGATCTTGTTTCGGAGGAAGGAAGCTCTCCAACCAACATCCTTTCGATGCTTTTGAGGGAGGCTTTGCTCGGTCGGTTGAATAGGAACTGGGGACGGGGTGGGAGTTTGTACTTCGTTTTGAGGTTGGGTTTGGGGTTGATTTTGGGTTGGTGAGGTTGACGGAGAAAGAGAGGACGAGCGGCGGGGAGGATGGATGAGGAGGAAGAGAGGGAGGACGCGTTGACGTTGGCATTGGCGTTGGTGATGCTGGTGGCGGTTCCTATTCGTTTCGACGATGACAACGATTTGAACCTCTGATCCTTCTTCTTCTTCTTCTCCAAGCCGTAGAACTGCGACGAGGTGGTGGTCGACCGACGAAGACGACCCGACACAGCAGGATCGCGATCCAAGAAAGTCGGCAGAGGAGCTTGACTGAACGGCGAGGAGGAGGAGGAGGATGGACGAAGAGTAAACGTCGGAGGAGCCGGAGGAAGAAGAGCCAGAGGAGGAGGAAGGGAAGTGCGGAGGGATTTGCGCTTCCTGGGGTTGGTAGCAGCAGAAACGGACATCCAGATGGGTGGTAAAGGTTTCCCGAATTGACGACGTTTCGATTGAGTTGCCAGATCGCGAGCTTTGAGGAGGATGGATCCGTTGGTGGAAGAAGAAGTGAGGAAGGATGGGAGGGGACGGAGAGCGGTGGGGAGGGTCTTGAGAAGGTTGGACGAGGACGAAGAGAGAGAAGGTTGGGGACGTCGTCGTTCGTTCGTCTGCGAGAACGAGAAGGTTTTGCTGGAGAGGAAGGAGGATTTGGGTCGAAGTTGAGGAAGAGGAAGAGAGGTGGGAGCTTTACTCCATTCCATTTCGAGTTGAGCTCTGGTCGGGGTTGACTTTGGCGATCGAGGAGGGAAGACGAAGGATGGGGGAGGAGGTCGTCGCGTCGTCGCCTTCGTCGCTCCCTCTGATCCGACGAGGTCGAAGTCGAGTCCGTTTCCTTCCTGCTAGAAGGAATTAAACCCCACCAAAGCCGCAATCCGTCAGCTCCACTGAGTCGAGAACCCCCCATACGAATCGAAGGCCATCGCCAAAAGAAACCCAGCACTCACACTCAAGCTCTTGATCTCCCTCTTCCCGTCCAGCCCACTACTCCCCCCCAACAACACCCTCTCAACCTCAACCTTTTGGAACTTTTCCGCCCACCTCTCCTCCGGCCAACTACTCAACCTCCTCAACCTCTCCGTCTCCCTCAACCTCCCATCCATCACCTGCACTCGACGGATCCTCTTCGGCGGCGACGAATCGAGCGACGGAGCGAGGAAGAGAGGAGTGGGAGCGAGGTGACTCCTCGCTGGTGATAGTGGAGGAAGCGGAGGTCGACGAAGATGAGTGAAAATGGATATGGCCTTCTTCTTCTTCGTCTTCGTCTTGATCGTGGCGGTCGCGTTCGTTCGTTGATCGAAACCGGTGTTGTTCTTCCAGTGCTTCTTTCCCGACCGGTCCCAGAGCTCGGTAATCGACGGTCGGAGAAGGAAGGTTGGGATCTGAACCTGCGAAGCCTTCTTTGTGGTCGAGGTCGCCTTCCACGTCGGGAAGACTGAAGCTGAGTTCGTCGTTCTCGGTGTAGTCGATCCAGCTGGTCGACGAAGGAGGAGGAACGCTGGGGGTGGAGGTGATGCGAAGATTGCTGAGGGAAGGCGGAGAGGACGAGGAAGAGATCGGTATTTGGACGAAGGAGGAGTTGGAGCTGTTCTGGCGGTAGAGGTGTTGAAGAAGGGAAGACGAGGAGGTGGTGGTGAAGGAGGAGAACCGACGAGAGGTGGAGGCGACGCGACTTGAGATTGCTGTTGCGGTTGATCTGAAGGGTTAGAGTTCGAGATGGAGTGGAGTTTGTCGGATGGAGCGGTCGTGGTGGTGGGGTTTGAGTCGGTTCGGGAGGTAGGCTCGGGTTGGGAGGCGAGGACGGAGGGAGGGGAGTCGGCGAGGAGGTGAGGCGAAGGCGTCGAAGATGACACAGGTTTCGTTTCCTGGTAGGAGGAGAGCACGAAGTCCATGTTGATCAGTTCAAGAAGATCATCGCTTGAAGAAATAACGAGATGGACTCACCAAAAGCGCGACCGAGGCAGAAGAAACACGACCGACGGCTGATGTTGATTTCCCGACGAGGAACGACGGCGGTGTTTTAGGACGAGCCTACAGAGCAAATCCCCGATCGAGGACCAGTATACCGGCGTCAGCTTTCATTTGACTCTTTTTGAATCGACGGAGAAAGAGGGAGAACGAACACGTACCGAAAGCTCCATCGCCTTCCCCAGTTTCCATTCCTTCTTCTTCTCCCCGACAACCAGCTTCTCATCTCCTTCCAAAGAAACGGCTTTTCGAATCGGTTTCGGTGAAAGTTTGACGAGGAAAGGCGAGGGCGTACGAGGAGCAGGAGGAGGTGAAGTCCAGGGCTGAGGCAAGCAGCGAAAGGTCAGCTCTCTCTCTCGTCCTTCCTTCCCTCCTGGTCCAAAAAAGAACACCGAAAAAAAAAAAAAAACTTTCGACTCACTTTCGCCTTCCCTTCCGTCTCAACAAGCGTACTTTCCTCCTTCCTCTCTCCACCCAACCAACTCCTCCCCGAATCCTCACTCATTCCCTCCCCTTCATCCACCGGTCTTCTCCTCTCGACTGCCTCTTCTCTTCCCCCTCCTCCTCCTCCTCCCACCAGCATGGACGTCTGTATATGCGCAGCTACCTCGACCTGGGAGGTCTCAAAGATCGGCTCCAGATCCCTCGGTAAGCTCGGGATGGCTGCTGCGTGGAAAGAGGGACGAGAGGGCGGGGGACGAGAGGGTCGAGCAGGGAGGGGTTGGAGGGAGGAGGGATAGAGAGGGGGGAGAGAGGAGGGTGGTGGTGGTGGTGGTGAGATCTATATAGAGAGAGACGAGAGAGAGAGAGAGAGATAAGGGAGAGGTGGGACGGGGGAGGAGGGAGGGGAAGAAGGAGGAGAAGCGGGGCGACAAGGTGAGATGAGATGGAGGTCAGCTCTCTTCTCTCTCCATCCATCCATCCGTCCATCCTCTGTAGAAAAACATACCTTCCTATTACCCCGACCGAAAATCTTCCTCTCCCTCTCTTCGAATCTCCCACCTCTGCGCTCGAGAGTGAACGAAACAGAGAGTGGAGAAGCAGAGGAGGAGGAAGAGGACGAGGAGGGAAGGTTCGACTCCGCTGCGAGAGCGAGCGAGCGGGTGGTGCGCGAAGAGAGATGGGTGGTGGATGGAGATGGGGAGGAGGAAGGGAGCGTGGAGGGGAGACGGGAGAGGGAGAGCGAGCTCAGGCGGGACATGGAAGGGATGGGGGATGGGAGGAGAGTTGGAGCGAGGGAGGGCGGGCGGAGGGAAGGCGGGGGAGCCTTCCTTGGTTACCCAAGAGAAGAAGAAGAAAAATCTGCTTCGGTCCCTTATCAGGAGCTGAGGGATGATAAGAGCTCTTCTCTTCACGTAAAGTCAACATAAAAAGAAGAAAAAACACCGTATAAAAAAACGCGTCAACCCCATCTCCCTCTCTTCTCGACGCGTCTCTCGCCCTATCCCACTCCTTTCACAAGTTTCGAGGATGAACAAGATAATATAGAGAAAGGTAGGAGGGTCGATACCAGTATAGAGCCAGGTTTACCAGTAGGGGAGAGGAAAAAAGCAAGCACGTCGAGCGCCGGCGGGACGCGTTGCCCGCTGATGCTTCGATAAAGACGCCCCTGCTGGTACGCGAACAGGCAACATATATCACAGCAGAGACTGCCCCAAAAGGTTTGGTTCGAAGGCGAATCCAAAAAGGAAGAGGATCTCGATCTCTCGATTTCGTCGACGAGTCTCGCTATTCCGCCCTCCCAAATACTCCATCGACACTCGAGACTCCCGACTCCCTCGCAACACCTCAGGAACTACGGCTTCCCTCTCTCCACCCTCTCCTATGGCCCTTTTGAGTCTTTATGCTCTCAAAACATTTTCCCTTCTTTTCGACGCGTCTTTCTCCCAGATCCCACTCCCTCTCCCTTCCAGAGATAAAAAAAAAAAAAAAAAAAAATCATGAACCCGAACCAAGTCTAGAACTAACACTACCACCACCACCACCCCCCCTCCACCTATTCCTTCTCTCCAAAGCCAACTCCACTAAACTCCTCTCCCCAGACCCAGACCCATCCCACTCCAACTCCTTCTCCACCTCCTCCTGGATCCGTCGAGCCTCCTCCCTCGCAGCGAAGAAACGAGCACTCAACATCTCTTTCGTCCCAGCACCAACACCACCATCACACCCATTCCCACCAAGAGCGTTCGTCGCACTCTCGGCCCTAGCCAACTTCGTCGACACCGACGACGAAGACGAAGACGAAGACTCCTCTTCTTCCATCTTCATCATCTTCTCCTCCTTCTCCCTCCTCACCTCCTCTCGAGCAGCAAAGAACTTGACTCTCGTCGCGTTCAATTCAGACTCGGTCACCTTCCCTCCAACCACCCTCTCCCTCTCCGTCTCCCTCTCCCTCCTCTTCCTCTCCACCACCCCCTCCAACCACTTCTTCCCCTTCCCCCACGAACAATAAACCCTAAACCTCTCCTCAGGCGTCCGTCCAAGAACCTCCATCCACCGCTCAACATCCTCCCCTCGTTCCCTCTCCTCCTCCCTTCGTTCCCGTCCCTCCTCCTCCTTCTCCCCTCTCCCCCAACAACCACCACCTCCAACCTCCACCTCCAACCTCCTTACTCCCCTCTCCAAAAACCCCAAATAAGCCTCCTTCTGCGCTCCCGAAAGGAAGATCCCGTTCTGTTGAGCGTGGAAAGACCAGTACGCTTCCATTTCCGTTTCGAGATCTTTTACGAAGGTTGAGGAGTTTGGATCGAGGAAGGATGGGGAGGTTGGGATGGAACGGGTTGGTGGAAGGGTGTGAAGACGGGAGGAGCGGATGAGGGTTAGGTGGTTGAAGATTCGGAGGGATTGGGTTGGGGGGAAGGGAGGGTGGAGGAGGGGGGTGGGGAGGAGGTGGTGGTGGTGGGAGGTGAGGAGCGAGGGTTCCGAAGGTTGAGGGGGTGTTCGAGTTTAGGAGGCGTAAGAGGGGAGGATGCAGGAGACTGCGGGAGTGAAGGAAAGGAAGAGGAAGAGAGGAAGAGAGGGGGAAAAGGAAGAAAGGAGACGCGACGTGATTTGGGCGTTAGCTTTTCACGATTCGGTTTGGTCGAGAACGCGAACTAGAGGAAGTTCAAACATAGGGAAAGAAAGAAAGAAGGGTCCCCAAAAAAACTCACGTTGTACCGACTGAAAAGCTCAGGCTCATCCAAAGAAGCGGACGGCAAGGCGTGCCTCTCCTCCGACGAGAGACCTTCTTGCGACGGAGAAGCCAAGGTCCTGGGTCTTGCTGTCCACATCGCGTCGATGAACGAAGGTGGGTTCCTCGTCGGGACCAGTATCGGTGAGGGAGCAGGAGATCTGGCGTGGCCGTGGGGAGAGGAGAAATCCGAGGAGAAGGGCAAGGACGACGACGACGATTCGCGACCACCGACCGCAGACTGATTGGTGTAGAAGAAGAGAGGGAAGAAAGAGAGGAGAGAACTGATCAGCTCGACGATCGATGAGGAGACATCCGAAGGAAGAGAGAACGATTCGAAAGTTGATGGAGAACGACAGACTCACCAAGAAGTCGAAGCTGTACGAAGAAAGTTTCGACGACTGAAAGAACGTCGGAGGGTCTCGAGGTGGTGTGTAGATCGAAGAGGGAGCCGTAAGAGGAGGGGGAGGCAGCGACTGCAGTCCAAACTATTCAATCGAAGGGACGAGGAGAAAGGAGAAGAAGTCAGCTCGAACGTCCCAACGAAAGGGAAGAAGAGAAAGCTGCCTCTGAGAAGATCTACTAACCGATTCGAAAGGAGATCCAGATTCGCTGAGCTTCGAGATCGAAGGAGCAGATGGACGTGGTATCGAGTCGAACGAGGAGGGAGAGGGAGGAGGGAATTCGACGCTCTCGCGATGATCTCCGAAGGGACTGCCTCCGACTTGAGCTGTCGACCGTGGATGATCGCGAGGGCCGGGAGGAAAGAAGCGTCGTGGCTTGGATTTCAAGGAGGAGAGGGTTCCAGTACGTGCGTTGAAGAACGGAGGAGGAGGGGGGGATCCGTTGATTTGGCGATGATCTCTGAAGGGACCGTCGTCGCCTGAGAAGGAGTGGCGAATTTTGGGAGGAGCGAAGAGACGTGGTTTCAATTTGAATCGGGAGTGGGTTCGAGTCCGTTGTATGAACGAAGGAGGAAGAGGGAGAGGAGGAAGAGGAGGGGATCCGATGCTTTGGCGGTACTCTCCGAAGGGACTGTCGTCCGTGCGAGGTGGTGAAAGGGAATTTGGTGCTTCAGGAGGAGCGAAAAGACGTGGGTTCGATCCCTTTGATGGATCCCAGTACGACGGAGGAGTTCGAGCCTGTGTTAAGAACGAAGGAGGAGCGGATCCGAGGCTCTGGCGATAGTCTCCTAAGGGACTTTCACCGCCGTGATGCGACGAATTGGGATATCGACGGTTGGGAGGAGAGAAATGACGTGCGTTTTTGGTGGACGATTCCCCGTTTCTCCACGATATAAGCAGGGGATGATCCGGAGAGGAGCGGTCGCCGTAGTCTTCAAAGGGGCCTCGACTGGTGCGTTTGCCGACGCGAGGTGCTGGACGTGGACGGGGAGGAGGAGGAACCCAGTTGGACAATTTCTGAGGACGGCCAAGGAGATGAGGCAGTATCTGACGGAACTGTTCGTGGATGACGATAGGAAGGAGAGGAAGAAAGAGGATGGAGCGAGGAAGGAAAGGGAAGCGGGAAAGCAAGAGTCAGCGCTGGATCGTGATCACTTCGACGAAGAGGAAAGAAGAGGACGATTACGAGACTACTCACGTCTTGGAAGGTCCTGTTCGCGAAAGGATTGTGCATCCCTGAGGAGTTCTCCATCGGCGACGGAGGAGGTTCGAAGAAGGTCGATGCAGCTCCCGAGCTCTGGAAACGAAAACGTCGCGAACAAATCGAGAGATTGCAGGTCAGCGGACGAATTCTGATACCGACGAAAAGGTGAGAAGGCGAGAAGAGGAAGAAAACTCACCTGAAAAGGCCCGTCGCCACGTGGACCGAACGGCGAGGCAATTTGAGCTTCCCTACCCGCTTCCCACTTCATCCTCAACACTCTCTTCGCGTTCCTATCCTGCCTCTCCTTCTCCAACTGCTCCACCAAAGAGGTAAACTCCGCCATCTGCTCCCAAGCTCTCCGACCTTCATCCCTCCTCCTCCAAAGCCTCCTTTCCTCGTCGGTGAACTTCTCTCCCTCCTTCAACACCGCGACGAGCCTGAGCAGTCGATCCCTTTCCGACGAGGAGAGAAAGTCGAGAGGGTATAGGAGGGAGATCCGAACGGCGTTCTTGAACTTGTCTTCGAGGATGTGCCATTGGAGACCGTCGAGACCAGAACCGAACTGGGGGATGGTCCAGACGTGGATCGCAGTCTCGGGAAGTTCTTGAACTTGCCTACGGAGCTTCTGAAGTTCCCTGTTGGACCAGAAGGCGACAGATCCGGATGGTTCCGAAGACTGGAAAAGAAAGGAAAGGAAGGGAAAGGTCAGTTTACAAGAAAGACGCATTCCTCTTCCTCTTCCTCGTCGCGCCACCGGACGAGAAGTCGCATCGAACTCACCAATCCCTCCTTCTCTACCCTCTGCTTCAACCTCGCCAATGTCAACATCCTCTGCCACTGCACGTTCGCCACCTCAGACTCCCTTCTCTCCTCGAACCAACCTCGTCGATATCCTCCAGCCTCCTGAACGTACATCTTCGTCCTCCTCTCGTACTCGACCATATCCAACATCGCTCGCTTCTCGTACTCTCCCGCCTTCCAGTATGCCCAGTTCTCTCCAGCGATGACTGTTGATTTTCCGTTATCAAGGACGTAAGACCTGACCGCGAAGAACTCTGCTTCGCTGACTGCGTAGAAGGGGATGTTGTCGAGGATGTCGACGGGGAAGGGAGGAGTGGGGAGGGAGAGGTAGCTTTGGACGAGAGGTTGCTCGAGAGTTTGGGATGGGAGTGGTTGTTGATGGTTGACGGGGAGACGGCTTTGATCCTTTGAGGGACGAGGAACGGTGATGAAGAAGGGAGTTGGAGTGGAAGGACGGAGAGAGGGTGGAGGAGGAGGCGGTACGGAGGAAGAAGGCCGTTCAGATCCAGGAGGTAGGAGGAGTGAAGAGTCGGAACCGTCGAGATTCGGTGGCTCGAAGCCAAACTCTGCGTGATGTCGCTCGTTGTCCTCGTCGTCTAACTTTATCGTCGAGGAGGGCTTCCCGAAAGGAAACTTCGAAGCCGACGATCCTGATGAGACGTAGTGCGGACCAGGAGAGCTGAATGGAAGTCTGGTCCTAGGGACGGGGGTGTAGCGGGATGGGGATTCGGATTGGGGAGGAGGAGATAGCCAAGAAGGGGGAGGAGGGGGACGCGACGGTTGTCCGAAGACCTCGATGCGAGAAGGAGGAGGTGGAGGAGCTTGGGATTCGAGGTCGATTGGATCGATCGCTGATGGAGGCAAAGATGCGGATGCAGTGGTGAGGGTCGGGAGGATAGGAAAGGAGGGAAGTGGGGAAGTCTCCATCTTCGTAGGATTTGGCGTCGCAGTTTGGGCGAGAAAGGACGGTAAGGGAGGAAGTTCGATCGGCGGTGATGGTGGAGGTATGTTTGGGGTGGTGGGTGACGCTGATAGGGGTGATAGGAAAGTAGGAGATGCTGGTAGCGGAGGGGAGGGAGGAAGAAGAGTCTCCAGCGCCGTCGGTTTTGGCGTCGCGGGTTGAAGGAGAAAGGACGGTAACGGTGGAGGTTCGTCCGACGATGGTGGTGTTTCCTTCCGAACGACGCGAGGAACCACGACGACTGGCCGAGCTTGCATCACCGACGGTTTGACCGATTGGGGAGATGGAGAGGGAGGGGTGGGAGCGGGAGCGGGAGGAAAAGTGTGCGGCGTTTGGCTTAAGGGTAGACGAGGTGTGGGAGAAGGAGGTCTTGTCCTTTGTCGATCGTCGTCTTCCGGTTCGTCCTCGGGTAAGGAAGGGTCCGATGAGGATGAGAGGACGCGAAGAGGAGAGAAAGGTGGTGAGGATTGAGCGACACGAGGTTTTGGAGGAGGAGGTCTTCTTTTTGGAGGAGGATGTTTCGCCTTTGGCCGAACGACGAATTTCGGTGCATCTTGAGGTGAAGGAAGGTCCGGTAAGGATGGAGGGATCCGACGAAGAGGAGGCGAGGCAGGTGGAAACGTCGTCGTCGTGGTCGTCGGCTTGGGCTCCGTCGTCGCGCTTTGGTGAAGGAAGGACGGCAAGGGAGGTCGAGTTCGAGGTGGTTCCTGCTTAACGGCTAGCCTTCGTATTGACCGATCCCGTACCACCGATGGTGGCGAAACGCTTGGTGCGGAGCGAAGATGGGGGGAGGAAGCGCGACGGGGAGGAAGAGGACGAGGAGGAGGTGAGGGAGCCTTGGGTTCCGACGACGGGCCCGCGAAAAGGGAGGAAAGGCGTGGTGCTGGTACTTGAGCACGAGGAGGAGGTGTACTTGGCTCTTTTGGGGGAGAAGCGAATGCTGCAAACTGAATCCTGGAGTCCAAATCCGACGGAGTCGAGGGAGCCTCGAGCTTTCGCTTCTTCTGTGCTGGAGTTGCTGCGAGGAAGGAGGGTGCTGAAGGTGTCGAGCGAGGTCTCCGAAGTGGTATGATGGTTTTCCGAGGTGATGGAGGAGAGACCCGCGGCCTGTTGTCGTGTTGCGAAGGAGAAGCAGGACGACGAAGAGGGAAAGGAGGAGGAGGAGGAGGTTGAGCTCGCGGGGAGCGGACGACGTCCATAGATAGCGGTGAACGTCGGGGAGGTGGTGGCGGGGACGACAGGATAGTCGCTGCGGGCTTTAGACCAGGTCTGGCTCGACTCTCCGGGTCCTGGATTGAGGGAGGCGAGCGAGGGGAGGGCTGAAAGGAAGAAGGGAGCATCCCAAAAAAAGGGCGAGCTCGTCAGAGATCAGTGATTTCGATGGGAGTGGTTTGATTCGAAACGGAACGAGAAGAAAATCTTCCCAAATAGAGAAGGAGGGTATACTCGAGCTCGCTCCGAGGTCGAGCGAATTTTTTTCTTCGCTGGCTGATCTCGTTGAGGTTCATCTCCTCCCTCGAAAGAAAGTCGACGAGCTCCTCCTCCTCCTTCTCCAGCTCGACTTTAATTCTCTCCTCGAAAACTAGAGAGATGAGGTGAAAGACTCACAATCTCCTTGACGACGAGTGTATCGATCTTGTTCCTCTCTTGGAGCATGAAGGACGGAGGAGCTGAGCGAGGACCCGTCGAGGAAGGAGGAGGTCCATGAGCTCGAAGGAAGGAAGGGTTCGACGACGACGACGACGGGGCCAAGCTGGTCCTGCTCAAGACTCGGCTCAGAGACGATGGGGGAGCCATTCCAAGGGGAAGGCCGAGAGAGAGAGTACCTCCAACCGAGAAGAGAGAAGGGGAAGAGAAGAGGAAGGGGAAGAGGAGGAGAGAGAGAGAGTGGTCTTTGGAGGGAGGGGACGTCGAGCTCGATTCCAAATAGACAAGAGGACCAGATCAAAAGGAGACGTGTTTTTCGTTCCCGAGAGGGATAATCTGAAAAGAGCCGATACGAGGAAGATAAGATCTGCTTTCGAAGTTCACACACACACACCCCCAAAAAAAAAAAAAAAAAAGAGGAGAAGGGCGTCTTCGTCGGAGCTCGACGAAGGCTTCGCGACCTCCCATTTAACTGCCATCATCTCCCGAGCTCATCAACCGACCATGTCCTCCTTCCTCCCCAAGAGACCCCTCGCAACCTCTTCAACAGATCAAGACTACCCATCGTCATCCTCTCGTCGTCGCATATCTTCTCCGGCTTCAAGCTCTCGAGTCCATTCCCTCCGTCTCCCAGCTCGACTCTCTCCTTCCTCCGCTCCTCCTCCCTCTCCTCCCTTCCAGCAACCCACTCCTCTCACCACCTTCTCCATGACTGCTCCACCATCTAGCTCCACTTCATCTCGTCGGACTCAAATCCACGACAACTCTGGTCTGGCAACCTTCAAAACTCCTCCCATCGGAGCGAATCTCGGAGAGGGATTCGAGAGAGTCATCTGGAGGAGGGAAGGAACCGACGAGGGAGAGAATCCCGGTGTAGATGGGCTCGTACAGAGCGTAAGAGTACTCGAAGACGGATCCGGAGGTCAGAAGGTACTCGGCAAGGGGAGGGAAGGTCAGTCTCGGAAGGGAAGGAGCTCGTGAGCTCACCAAATCGAGACGAGCGTGGACGCTGATGATTCCGCATCTGCCACCTCCCTCGTTTTGTTTCCAGGGGTCATCACATGGCGAGGCATCTTGACCAAGATTCTGGTCGCTCCTTACGAGGAGCGGGAGGGGTGGGAGTGAGTCTGCTTTCTAGGCTTTCATCGTTTCATCGAGCTCAACGTCCCTCCCTCTCCCTCCTCCGTCTCTCATCCCCTCGTCAGCAAATCAGATCAAGCTGACTCTAACGGCTCTCTTTATTGAAGACTGAATGCTATGGAGGTAGATGGGAATCTATACCTCGAACAACATAAACCAGCCAACAACGCGTCGAAACGGTTCGTCGCCCATCGCGTCTTCTTCTCTTTCATCCCTCAACTCCCTCAAACAAAGCTCACCTTCACCGTTCATCGTCTTCTTTTTCTTCCTCGACATTTCGGTGCTGCAGAACATACCCCAACGAAAAGCTCTTCAGCTACTACGGCTACGCCTTCGAGTCCTACTGCACCACTCCTTCCACTCCATCACCACCTCCCTCCTCTCGCTATCCACAAGGATGGTCAGGAGACATCGATACCAACAACGAGTGGTGTGCTGTAGTCAAGACTTCGCTGGCGGGAGTGAGACTCGTTCTTGGAGGAGAGGTGGACTGTTTGAAAGGTTCGTTTCCGAGGAGCTCTCTTCAAGCTCTCTTTCTCTTTCCTCTCGCTACTCTACGATGTTCAGTTCGAGACTGACCGCGAAACCTGGTTTGGTATCATGAATCCAGGCAGTTACGATGGTACTCTCAACTCAGCTGTAGAGCTCAAGACGAACATGGTGATTCGAAGTGAACGCGACGAAGTCAACTTCGAGAAGTTCGTTCTCTCTCCTTTCCCCTTCTCTCAGACTCTTCTGCTCCCATCTCTCCTTTCTTAACAACATCTACCTTATCCCTACTGAATCAAATAGGAAACTCCTCAAGCACTGGGCGCAATCTTTCCTCCTCGGCATCCCCGTACGCGTCTCCTCTCCTCTCTCTTTCTTCTTCTTCCCCTTCCTCTCTCCCTCCTTCTTTCCCTCCCTCACACCCCCTCTAACCCCCTCCCTCTCTTTCCTCGCTCTCTCTCCCTCTTCCTTCACTCTCCCACCCATCCATCACCCAGGAAATCCAAATCGGTTTCCGAACCCCCTCCCCCCCCCTCCTCCAATCCCTCCAATCCTTCCAAACCATGACCCTCCCCCGTCTCGTTCGCGGGAAACCTCACGTCTGGCATCCCTCCGTCTGTCTCGCCTGGGCTGGAGACGCGTTATCCTTCCTTCGAAGCGTGATCGTGCCGCCGCTGCCAGAAGAGGAGGGTGGAAGAAGGAAGAGGGTTTGGAGAGTGAAGTTTGATCCTTTGAAGAGGGTATTGAAGGTTTGGGAGCTTGAGGAGGAGGAGGTGAGGGAGGTTGAAGGGGGGAGGGATGGGCCTGAGGGAGAGAGGGATGGGGATGGGGTAGATAGGGAGGGGAGGTGGGGATTCTTGCCTGGGTGGATGGGAGAGGGGAGGGGAGAGGGAGGGAAGAGAACGACGTGATGAGATGGGTGAAGCTTCTGACTTTCTTTCTGGAAGGGAAGTGAAGAGCTGGAGGATTGTAAGAGATAATTTTCTACTGTATGACGGAGAAGATGGTTTTCTATCTTTCTCTTCCAGCTCCCGACGTGGAAGAAAAGTGAACGAGGCGAGGGAGTGCTCGACGCGATCTGGGAGAGAGGAACGGAAAAGAACGAGAGAACGTTGACGTTGAGTTAGAGGTCCAGATGGGATATATCTGGTTCCTCCTTTCAGTCTTCTTTCTTTAGAGTCTTAGATTTCGTTTCATACTTTCTTTCGTGCGTATCTTTAGTGAGGACGAGTTTTTCTATACTTTCTCTCACCGTGAAGGTTCCTGTTCTTCAGCAAGGCAACGTGACCCAACAGACTGTCTGATATCTCTCCAAGAAATATATCTGTGGTTCCCGAGCGCGACGAAAAATTAACTGTCAAGTCACAAGTAATTCAAGGAAGTCTACGCTTCGCCACGGAGGGATCTCTCGACTCCTTGAGCAAAAAAGAAGACAGATGACCGACGCGTTGACTTCCTTCTCGCTGTCGTTGACTCTTCTTTCCTTTTCTGGATACACCGACATCCTAGCCAAGCTTGGACACCGTGAGAGTGATGCTGTAGTTAGAGAGTTGCTACAATGGTAGAAGTTGAAAGGAGAGACCTGCTCGACCGTGTTAATGTCTCTTGTCAAAGTAAACCCTCTTTTTGTTCTTGGGTGAAGATCTACTGGTGATCTGGTTCAAACGAGGATTCCCCAAAAATATCCAACGCAAAATCGGATCGATAGTAGTTAGCCAAATAGACTGAGCGAGTTTCAGATCATTCGTTAGAAGGGGAAAACGTTCAGCTCACTTTCAGTCTCACAAACTCGGCCGAGATTCCCCTGCGACGCGCGGAGCAGAGGGAAGTGTATTTCAATGCCCAATCTGCATCGCCTGCACTCTAAAAAAATCACTCGGGGTACTTACATGGATTTGAGAGCCATCTGAATTCCAAATCTTCACCGTTAAGCTCTACTACTCTTCTCAAATCAGCCACCGTTACGTCTCATTTCCTCTCATCCTTCCCTCCGTTTTCCTCCTCCTCCGTTGCCGATGACCAGAGGTCTACTTAGTCACTTAGTCAGATCGGGAGAACGGCTAGTATGTCTCTGTCTTGATGAATCTGGAATGTAGGGGAGTCTGCGGACAAGGCTGGACTTCAACCTTCGGTTGAGGCTGGAGTACGGAGGATCAAGCGAGAGGATGGATTCGGCCTCGGCCGCAGAGGAAGCAGTAGATGTTTGGAAAAGAAGAAAAAAAGCTGAACTTGTCCATAGTTTTGGATGAAGAGCGGAGAGGAGCGTCTATAGGTATGATGCAAAGCAAGATCAAAACGGAGAAAGCAGGACCGAACGCAAACTAACGAGAGATGCACATGAACGCGTGACATGCGATCAAGAGATGTCGAAAGGATGAAGGAGAGCGCAGAGGCTCCGAAAAGGTATGATGCAAAAAAAAAACCTGGAGGAGAAGAAAGAGGAAAGAGATGTTGACGTATCAGTTCTCCGAGCGAAATGGTCTCGCACGAAAGAGAGGAGAGCTCGCGCTCCCTGGAGAGGATAGCGAGGTAGGTTCTTGATGATGAGATTGATGATGAGAGTGGCGAAGAGGGGATCTTACGGCGACCGAAACCGAACTCAGCGAGAAAGGGGAGAAGACGTGCACCTCGTGAGGCGAAGAGCTGAGGAGTTGGAACGAAGGAACGATAGAGAAGGAAAAGGGTGTGAGAAGGGTATTACTAATATGAAAGTTCGAGTAAGAGAAACTTACACACGGTGGTAGCGAAGATCTGCGAGGACCAGAAGAGGAAGGAAGGAGAGGTGAGCTCGAAACGAAGGGTGTTTGAATGACCGAAGAGAGAGGTGAACTTACCGCAGTAGAGGAGATCCGCCTGAAAAAAGCAAGAGAGTCAGTTGCAGGAGCTGGGAGAGGAAGAAGGACGAAGAAGGGGTTCTCACTCTTGATGAGACCGAAGGTAAAGGCGTCGCGTTTCAGCCGTGAGGAGAGCCCTTGTGTCGAGGTTGAGAACCGCTCTCATCGCCTGCACCAGACGAGGGAAAAGAAGGTACGATCAGCGTGAGCTGTGTGATACGAGAGATCTCTGGGATGGAAGACTTGAGAGAATGGCTCACCGTCATCACCAGATGGGTTGGAGCCATCCTCGTCGTCGTCGCCGAGCGCGTCGTTCTCACCCGCGTCTCGAGTGGACGCTCCTTGACTGTGATTGAGCGAAAACATCGGTACGGAGTCAAAAAAAGTGCTGTGTTGGGAGAGGTAGGAAAGAGATGAGACTCACGCGAGCAAACCCGACATGGTATCGGGAAGGACGAAGTCCTCCTCCTCTCGACGCTCAGCCTCGGGAAGTTGGGTGAGATAGGGATCCTTAACGGAGAGAAGTTGGACCCCGAGCTGGGCGTATCGAGCACGAGCTTCTGCCAGTTCGCAGGTTCCATTCAGGATGCTGTTGGTGATCTCGACGTACTGCGAGCTCCAAGCTTCCTGTTCAATCCGAGAGAAGTAGTTCCGAGTGTGAATCTGGTGATTGAGCTCAGCGAGTCGATTCTGAATCCTCGTTTCCCTCTTGAGAGACCTCGCGCTATGAACTCCAGAGGCAGCCTGAGCGGATTTTGTAGCTAGGACGAAGGCTTGGACGAAGGGAACCAGAACCTCCTCGGGCACAAGCTCGCGCAAGGCGTCGCTGGCCGTCGCGAAGTAGGTAACATCGGTGTTGCTGTCGACGACGGTAGGACTGGATTGAATAGAGTGGCGAGGAAGAAGGAAGAAAAGAAGGTGAGGATTGGTTGACGCGAGGGCAAGATGAAACGAGGTCCGACTCGCCTCGAAACCAAAAGCAAGACGAGAGCACCAGTCTCCTTGGCGACCAGATGGCACTGTGAGAGAGAGAAGGGATGGAGTCCGATGAGTAGGAGCTTCGAACGTGCAAAGGGGAAGAGGCGAGCGGAGATGAAGAGAACGACGAAAGACATGAGGCCTCCTTCTTCCATCTCAATGCTCCTGTCGGATCGTCCAGGCACTAATTGTAAGGCGAGGAGGTGCTCGTCAGTTGAGTCGAGTGGGGCATAGCATACGAAGAGGAGGACCAGGAAGCGTGGAGGAAGCGGATATTGTAAACAAGCGAGCTCACCTCCGTTACTAGCGTTCTCCAAGCCCATTCCGATCGAGTCGCTGATAGCTCCGGGATCCAGTTGACGCGACATATCCCAACGATGGCTCGATCCTTGTATGGAGGAGGATCCTGGACGGCGGGAAGGAGGGACCGAGGTGAAAGGAGGGTCGGTTTCCTCCGGGTCTGCTGAACGTCGTAGCATCATCTGGGTGAGCGCTGAGTGTCCAAAGGAGAGGGTTCCGGGGAGAGAACTCGACGAAGACGAAGCCGAGGGAGGTATAGAGAAGGAAGAGGAGGAGGAGGGGAGGGGGGGGGGAGGAGGAAGGGCCGGGGGGCGGGATGGGGAAGGAGGAAGGAAGGGGAGTCGAGCTCGCAAGCTTCGGCCAGCGATGCTCCGTAGGGCAGGAAGGAAGACATTTGGGGGTGCATGGAGCTCCGAGGCGACTAGTAGAGGGGATGAGAGATATTTGAGACATCTGAGAACGCCGTAGGTGGTGGTTTAGAGGAGGAAAGGGAAGGGAAAGGAAGGGGAGGGAGGAAGGAGAGCGAGCACGCGAGACCTTCGGCGCTGCCAACGCAAAGCAAGGGAGGCGTGTCTTTAAAAGCAGAGGAAGAGGGTTTGAAAGCAAACAGTTTCATTCTAAAAGGAAACGAAGGTCCCTCTCAAAGACAAAAACTCTCGGCCGCTAACCGTCAAAGTCGACCCTTTGGTTTTATTTTACAAAGCCGGGAATGAGAAGATGTTACGCTCTTGATTCAGCAGCCAAGGTTGATGAGAACCTCGCAAAAAAATCTGCTCCCATAAATTATCGGTCGCACTTCGGAGAAGGCCTTCTCCGGCCGGAGAGCTCAACTTCACTTTGGACCTTCCTTTTCCCTCTCGCCCCCCACCACATTCCCGCAACCTAAACAACCAGTTTCAACCATGTACAACGTCAACTGGGGGTAAATAGATATTCTCCTTCACTACCCCAAACTCAGCTCTTCCCTACTGACCTGCCTCTCCACTACAGTATCATCGGACCGGGAGGCATCTCGTCCACCTTCGTTACAGATCTTCTACTCCCTTCCTTCCAAACGTACGCTTCTTCTTCCACCCGTCTGCTTATGCCCTCTCTCTTCTCTTCTCTCATCCATACCCTGATCTTCCCCTCTCCAACTCCTGGGCTGACAATCGCCTGAAATTGCTCCTCGCTGCAACAGCGGACGAGACGAAACCATCAAGCATTCCATCGTTGCCGTCGGTTCGAGAGACGTCCTTCGAGCTCGCAAATTCGTTCGAGATCACATAGGCTCCGACGAAGGATGCAAGTCGTATGCAGGCTACGAAGGGGTGTTCTCGGATAAAGCTGTTCAAGTCGTTTATATCGGTGAGTGGCTACTTCTCTTCTCGCCCATCTCCCTCCCTGAGTCCGCGCTCTCTTCTGCTCCCTTTCCCTCTCGATTCCCTCCGTAAAAAATCCTCGATCTCTCATACTCACTCTCACCTTTGAACCCAATCAGGTACGACCCACACTCATCACTACGCTGCAACCAAAGCTGCTCTTCTCGCAGGAAAGGTGAGCTTCAGACCGGCTAAGCTCGGAGCATTCTCCGAGGAGAGATTCCTGACGGATCCGTCTGACTTTCCTTTTTTTTCCCTTTAAGCATGTGCTTTGTGAGAAGGTATCAAGGCTTCTTTTTACCTTCGTTCTGAGGTAGGGATTTTGAAGCTGACTTCTCCCCACACCTTACCTTCGCTGCAGCCTTTCACCACTACAGCTCGAGAAGCTCGCGTCTTGATCGATCTCGCCAAAGAGCGTTGTCTCTTCCTGATGGAGTAAGCTCGTTCTCGTTCTCTTCTTTTTCTTTCTTCGACAGATAGACAGTTCAGCTAACTCCCAATAATTTGCTCCAACTCTACAGAGCCGTCTGGACTCGCTTCCAACCCCTGGTGATGGAGATCGAGGAACTCGTTCGAGGAGGTCAGATCGGAGACGTTCGTCGAATTTTCGCCGACTTGGGATGGGATGCAGACATCGACAGTGAGTTCTTGTTTCGGTCCCCTGACCGAGCAGCTCGCGAAGCATCGAGGCCAGGCTGATGAGTCTCGCTCGACTTGACTTGATTTAATTTCCAGACCTTCCTTCGACGAGTCGAGTGATCTCCCCAGAAATGGTTCGTTCTTTCAGGAACAATCTACATCTCAAAGTACTCCTCTGACCCTTGCATCTCTTCCTCCAGGCTGGCGGTGCTCTTCTCGACCTGTAAGTAGTCCTTCCGGTCGACCGCACGAAGGAAACGACGCGAAACTCACCCGAGCTTTCTCTTCCTCTTCTCAGCGGAACCTACCCTCTCATCTGGCCTCTTCTTCTCGTTCCCGGAGCTTCCACCACCCTTCCCTCCTCCATCTCAGCCTCCATCCAGAAAACCCAACTCAAAGGCATCCCTTCCCAAGTCGACGCTCAAACCGCGTTCGTTCTCAACTACGACGACGCGAAAGCTCAAGTCCGTTCCTCCTTCACTCTCTCCTTCCCTTTCACCACCACCTCCTCACCGTCCCTTTCTTTCCGCTTCATCACCCCAGGCCGTCCTAAGCTGCTCCATCACCTCAGAAACCCTCGGCAGTTCAGTCATCATCCACGGATCCAAAGGAATCCTTTCGATCCAACATCCTTGCTTCAGACCTGAAGCTTACACGCTCAAGCTGTTTGCGAAAGAGGGGGGGTTGGAGGATGAGAAGAGTAGCAGGACTGTGGAGAGAAAGATTTATGGGAGGGGGATGTATTGGATGGGGGATGAGGTGGGGAGGTGTTTGAGGGATGGGAAATTGGAGAGTGAGAGGATGAGGTTGGAGGTGACGTTGTTGCAGATGGAGATTTTTGATGAGGTGAGTGATGAGGGTTTTTTTGGGGGGGGCGGTTGCCTTTTTTTTTCTGGTAGGATGCTGGAGGACGTGCTGATGGTTTCTTTCGTTCGGTTTTGTCGTCGTCGCAGGTGAGGAGACAAGGGAATTACGAGTTGCCTGAGCTTGAGCTTTGAGCTGGAGGAGGAGCGGGTTCGTTCTAGCTTGTGGTTTTTATGAACTTTAATTCTTTCTAACGAGGGCGTCTTTGAGAGAAAGAAGAGGAGGAGGGGAAGAGAACGAACGCGTCGCGGATGGAGAAGCTCTTTCTCGCTCGACCTCCCTTCGCCTTCAAGGACCCCCCAAATCAGCCGAGCTCATAGACCAAACTTCTTAAATATCAATCACCTGCCCTCTTTCACCCTCCAGGGACTTGACTCACAACTTTCTGAATATATATAAATAAATAATAAAAAAAAGCCCTCCTGGGAAAAGAGGGAACGAGGAAGGAAGGACCTCGTGCTGTCTGTCGCCTCTCCTCCCTTTCCTCCTTCTTCCCAGTCCTTCCTCTTCCTTCCGTTCCCTTCCAATGGTCTTCGCTCCTCTTATCGCCCGATCTTCGGGAGCCGCCCTCGCTCGACGAGCTGCTTCTGCTTCTTCCATCCCTTCCACTCGATTCGCCTCTACCTCCTCCCCTCTCAAGGCTTCCCCCTCCCCTGCTTCCTTCCTCTCCGCTTCCGCTTTCAAGGTGAGTTGCCTTTCGGTTTCTCTTTCTTCTTCTGGACAGACACTTTCTCGGGAGGGACGGGGGGAGCTTTGTTTATCAGAGATAAGAAGAGAGAGAAAAAGAAGATTGAGGAGGGAGAGGGAGAGGAAAAGGGAAACCCAAGCGATCCTTCCCGATTGGACTGACTCTCTCTCTATCCATCTCTGTTGTTCTTCTCCCTCCCTCTCTCTCTCTCTCTTGGAATCGGTACGCAGTCTTTGAGCAGATCCAATGTCAGCAAGGCTCTCCAGGCTGCCAAGTTGGAGGTTGCTGGAAACCAGGTCAGTGGGGATCGAGAGAAGGAGAGAGGTTGACCTCTCCGACGCTCCGAGTTCAAGCTGACCTCCTCTTCTTCTTCTCCGTTGTTGTTGTTGTCTTTTCTTCGTTCTAGGCTCTCTCTACCAAGCTCGCTTCGGTCGAGGACATCTTCAACTCCACCAACTCTTCCGTCCAGGCCTCAAAGGTCAACCAGAAGGTCAGTACAAGAGGATGATCAGCCCCTTCCCTTCCCTTCCCTTCCCTCCTCTCTCTCTCTCTTTCTCTCCGTTCACCACTCCTCCTCCTTTTGGCCTTCCTGACGCGACGTTTTCCCTCGTTCTTACACCTCCAGGCTCTCGCTCAGCTCCTCAAGGGAGTCCCTTCCAACTCGATCGTCGGATCCAAGCTCAACCAGATCGCTTACTCCGTGAGTCTCCTCCTCCTCCCTTCCTTCCTTTCAAGCTCGCCTCTTTCAGCCCTCTTCTCTTCTCCTGTCCTCCTCCCTTCTGCTAGAGCTGATCGCCTCATTTCCTCCTTCCTTCTCTTCTCGTAATTCACCACCATCACCCAACACCACCAACAACCTTCCTTCTAATCCTCCTCCAACCTCGATCCCCTCCTCCCTCCAGGCCCTTCCCGGACTCGGCATGATCAACCTCGACGCACCTGAACCATGGCAGTTCGGCTTCCAGGATGGAGCCTCCGTCACCATGGAGGGTATCACCGAGCTTCACAACGCCGTCATGTACTTCGTTGTCGCCATCATGGTCGGAGTCATTTACGCCATGGGAGCCATCCTGTACCGATTCAGGGTCAGCAAGAACCCCATCTCTTCCAAGTACCTTAACCACGTAAGTCAAACCTCCTCTAGGTCCTTCTGCTCTCTTTTTGGGTGTCGGAAGTCAGGGAAGGGAAAGGCGATCGATCTTCTTTCTTTCTTTCGCGCGAGCTCGACCTTCTTTCTCTCCCTCCCTTTTGTCTTAGAGCTCCTTCTCATCACTGACCCTTCGCTTTTTACGTCTTCAAACACCTCTTCAGGGAACCATGATCGAGCTTATCTGGACCATCACCCCCGCTTTCGTTCTCAGTTCGTCCCCTCCCCTCTTTCTTTCCTCTCTCAACCAACAAACGCGTCTCCTTGACCTAACGAGAACCCTTTCCTTTCCTCTCTAAAAACAGTCGCCATCGCGTTCCCTTCGTTCCGTCTTCTTTACCTGATGGACGAGGTCATCTCCCCCGCTCTTACCCTTAAGGTTATGGGCCACCAGTGGTCAGTTCAGTCGTCGTCGTCTCTCACAGTCCTTTCGGAAAAGATCCCCCTCCTCCGAAACGTCGCTAATTGTTCGTTCCTCTTTCCCTTCTCTTCTCGAAAAAACAAACAAACAAAAAGGTACTGGTCGTACGAGTACTGCGATTTCATCAACTCTGAGGAGGATGACGAGTAAAAGATGTGTAGTAGAGCAAAGCAGTCTATTGGGAACGGAGGGAGGGAGGGTATCTAAAGGGACGAAGGAATCGCTTCGTAGTTTCGTCGTTCGTCAATTGTTTATAAACTTTCTGTGTTTTTTTTTTCTTCCAATCAAAAGCTTCGCTCTTCATTCAAACTAAGCTTTTTTTTCACCAGATCTTTTTTGCGTGCTGCATACAGTAATAGCAGAACGGACGCCTGCGGTATTACCGATCGAGAGTCGTTCTCGACCTCCGAAGCGGCAACGACCGTCGACGCGTCTCTTCTCTGCTGGCAGCTGGATACTCGACTTGGATCTGGTGACATACGCATCTTGAAGTAAGACGAATCGATAGAGCATGATATCCGAAACAGAAAACGAGTCGAACGAAACAAAAGAGAGGTCCGTCGTAGAGTAAGTAGACCGAACCGACGCGTCGTTCACTTCCTTTCTTTCCGCGTTTCTTGAAAGCTCAAGAGCGAAAGGCCTTACTTAGGATCATGGTATTTTTTGAGGAGAACGGGGTGGGATCTCGGTGTGTGGGGGGGGGGGGTTGTTTTAAGTAGGGTAAGAAGTGGCTTCGTTCGTTGACGAAAAAAAAAGAGAACAGGAAGAGAAAGAAGAACAAAAGGAGAAAGAAGAGCAGAAAGAAGAGACGTTGTGTATGTGGGAAAGAAAGCAAGGGAGAAGAAAGAAAGAAAAAAATGGTGTTCCATGATTGAGAGACAAAGATAACGAAAGGGAGACGAAAAGGATACCAGAGGGGGAAAAGAGAGACGAGCAAGAAGAAGTAAGAGGGGACGTAAAAAGCGTGAAAGGCTGGAGGACGAGCAACGTAGAGAGCACGAGAAGGAAAGAGGTATGAAAGGAAGGAGATAGAGTGGAGTGTGTCAGGGACAGCTGGAGTGGTTTCTAGACTAGTAGTACTCGAGTGGACGAGAAGTTGAGAGGGAAGGAGAAGGAGGGAAGCACGATCAAAGCTTGAGATCTGCCAAGATCCTTTTCGCCAGTTGCTGGTACGCCCAACCGTTCCCTCCCGCTCGACGGAACTGGATACCGTGGAGAGGAAGCCAGGGGACCTGGAAAAAAAGGAAGAAACACGAAAGAGGGAGAGTCAGAAAGGAGACGACCAAAAAAAGAGGGGAAGAGAGGGAGAAGGAAGAAAGAAAACTGGCGCGACGACTCACCTTGATCACGTTAATCTCAAATCTCACCACCATCTCGCTCATCCCACCTCCATTCCCAGCTCCACTACTTCCACCGAACATCCACCCGTTCGCTCCATCCTCCTCTCCCCCGCTCACCCCTCCCACGGGCGTCGTCGCCTGCCTGACCGGTCTGGGCGAAACGGGAGGGGAGAGAGGATCCACGATCGTCTTCGCAACTGCTGTGGATGCCGATCCAGACTCTGTAGGAAGTCCGTTCGTCGACGCTCCGGGAGTACTGGTGGAAGGTCCTCCTCCTGTCGAGTCGTCGAGGTTGTTGTTGTTCGGGGCGGCGGTTGGGACGGTGACGAAGGAGGAATCTCCAGAGGTATCGCTTCCGATTGGAGGAAGAGGAGCAGCAGCCATGGAAGTAGGAGGGAGAGGAGGGAGTGAGGAGGAAGGAGATGTAGAAGCGGCGAGTCCTTTGTCTTTCGAGGAGGAGGCCACGATTCCGAGGAGTCCCTTCGAGCTCTTCCTCTTGAGACTGGGTCTCCGACGAACCGATCCTGCTGGGTCCATCGGCGAAGAGGAGGTTTTCGAAGGAGAAGCGACGGTAGAGAGATCGATGGAAGGGGTGTGAACGCATTCGAAACCTCCCTTGACTTGACGGTACTGGATTCCGAACCGATCGAGGACGCGCTTGATGTCTTCCGACAGAGCTGCTGCCGATTTCGTCGAAGTGGTGGCGACGCTGTACGAGAGAAAGACGAGGAAACGAACGAGGTCAGCTCTCATCTAGAGAGGAGGAGAAGGAAAGTAAGAAGGCTCAACGAACCTGAACAATCCCTTCGCGTACAAAGGCTTGAACTCCGCTGGAGCAGCCTGTTCCTCCTTCCCTCTCGACCGATCCTCCTCCTTCTCATCAGCAGTGTCCAACCCTCCCCACTCTCCAGCAGCCACTCCTCCCGTTCCTCCTCCCCCAGGTCCATTCGCTGATCCAACCACCGAACTAGGTCTCTGCTGACCCGAAGCTCTTCGATTCGAGTTCGAAGCCGTCGTCGCGCTCCTCGAGATGGATCCTCCAATCGATGTTCGTCGCTCGTGATTCCTTCGTCCGTTGGATCCAGGCTCGAGAACCGTAGCGGCTCGCTTGTGGAAAGCTGCTCCTGGCATGGGAGCCGACTGAGAAGCTGGGAGGGTGGAAGGAGGAGGAGCGAGATCCTCCGTCTCGGCTGCTATCGAAGCGAGCTGCTTCTCTGTTTCCTCCGCCGTGGGACGAGAGAACGACCGAGGAAGAGTGAGACTTTGTCGTTTGTTGATCTTCTTGGACGCGTCGTCTCCCCCTGATGGTTTCGAGATGGAGAGGATCGAGCTGAACCGCCTGGCGAACGTCGATCCGGAGGGAGAGGAGGAGAGAGGAGTGCTCTGAGCGGCCTTGTCGAACTCGCCTGTCCGCGTGGGAGGAGAGGAGTCCTGGTTCTCCTCGTCTTCGATAGGAGGGAGAGCGGGGAGGTTGTTGCTTTCGCGAGGAGGAGGGGAGAAGCTGGCTTGGACCTGTCGAGCCGTTGGGTGTTCAACCGACCGAGGGAACATCGAAGTTGCTGCTGAGGCGGATTGAGGGATGGGGATGGCTTCCGATAGAGGTCTTGTTGGATTTTGGGAGAGGGACTGGCTTCGACGGTGGGTAGCGGCCTGGGGAGATCGAGGCATCGTCGCTCCTGGGATCGGCGAGGCGGGAGTCGAGAGAAGTCGAGAGGTCGCTTCGTCGGCGGCGGGATGCTGCATGACGGGAGCGTTGGGTTCTCCGAGTCCAGGTTCGTCGAGTCCTGCTCGTGTTCGAGGGACCGCTGCTGACCGACTTGGAAGTTCGACGGCTGGACCTGGTGCTCGACTGGATTGCGACGCGACCGACGAGGCTGGAGCTGGGAGACGAGGAAGGGGCATCGAGTAGTCTGGGACTGGAGCTCGAGAGTTGAGCGCGTTGATAGCGGCTGCTGGGGAGTTTCGACCGTTGAGGGAGGGAGGCTGCTGAGCGTAGATGTCTGCCGAAGTAGGGATGACCGAGAGTTCCGACGAGGCGAAGTGACCTGGACCGTAGACGCGTTCTCTCTCCATCTTCTCTCGAACGAGGTAGTAGATCGATATCAGAGGGTGGAATCCTCTCGTAGGATCGAGTGGCTCCTTGACAACTTCGTGCGGCTGAGATCCGAGTCCCGTATGGCTTTGGACGTGGGAGTGGTGTCCGTTCGATCCAGCGAGGGAGTTTGCGTTGGACTTTTCCTCCTTCGGCGACGAGGAGAAGAGCTTCTTCCGATAGAATTCGAAGCCAGAGAATCGTTTCGACGACTTCTTCGACGGCGACGATCCTGAGGTTTCCGATATGTTGCTGTCTGAGAGGGTGCTGTGAGCTCCCAGGCTCGTGCTGCTGGCGGTCGTTCCGACGGTTCCCTTCCAAGCGCTCCTCGACCCTCTCGCTCCGTCTCGACGAGCCTCCCAATCCGCGAGAGCCGACCGGTAGTTGTCGCTCTGGAGAACCTCCCTCAACCTCGTCTCGATGTCCTCCTTCGTTCCAAACTCGAATCCCGTCATTCCCTCGATGACCTTCCCGTCGAGCTCGTCCAGGCGAAGAGGTTCTCGTTGGACGAGATGAGCGTCAGGAGCTCCGTCGAATCCCTTCGTCATCCAGGGATGGGACATGACCTCGGGGAGGGGAGCTCGGAACTGAGGCGTTGTGACGAGCATCCTCTGGAGAAGAGCTTTGCACTCTGCGAGAGGAGAAGGGAAGGAAACCAAAGGAGAAAGAAAGGTCGCGTCAGTGACCATCTCTCCTCTGGAGCTCGCTCACGTCCTCAAAGACCTCGAAGGAAGGCAAACTCACCAGCACTGAGCCAGTTCGGATACTCGACAACTCCTCGCTTGATCTTCGCGTGCAGAGCGGGCATGCTTTGATCGTCGAAAGGGACCTTTCCACAGACAAGGACGTAGAGGACGATTCCGAAACTCCAGACGTCGACTTCGGGACCAGTGTAGAGACGAGCGTTGAGGAGTTCGGGAGCGGCGAAGTAGAGGGAACCGCAGAAGGTCGAGAGCTGGGAGTAAGGGGAGAAGAGGTTGGAGAGTCCGAAGTCGATGATCTTGATGTTTCCCGTGTTGGAGATGAGGATATTCTCGATCTTAAGATCTGAGGGATGGAAATGAGAAGTGGGCGGTAGAAAGAAGGGGGAGGTAGAAAAGAAGGGGAAAGTGAAAGGGAGGCAGAGCGAGAGGAAGGGAAGGGAGGAAGGGAACGGTCAGCTCAGCTCGCGCCTTCCTTCCTCCCTCCCCCTGTCACTGTGCAGGCTCCGAAGAAAGCGAAGTACAACTGACCTCGATGGACAATCGAGTTCCTGTGACAATACTCCAACGCACTTCCGATCTGCCTCGAGAACTTCCTAGCTGCTCTCTCCCTCAGCCTTCCATGCGAGATGATATAGTCGAGCATCTGCCCTCCGCTCACATACTCGAAGACCATGTAGTAGTGGTTCGTGTGAATCATCATCTCCGTCATCCCACAGATATGGGGATGATGGAGAAGAAGAACGATGGCTGCTTCTCGGATGGTTCTGACTTCTTTGGAAGCTTCCTTGGCGATGGCTCTGGCGATGAAGGAGGCGGTGGGAGGAGGAGGAGGAGGGAGAGGTGCTCCGTCGGGACCGAGACCTGAGGGAGGAGGAGGGTTGCGATGGAGGTGGGGAGGGATTCGAGGGATGATTTTGATGGCGACCTGGAAGGACGGACGGGGAAGAAGGAAGCGCGCGTCAGAAGTTGGATGAAGCTCGCGCTGTTTGACCTGGGTTTCCTTCCTGCGAGACCAAACAGCAGAAAAGAGACAGAAAACTCACCTTAGCCGAAGTAAGGATGTGAGTACCGAGCTTGACCTTGCCCATGCTTCCAGCTCCTAGAGTCTTCCCAAGAAGGTAGTCTCCGACCTGTCGCTGAGGTCTCCGCGAGGTCCCTGAGTTTGAGCCGGTTCGAGAAGAGGAGGGTTGGGAAGAGGTCATTGAAGCTGAAGGACCTGGCGAGCCTGGACGGCGGGAAGTGGAAGAGCGCGGAGAGGGAGGTGGTTGGGAGGACTGCTGAGGCTGAGGAGAAGGAGCGTATCTATAGGAGTCGAGGCCGAGCAAGGGGGAGGGAGGGAAGAAGGGAGGGAGGGAGATGGAGGGATCAGCTCACTGCCGCGGTTGGAGGTACGAACCGAGGGTTCGACTGCTGCCTAGTGCTCTCCTCTCTTCAAGCATGCGAGGGTAGATATATATAAAAGGGAAGGAAAGAAGACTAACCTCTCTTCGTAGCCGTTCTGATTCTGAGCTCTCTCTCGACTGATCTCCCTCTCTCTCGACTGCCTCCTCTTCTCTGGCGAATCGTCCTCGTCGTCTTGGACACCTGCTCTGGCTCTCGGTGATATCGGCATGTCGTATCTGATTCCATCGTCGTCCATTCCAGGAGGAGGAGGAGGAGAAGGAGACGGAGAGGAGGAAGCGAGGAGGGTAGCGGGCGACCAGGAGACAGGACGAGGCGAGTTGGATTTCCGAGGTACAGGAGGAGGGAGAGGATCGCGAGCGGAGGAGGAATTGCCGTAAGGGGATCGATTGCGAGGAGAGGTATCCGTGGCAGAGGGTGAGGAAGGATCGTAAGGAGTGGAGTAAGGTGATTGGGAGGAGGGAGGGAGGGAAGGTGTAGAGGAGGGAGGACGAAGGGAGTCAGCTCTGAACTGGAGCGAGAGCTTGGGCTTGAGCTTGATCATGAACGAAGAGAGCTTGGTAGACTCTCTTGCTCCTGCTCTCCCAAACGCTTGATGGGAGCGAGATCGAGAGGGAGTGGGTCGAGGGGTAGAGGAGGAAGAGGAAGGAGGAGGAGGAGGAGCGACGTCGAACGTGCTGAAGGGGGGAGCTTCGTGGTCGTCCTCGTACTGAGTGGAAGTCCGAACTTCGGCCATTTCGAAGGGGATGCGAGGAGAAGATAAGATCGATCTACTCTTGGAAGGATCTCTGAGAGGGAGCTGGATGGGTGGGGGAAGCCTTCCTTCCCGTTCTCTCCTCCTCTCCTTCCCTCTAGTGCTCCCCCTTCGAGCGCTACTCTGCCTTCCCTCCGCGCTCAGATTCCAAACTCCGGAGACGGTCCAAGCTCAACAGGAAGGCTGTACTCACTCCTGACCGTGATGGACCGTTCCTCCCAAGCTGGGTGTATGCAGAGGAGACGAGTCGGAGGAGACCAGCGAGGGCCAGGGAGCTGAAGGAGCAGACGTCGGTCCTGGACCTCCTGCGTGGCTGGAAGACGAAGAAGGCTCCTCCTGAACGTTGGCGAGATGGATGGAAGCCATCAAAGGACGTCGAGAGGTGGAGAGAAGAAGGCGATGAGGGAGGAAGGGGGTGGCTGAGAAAGATGGTTTCCACTCGACGAACGAGATGGCGGTTTGAGATCTGGAGAAGGAGACGATTCTGAGGGAGAGGTCGATGGGATCGACAGCAGCCGCTCTGAAATGAAGCCAAACTCAAACAGTAAACATGAAAACTTCCGCAAAGAGATCTACAGAAGAGATGGCCATCTTTGCGATGGTCGTAAGAGTTAATCGCAAAAATGACGAAAAAGCTGTAGAATCTGCTGTTCAACGCGAGGGTCGACCCTTCTTGAAACGCGAGAGCTCACTTTTGCTCTCCTTCCTTTCATATTTAGGAACGTTGACCTGACGTAGATAGCCAAACGAAGCGATTGGAACTAAGGGACCGTGTGAAGGATACATCCGTAAAGTCGAGAGAGACTGAGGATCTGTCCCCTCGCGTTCCACTTCGCTTTCTTTGTTTCCACCTTTCATCTGGAGTCCTTGCAGAGCTACTCTTCATCATCGAGACTTCTACGATAAACTCGTAGTGATTATAAGAGCCTATCTTAGAGGATGCCTCTGCATCGTTCGCTTTCACTCCCCCCCCTTGCTTTTTTTTCTCCACTGCTCGGTTTTCGGTGGACGCGTCGCAAATCGACGAAATCTTTGTTCCCTCGTTAGCTCCACCGCAGCAGGCAGCTTTTCTCCTAATAGAGATCGAATAAAATAGCATATTCTCTGAGGTGAAAGCATCAAAGTAGAAGGAAGGGCTATAGCACGGCAGCAAAGGGTTCTGCTTCATCGAGTCGAGCTGACGGACGCGACCGATTTCTTCGACGGCGAGATCTATGAGATCGGAAATCCTGCCACCGATCTCCTTCCGTCTTCCTCACTTTACTGCCTGCAGTCCCCCGGGTGAATGCTTCGTTATTACCTCCATCCCCTCACGTCCTTCCCCAATTCTTTTCGTGGAAGACTCGGCTGCGTGAATGGTCTTTCTTTGGCTCTTCTTTCCATCTGTTCCTCCTCTCCAATCCTCGCGTGCTCCCAACCACGACATGCCCGACCAGCTCATTCCCTTGGAGGTTTTTGCCCTCTGCCTTCTTCTCAACCTGGAAGGAGTGAGCGGTCACCCTTCATCTCTACGGACTGATCATTTACGACTCTCGAAACGGGTGAGCTCTCTCGCTCTCCTTCAAATCGTTTGCCTTTCACGAACAAGGAAGCTGACTTCGAGTCTTCTCCCTCCTTCCCCTTTATAGTACTCCACATCAGACGACTCTCCTATAAACTTCTCTCGAGGAGCCAAGATAGGCGTAATCGTAGGAAGTAAGTCGGACGACTCGCTTCTCCTACGCTCGACAGGCTGCATTTAGCCTTCCTCCGCCTGCCGGTCCTGAACTCACTCCTTCCTCTGCTCTCTCCTCCTCTCCTCCTCAGCCATCTTCGTCGTCAGCATGCTAGTCCTCTGGCTCCTGGTTCGGAATCGAGGAGCATGGAGAGAAACCGATCTCGACCATGGAATTCAGCCTCCGACTCTTGAGGAGGCCTCGAGACGACAGGTCCATCTGGAACAGGTTTCGAACATCGTCCCACGACCTAGGGAGATCTTGGCTGCAGGAGGAGAAGTTCAAGGAGGATCTACGACGATCGGAGGGGCGCAGGAGGATTGGAGAAGAAGTGAGTCGACTTTTTTTTGGCTCGCCGACGCGTCTTGTCTGTTTCTGATCCCTGCTTCTTCGTCCTCGCTTCTCAGACCCTGGTACTGATCGAGATCGAGATGGAACTCTTCGCAACCCAGCTCCAGCCTACGTCCTTCCTCCCGTTCCACCGCCAACCTATACCGCCTTGGAATCTTGAGTGAGTTGTTTCGCTGCCTCTTTGCTTCACGCTGCTGAGGGAAGCCCCGCTGACCTACGAACCTCATAGGAGCTATTACCTGGATTCTTGACTACTTTCGCGCTATCCAGAAGCTCGGCGGACGTTCAACGCAGAGCCCCGTTCGACTCGACGCGTCGCATCTGGCTCCATCGACTTCGAGATCTCCAACGGATATCGGAAACGGACACAAGCGGTGCCATACATTCCTGGTTTGTTTACAATGCTGTGGTATTGCTTGTTCTTCTATAGAAAGGCGAGGGAAGACAGTACATTTCGCTTTGAACCACCTTCTTTCCTCTCCCTTACTCTCGGATTATCGCCTATTGAGCCCACAATAGTGACCACTGTGTGCACAAGATGTTGGCGTAGACTCAGCCGAGGATGAAAGCTAGCTGATTGAGTTCAGAAAGAGGAGAGGCCGAAAGGAAGAACAGAGAGAAGCTCGCGAACGGTAGGTGGACGATTTATCGGACGAATTTCTGAGGGTCAATCCGGGAATGACATCTACACGCGTCTCGGGTTCACCAAAGGAAAGAAGAATACCAGCGATGAACCGACGTCAAAAGGGAAGGCTAAGCAGAGAGAAGCTAGGAGGGGAAGCACTTTTCTGGCGAGCTCGCAACCTTCGCTCTTCCTCCTTCCACTCTCTCAACGTCCAGGACCACGCTACACTCCCCTTCTCGCCTTTCAGCCCCTCCTTCGCACTCTCAGGATGATCTTCTCTCAAACCCGCCTACATCTGGTCCGAGGATCCTCGTCGCTTTGGAGGAGCACAATCCAAGGGGGAGGAGGAGGAATTCGTCAAATGAGCTCGAGCTCAACTTCTTTCTTCGCCGCAACTAGAGCCACCAACTCCTTAGCAGACGAGATAGCGAGACTTAGCAGAGTGCGTAATAAGGTCTTTTTGATTCCGTCTACTTGGTTCTACACCTGTAGTCGAGGAGCAACGAAGAATGCGAAACAAGACCCTCAGGGCTGACCTCTTCTTCCTTCCCTCCCCTTCCCTCTTTGCCTTCTCCTCCCCAGCCTCGTGTCCCGAAACCGCCTCCTGCGCCCAACCCCAAGACCCTCGCACGAAAACTGAGAAGTGCAGCTCGACGCAGTGCTCGACCTGGATCCATACCCGCAGATCAATTCGACTTCCTTCCCCCGTCCCCCTCCCCCTCCCCCTCCCCTTCATCCTCTCCTTCAGCTTCCATCCCACCGACCTGCTCTTCCCCTCCTTCCACGACACCGTCATCATCATCAACATCAATTTCGCCGTTTCCTCCCCGTGGATCTCCAAAACCCGATCATGGACTGGCAGGATCGTCCGATGGACCAGGAAACTCGTCCCCTCCGACCTCGTCTTGCCCTTCTCACCCCCGCTCAACTCCTCCATCGGCCTCATCTTCCTCATCATCAAACTATCAACCATCCCAACCATCCCCCATAACTTCCTTCCAGCCCACTCAATCGTCCTCATCAGCGTCCTCTCCTCCCAACTCCACTCCTCCATCAAACCAAAGTTCTACCTCGACTCCCCTTCGCGACCCTCTCCCTCCCGGTCAATCTTCCCCTTCCACTCCCTCTACCACTCCCATCGACTCTTCTCTCACGCCTATAACACCTGAGAAACCCACAGAACGAGTCTACGTTTCAAGAGCTGAACGAGCCGCGTCTCTCAGGAAGCACAGGTCGAATATATCCTCCGCACGCGTCCACGCTCCCTCCCCGTCCATCGAACCCACTCCCTCCGTCTCCTCCCTCGACTCTCTCTCATCACCATCATCCACTCATAACTCGCGTCCTCCCCTCTCCGAACGTCGTCCCGAACCTCCTACACCCCCTCGTCCTGCCTCTTTCGTCCCCTCCCGTCACAGAGGAGGACCTTCCCAACCCGTCTTCAACCCCCACGTCGCCACAAAATCCTACACTCCCCCTTCCAACCCCAACAAACGACCCAAACCTCCTCCTCTCATCCACCCAGCCACTGCCGCCCTCCTCGCTCGGATCCAACAACAAAAAGAACGACACGGAGGTAGTGCGAAATCGGAGTTGTTGAAGGAGAACAGTGCGAGGGGGATGGCGGCTCGGAAATTCTGGCGAAGGCTGAAGGAGGAGGGGGAAAAGATTCAGAAGGAGATTGGAGACAAGTTGAGCAGGGAGAGATTGGCGAAGGCAGAGAACGGGAGACGAGGGAAGAAAGACGGGAGAGCGATCTGGTGGGGAGAAAGGGAGAGGGAGAGGATCGGGCAGGAGGACATCGGGTTGGACTTTAGGAAGAAGAATGGGAAGCGGCCTGAGAGTTGGGCGCACGCGAGGACGAACGCGGCGAGGAGTAGAGGGTTGGCTGTTGGTGGGAAGAGTAGAACGAGTGTGTCGGGACGGAGTAATTGATGAGTCGATTTTCTCAGGCATCTTTTCTCTTCTGCAGGGAAACTCAGATCCACATCATCTAGGAGAGTGAAGCTGGATCTAGTATGCTCAAACGGTCCTCTTGAGAATCGCGCGTCGAGTTACGTATCTGCTCGAGTCTCGGCGAGGACCCGACTTTCGATCTCTCTCCAACACCCACCTGGCTCACCTCCTTCCCTTCTCTCTACGCTCAAGGACGACAACCATGCCCTTCCCCACCACCATTGAATCCGTCTCTGTCGAGTACTTCACCTTCTGCGGTCGAGCTCAACCCGTGGGCATTCCTTTCTCTCTTTCACATCTCCCTTCCCGAGCTCGAGCTCAAGCTCACCTTCCCTTCCCGTTCCTCTTACTTCCCTTCTTCCCTGCTTTGCTGCTCCTTAGATCCACCTCTTCCTCGAAGACGCAGGCATTCCATACACTATCGTCTCAGATAATGATTTCCATCCCAACAAGCAGAAGTGAGCTCTTGTCAGCGTTGGCACGAAGAAGGCAGTGAGAGCTCGAGGAAGGGAGCTGAACGCCTTTGGTGGTTTGGGGTGGCGAGCAGCTACGATCTCTACCCGTTCAACCAGATGCCGATCCTTACGGTGAACGGGACGACCAGAATCGCTCAGCAGGATGCGATCTTGAGATACTTGGCGAAGGTTGTGCCTGGTGAGTGAGAAAAAGAGATCAGGCCGTCAAGGAAGGCACTCCTTCGTTCACGATTGCTCGATTGATTTCTCGCAGATCGAGGATGCAAAGCTAACTATTGCTCGTTTCCTTGGTTTGCGGTCAGGCTACGCTCCTACCACTCTCGAAGATGAAACGACGGTTGACATGCTCGCTTGTAAAAAAAAGCTTCCAATCTCTCCTTTCTTCCCTTCCCTTGCTTTTTTACTTTCTGACCTTTTCCACCTTCACCTCGAACCAAAGGCTCCCTCGAGGACTTTGTTCAAGCTTACACCGAAGCCGTTTGGTCTAAGGATCACGTCCGTTCAACTCCTTCTCTTCTTCAGCCTTTTCCCGTTCCGTCGCGTCGCGTCGTGTTTCGCTGCATCTTAACGCTTCCCCTTCTTTCCCAGGCCACCGATCTTCTCACCTTCGTCCAGAAGCGCGTTCCCAAGTTCTTTGGCCAGTACGAGAATCTCCTCTCCAAAGGAAAAGAAGGGACGTTCGTTTCGTCTTCAAACGTGAGCTCTTCGCCTCTCCCTCTCTCTTTTCTGCTTCTTATTTTTCAGATGCCCTCCTCTTCTCCCCCACTTCCCGATAGCTGACAAGTTCTATCTTATCATCCTCAGCCCTCCTTCCCCGAATTCACCCTCTTCTACAACGTCTTCGCGATGCTCGTTCTTCAACCCTCCGCCCTCTCCTCCTTCCCTCTCCTCTCGAAATGGTACCATGACCGAATGTCGAATCGAAAAGGGATCAAGGAGTACTTGGAGAGCGGCAGGAAACCTGCCCAGCTTAATTATTTGAAGACCGCGGAGGGGAAGATCTGTGATTGAGAGTCGAAACTTGGTTTTCGTCCTTGAGATAGTCTAAGAGAGATCGATTCATGATCATTCATTCAACAGAACTACATAGAGAGATATGAACATAGGCGAGGAGAAGGAGGGGCGTAAAAATCGATCAAAAGGTAGGAGATGAAAGAGAAAGAAGCAAAGGACGACGCGACCGAAAAACTAGCAAAGCACGCTTTTAAAGTTCCTTCTTGATGCGGGAAGAAACAGATGCGGACGCAGAAGCTGAAGACTTAGAAGAAACTACTGAAGCAGAGGAAGCACTAGCGGAAGCTACAGAGCTAAGAGAGGAAGCGCTCTTGCTACCGACCGACGCAGCCGAAGACGCGCTCTTTGAGAAAGAGGACGCGCTGGCGGAGGCTACCGACGACAGAGAGACGGCACTAGCTGAGGCGACAGAGGCGAGGGACGAAGCCGACGAGAGGAAGGCGCTTCCAGCTGAAACGGCGGAGGACGAAGCGACGGATGCAGCGCCTGAGGAAAAGAAAGAGGAAGAGGAGAAGTTAGAGATTGGTTCGAGAAGTGAAGTTGGAATAGAGGAAAGAGACTCACTGAAAGCACTCTTCGAAGCAGCGACAGCCGACTTGCTAGCGTCCTTGGAAGCTGAGGGAGCAGCGGTGGCGGCCCACTTTGAGTACGACGACGCGACGGAGCTGGCGGAGGAGCTTGGAGGAAGAAAGGATGAGGAGAGATCAGCTTCAGGTTTGTGTTCCGTCGATCAAAACGAGTAGAGATCGAACTCACAGAGCGGCGTCTCCAGCAAGGGAAGCACTCGAGCTCAACCTTGAAGCCTCGCTGGCAGCGGACGATCCAGACTTGGAAGCAGCAGCAACGGCGGAGTCGTAGGCCTGCTCGACATTCTGCTTTCCACCGGTAAGGGAGGCAAGGATCGAGGCAAGGGTATCCTCAGCGATGTTGGCTCCGGCGGCGAGAGACTCACGGATGGAGTGGAGGACTGAGGGCAGGAGTAAGAAAGAGGATGGTTAGTTTTCCGGGAGGAGGAAGTCGACGAACGAGAAATGAAGAACGCGTGGACTCACGACCCTCGACTCGGTTCTCGGACTGAACGTATCGGATTCGAACCTCCTGAAGAAGAGAAGGTCGATCGGTGTACTTGGTGTCGTCGATCTTGTTGTCCTGTGAGATCGAAGAAAAGGAGCGAGGAGGTCAGGTCGAGAATGGAAACGCATCGCGTCGAAGATGAGAGAGGGAGAAAGACCACAAACCCTGAGGTAAGCCCTGAGCCGAGCATCAGGCCAGGTGAGGTATCCGGGAGAAGTGACGGAGGGAACCTTGCTGGAAGCGATAGCGACGAGCTCATCTCGCTTGGCCTGGAAGTCAGATTTGATGTAGTTGTGGTCGATGAGGTACTGTCGGAGATCCGAATCCTTCCAAGCAGACCAAGTGGTATCCTTAGCCTTAGGGTAGTGGTCGGCGAGGAGCTTCTCGTACTGAATTGCCCCAAACCGAAGAAAAAGTCGAGAACGTCAGCGGTGAATTTGCGTCGCGCGAGAGAAGGGAGAAGAGGATCAAGCTAACCTTCTCTCGAGTGAGCTCAGCCTCGGTCTTGATGACATCGTGAGAAACGAGCCAGTCGTGGAGCTGAGACTCGGTCCAGCTGGACCAAACGGTGTCCTTGGTGGTGAAGTAGTTGGTCTGAGGAGAAAACATAAAAAACAGAAGTCAGCGATCTGTCTTGCGTTTCTTCGTCCGTTCCTCGCTCAGCAATCGGAAACTAAACTTACCTTCATGAGGTCGTAAAGCGAGTCTCGGGTCTTGGCAGCCTCGGTCTTGAGAACTCCGTGGGAGACGAGCCAGTTCCGCTGAGAGGAGGGAAAGTGGAAGAAGAGGTCAGCGACACGTCGAAATCTTCAGAGGGAAAGAAAGTTTGATCTTTGAGACTCACGATGTAAGAATCAGACCAAGTGTCATAAGGAAGCTTGGCAGCGTCGGCGAAAGGCTTCTTGATCAAGTCGAGGTACTGAAGGAAGAAGAAGGCGACGCGAGAGCGGAGAGACGATGAGCTCACGATCTTTCGGTCAGTTTCCAAAAGCAGGTGAGACACTCACCTCCTCCCTCTTCAACTGAGTCTTGGTCTTGATGATGTTCTTCTCCTCGAGGTAGCTCCTGAGCTTGTTGTCGTCCCAGGTCGAGTAGACGTAATCGCTCGCGTCCGAGGGAGCGTTGACGGCAACGGAGCTGGCGTAAGCAACAGCGCTAGAGATGGAAGAAGCGGCGACTCGTGCAGCTCCAGAGGCCTCGGAAGCGGCGGAGGCAGCCTGGGTGGCGTAAGGGGAGAGGGTGGAAGAGAGGCTGGAGGCGGAGGAAGAGAGGGAGTTCGTGGCCTGGTGGTACGAGTTTCCGTCTGAAGAAAGAGGCACACCCCGAAAGAGGAATGGAAGGTAGAAGATCAGCTTCTGATTCTAGCTATCCGGCTGAGAGCTGGGAAAGAGCACTAACAGACGGCGGTGCTGGCCTGAGCGAGCTTCTGCTTCGCGAGGATTCGAAGCTGCTCGGTGGTCGATTTGGGAGTGATGGCTCCCTGCTCGAGGAGGTACTCCCTGAGCTGGCTCTCGGTCCAGCTGTAGAACGAGAAGGGAGTGGAAAAGAAGGTATCAGTAAACGTGAGCTGAGGAAAAGGAAGCGGGAAAAGCTGCTCACGCATCAATCGCCTTCTCGCTCAATCCCTCGTACGCTCCTTGAGCAGCTCCAGCAGCCGCCCCGGCGTATTTAGCAGATCCATCGAACGAGTTCTGAGCGAGAGCGAGACTGGAAGGTAGGAGCGCAAGATTTGAAGGAACGGGTCAGAGATCCGGGACGTGAGATGACGAGCAAAGCGGGGAGGAGGAGCGAGAGGAGGGAGGAGGGAGGGAGGAGATGGGGTTCGAAAGCTCACAGGTCGGCTTGAGAAGGGGCTTTAGGAAGCTCGATTCCCTGCTCCTGGAGGTAAGCAGTGAGCTTAGCAGTATCCCAGGTTGTGAGATCAGCTGTGGAGAAGGAAGGGAAGAAAAAGAGGTGAGCTCAAAGAGAAAAGGAGAGGAAAAGGGCGACGAAGAGGAGGAACGAACGCTTGTCTTCGTGGAACCAAGAAGCGGAAGCTTGAGAAGGGAGAAGGAGAGCAGCACAAGCGACGGTGGCAAGAGAGAAACGCATCTTTGAGGAGTATGGAAGAAAGAAAGAAAGAAAGAAAGGGTAGGGGGGTGGGCGTTGGAGAGAGGAAGAGGGAGAGGGAAGGAAAAGGAAAAGGAAGGGAGGGGGCGGGAATACGTCACGATTTCACGAGCTTCGAAGAAATCGATGACCAGCTTTGCCCTGAGAAATGGTAGAGTCGAAAAGAAGGGGGCGTGTTTGGCTTCTGTAGAGAAGAAGGAGGGGGCAGCTTCTCCCAGAGAAGAGCAGATGTCAAAAGGACGAGGAGTGCTTGAAATCGCGACGCGTTCGAGTTCCTCTAGAGTCGACCTTCGAAGGGCTTTTTGTTGGACCTATAGGAGGTGAGAGCTATCAGATTGAAAGGGAATAAGATGCTTCGTCTCTGAGACCAAGCTCAAATTCTAAGCGTGGAGGGGGTTGCCAGGACGTGGAACGAGCGAGACGCGTCGTGCCGAGTCGACTTCCGCTACTTTTCGCTCTCAAGACGGTCGGCCACCTTTCTTCTTTTCTCATAAAAAGTCCGTGCGCTCTCGTCAAGCTACGTGCATAATTTCTGGCCTTGAAAACAGATACGAGGGTCTCTAGACCTCGAGAACGAGCAAACGCGACTACGATTCTCCTCATCCTCCATTCGCAGATTTGCCCCATCCCGCACCCACAAACATACAACTCAGACCTCGGCATTCCTTCCCTCTCTACACCACCCCCCCCCATCTTTCTGAGAGCAAAATTGCTTCTCTTCCCAAACCACGGTCTTTCAGGCGCAGCAGAAATTCCTTCGAGAGCTCGCCTCTCATCCTCCCTTCCTCCCTCCCTCCCTTCTTTCCAACTCTCTCCCTCCCCTCCCTTCCTTTTTTGTCCTCGCCAGCAAATGCCCGCCCACGCCGAGACGACCTCCTCCGTCGGCCTCGCCGTCGAAGCCTCCACCTCTACCTCTACTCCTCCACGAACCCTCTCTGTCAGTCAATCAGCAGGAGGACGAGTCTCGGGCAAGTTCTGGAAACAGCCCAAGACGGCTACGAGGTTAGTTTTGGAAGCTCTTTTGGAGTTGCATTTTAGTAGAGGGGTGTGGGAGAAGCGAAGAGCTGACGTACTTTGTATGGCTTTCGCGTGGGATCAGACGTTCCAACCTCCCTGCTGGAGTGAAGACCCCGTCGTGGGAGGCTCGAGTCGAGAAGAGGAAGAAGGAGGACGCTATCAAGCTTTTGGAGAAGACGTTGAAGGATGAGAAGTTGGCTGAGGAGGAGAGGTTAGTATTCTTTCCACACGTGCACTTTCTGGTTGGGTTCTTAAGGTCAAGGGAGGAGGTAGCTTGAGCTCGCAGAGAAGCAAGAAGGAGGGAGGAGGTGAAGAGAGAGCTCAAAGCTCAAAGGCTGACCTTCCTCCCTTCCCTTTCTTTTCTTGCACTTCCAATCTCATAGGAAGAAGACGATTACCAAAGAGAGGAAGCTTCGTGTGGAGGAGAAGAAGAGGTTGGAGGAGATGGCTGCCAGGATGAGTGCGAAGAAGCTGCAGAGGATGAAGAAGGTCAGTTCAGCCCTCCCTCCTTCCTCTTTCCTTTCCCCTCTCCCTCCCGTTCAAGCTCCACCTTCGAGGCAGAGTCAGCGATCTGAAACTTACCTCTCGTTATCTCGTTCGCGTTTCATAGCGTCTCGGACGGTCCAAGAAGGTCAACGGTTAAACCGTCCTGGGCTTTCTTTCTCTTCCTTCGTGTGTCTGGTTCGATTGGGTCGACGGTTTCGGTTCTGCTTTGTTCTCGGTTCGTTCATTTATATCTCATGCCCCCACTTATGTTATCCTACACCATCGGATTCCCTCACTGCTCGGCTTCGAGCTGGGAAGCTGAAGCTCGCCCGTGGAAGCGAACTCGAGACTCCCTCTCTCGACGATCGACCGCTCAGCTTCCTTTCGCTTTGCTCTCGCCCACGTTGGATGTAAACAGCGTCTTTTAACTTGCCACTCGCTTTCTTAGGTGCAGGAGTTTCAGAGCCAGCTGTAGAGTGGGACGCAGTCTCTCAGTCGCGTGGGGGTCGTTTCGATCCTTGCCTTCCTCTCGCTCCAGCTGCCCATTTTCAGGCCCTTCTCGCTCTTTCCCTCTCCCTATTACAAGGTACTTCAACTCATCTCCGTACCGACACGACTCTCGCTATGTTCCGAAGGCGTCCAAAAGCTCAACGTTCGAGAGATAGCGGACTCCGGCTCGACCTTCGTTCTTCCTTTCTTCTTCGACTCGACGAGTCAAACCCGTAGATGGCCGAAAATATAAGCATTTCCCAACCCTCCAGCACATTACAGAGCCCCTAGGCAAGAGCAGTGATCGTCTATCAACCCAAAACCAACCCAAAGAAACGCAGAACAAAGTCAGCGGCTAGTTCACTCCAACCCAACTCGTCTCCCTTTCCTTCCCCCCGGCCAAAGAGATAAATAAACTCACCATCAGCCTTCCTCCATCCACAACCAATACCGCCCCATCAGCGTAGCCTCCAGCCTTTGAACTCAAGAAGAGCACAGGTCCAGCGATCTCGGTCTCATGCCCAACACGTTTCAAAGGGATGGTGGCGATGGCTGATCCGAAGTGACCCGTTTCCATTTCGGCGGCGGAGGGGTTGGTCATTTCGGAGGGGAACTGGATTGATGGGTAGGGTAGGGGGAAGGGAGAAAGAGGAGGGGGAGAGGTTGGGGGAGGAAGAGAGAGAGAGAGAGGGAGAGAGAGAGAGATGGAGGAACGTACGAGTCCAGGACAAAGAGCGTTGACTCTGATCTTGAAGGGCATGAACCGGGCGGCGAGTTGTTGGGTGAGTTGAACGGCTGTAAGGACGAAGCGAGCAGAGACGCGACGCGGTTCGCGAGTCAGCTTCTTCGTTCCGTTTCGTTGTCGTTCTCGTCCTCAACTCACCTCCAGACTTGCTAGGTCCATACGAAGGAGTCCCTGCCTTCCTACTCAACGACCAGGCGGCAATGCTGCAAATGTTTGTGACCGAAGGAGACTCGGAAAGTCGAAGGAAGGGGAGGAAAGCGACAGAGACAAAGTACATGGCTGTGATGTTTGTGGCGAAGGAGATATCGAAGTCGGACCTGGCGAAGAGAAATACAGAGAAATAAGGGGAGGGGAGAGGAGGGAGGGGATGGAGGAAAGCGGCCAGAACCGAGAAGGGAAGGCGTAAGCATCGACTTATCTCGGGTGATGGCATCGGAAGAGAGAAAAAAGAGATAGAGAGGAAAAACTGACCACTCAGGACTCCAAAGAGCAGACTCGAGAGTATCGACATCGTCGACGTCGTACTTGGCCGGGATGGGCTTCATGACACCTACGAACCCGACGAGGAAGCGAAAAGTATCAGCTCGCGAGTCCGAGCTCATCCTTTTCCCCTCCCTCCCTCTTTTTTTCCCTCCCTCGTCCATTCTGACTCACCAGCACAATTAACAAGCACATCCAGTCGCTCCCCTCCAGCCTTCACGTACGCCTCCTTGATCTTGATGATATCCTCCTTGCTCGTCACACTTCCCTGCAAGACCTCGATGGAGCCGGGGTTGGAGATCGAAGCGAGATCAGACTCGACGAGTCGTTTCGTCTCCAGCAGGGATTCAAGTCGTCGGCCGGTGATGAAGACTTTGGCTCCGTTGGCGACGACTAGAGGAGACCACGAAGTGGGAGAAAAGGGTTAGAGAGAAAGGGGAGGAAGGGAGAAGAGACGAGGGCGGAGGGAGGGAGGGAGGGAGAGGAAAGAACGAACAAGCTGAAGCGATAGCTCTACCGAGACCTGATCCTCCTCCGGTGACGAGGACGACTTTGCCCGAGACGTCGAAGAGAGAGGCGGTAGTGTATTGGGAGAGGGACATTTTTGGAGAAGGGGGGGGGGAGAGAGATGATGGCGGTTTCGGTTTTGTTTGAGGCGAAAGACAGAAGGGAAAAAGGGACGCCGAAACCGGTCCGAACGGGGAAGGAGGGAAGGGTAGGGGATTTTTTTTTTTTTCGACTCTGGAGTTAAATGGATACAAAGAAGTGGGAGCAAGGGCAAGGGGACCACAGAAATGTGTGGAGACTGGAGAGGTGAGGGAAAGATTCTTGAAGAGGGAGATCAGAATTTGAGTCGCGTCGTGTTTCGTTTTCTCCCTGATTTTTTTTAGCCCTGTTTATCTCTCTCTTCTCTCAGCACAAAGAAACTCCAAAGGATCTGGATCTAGAACGGCGAAGGATCCTGCTTCGCTGAGTCCAAGTGCAGGGGGAAACACCGAAAAACGAAACCGCGACGCGTCGCGCGACGAAGTCGAGAAGAAACTGAGGCCTTGTTTTGGCTGGTCCGTTTCTTAGAATATACATTGGAACAATATCAAGGTTCATTGAGAAGACCAGTTTGGTACAGAGAACTTCAGGCACGGCGGGAAGGAACAAGACGAGTTTGGTTGTGAGCTCGCCAGACCTTTCCCTTTTCGTCATGTCATTCATGTGAGGGTGTGAAAACTTTGAGAAAAGCAAATTTCTGTCCTCCTTCCCATCGCTGCTGAAACTTCTAACGGCTTCAAAAGTGTCTTAAAATGACGCTCCGTCGGGCAGGAAAGAGGATCAGAATGAGCTTCACGTCTTTCAGCCTCCAACGACGACGACAGACCGCTCTCCTCCCTCCCTCCCTCGCTCCCTTCCTTCTTCCCCTTCTCCTTCCCTTCGCGCTTCTCCGGGATGGCTTCCCTTACGCCTCCTCCTCTCCTGGACCCCGTCGCTCTCTTGACAACGGCTCTGTCTGCTCCCGAGTCGGAGCAGCGAGGTCATCTCCAGCGAGCGAAGGCCGTTCTTGAGCTTCAACCCGGCCAGATCCAGACCATCGTCGGATACATCCTCCCCTTCTCGACTGCTCCCGGTCTGATATCGGATTGGATGGTAGAGGTGAGTTGCGCTCCTCGTTTCGGTTCAGCTTGGGGGAGCGGAGGAGGACAGCTTGTGAAAGAAGAGGGAAGGGAAGGAAGGAGGAAGGAGGAATGGAGAGAGCTGACCTTTCCCGTCCCTTCTCCTTCTTCTGTCAAGCTGGTCGAACTCGCGATATGTAGATCCAACCTCTCGGTGGACGTCAAGACTCAGCGTGTGTATCTTCTTTCTACTCTCGTCCACGAGTTCGTATCTAACGTTGCTCCTTCTCTTTCCAGTCGGCGTTCAATCTCTGGACACTCTCGCAAACCTCCTTCCCACGGCTCAACTTAAAACATCAAAGATCCTCATCCAGATCTTCTCCTCCCTCTACCCTCTCGTCTTCAGGTACCTGTGAGTATCTTCTCTCCTCTCGATGAGCTACGACTCGACTCTCACGGAGCTGATTCGCCCCTCCTCCTTCCTCCCAAAGATGGACCAACCGCTCCGACGCCCAACTCTGGACGACTCTCTCCAAAGTCAAGCAACGCATCCTCGGATGGGCTACGCTAGGAACAGGCGATGACGGGAGACCAATCAAGAAGGGTCAGCGAGTACAGGCTATCAAGTTCTTGCAGAAGGCGGTTTTGGTGCAGACGAAGGGACCTAATGATCCAAGGGTGAGCTCGTTCTTCCTTCCCTTCCTCTCGCCTGGTCTTCCCTTTCTCGAGAGCAGTCAGAGCTGATGGAGACTGTTCTTTGCCTGAATGTATAGCTTCGAGTCGCCGGAACGGATCCCAACCTCTCGCAATGTCCTTCAGATCATCCCTTCCTCTCCGTCTCCGAGCTCGAGGCTGAAGGAAACAAGCTGCTCGAGTTCATCCTTCTCGCTCTTTACACCTCGACGTTCGTTCCTTTCCTCTCTCCTCTCGTCTCTTTTCTCTCACACGAAGCTCACATACCTTGTTTGCTATTCATAGAGATGTCGACGTCCTCACTTCGGTCGTCAACACCCTCCCCGTCATCATCAAGCTTCGTCCAGCGCTCTCGGTCGTCTTTATCCCAGCTCTCACAGGATGGACTCCCGAACCCATCAATGGGCTCTCGAGAGGTGACATCAGGAGTGTAGAAAAGGTCGTCAAGGTTACTATGAGCTATCTCGAGAAGTGAGTCTTCCTCTCTTCGTCTTCCTTCCTGTTCGCGTCCGAAGCTCGAACTCACTCACCTTCCCTTCCCCTCTTGGAAACAACAGGTCTCCCTTCGCCACCGCCCACAAAGCCGTCCTTCAGTCGGCCCTCGGTATCCAGTCAGCTCGAATGGAAGCAGCCTACAAGCTCGCTCTCGAGGAATCCCGCGTTCAAATCCAGAAACGGAAACTCGACGAAACAGCAGCAGCCGCGTCCTCCCTTCAGCAAACTTCCAGAGCGAAGCGACCCAGATGGGACGTCCCGGGCTCTTCTTCTACCCCTCCACCACCTCCTACTCTCCCAGTGCAAGCGGGTCCATCCTCAGGCTACCCTCCTTTCCCTCCGGTAGGACGAGGAGGACCTCCCTTCCCTCCCCCAGGCATGCCTCCTCCGACTCTCCATCAACCCGGAATGCCTCCTCCCTCTGCCCATCTCTCGTACCAACAACATCTACCACCTCCACCTCAGCAGCAAGCCAGCTCCATCTACAACGTCTCCCAACTCCCCATCGAGCTCGTGATCGACCTGCTCGTCGCCAACCTCTCCGCCGTCAGCCAGCAAGCTCTCACGGATGCCGTTCGAGACGTCCGAAGATCCCTTTTCCCCGACGCTCCTCAACAGCCTCCACCGCTCACTTCGTTCCTGCTCAAGGATGCCGTGTTACCGCCAGGAGGAGGAGGAGGACCTGGACTCGGAAGAGGAGGAGTGAATGCGAACGGAGAGCTGAAGAGGGAGGAGGACGAGATGGATCTGGATTCGGACGCTGTGAATCCGATGGATATGGTCGGTGCAGATGAGGAGGAGGAGGAGGAGGAGAAGGAAGTTAGTGCGGAAGAGTTGGAAAGGCTGATGGTCAACGTGAGTTTCGTCTCCCTTCCTCCGCGCGGCGGGTCGCGTCTTGTTTCTGACTCACTCACTCCCGCCCTTGCTGTTTTCCAGAACAAAAAACGGAAACAACCCAACTCGCAACCAGATGATGATGATCTCCCTCTTCCCTCTTCCTCTAAACCCCATCCCCTCGCCGACTCCACCCCCAACCCGGCCGCCATCCCCAAATTCCTCCAGTTCCAACTCTCCAACTTCGCTCTTCCTCCTCCAGCCACTCTTTCCTCCTCAGCCCGACAGGCCCTCGCTCTCAAAGCGCTCAAGAGGATCTGGGAAGCTGGGTCTCACCTCTCTTCTTCTTCCAATCCCAACTCTACCGGAGAAGGGGAGGAGGAGATCCAAAGTTCGGCGCCGGGGAGAGAGCTTTGGATGATGCTTGGTGCGAGGCTGATGACGAGGGCGGGATTGGTCGGGGTGGAGGGAGTGAAGGTCGAGGGTAGTGGAGGGAAAGAGGAGGAGGAAAGGGAGGAGGAGAGGAGGAGGGTCGTTTGCCAGTTCGTGGCGGAGGATTTTGGGGCGAGGTGAGTTGGTTGGCCTACGTTTCTCTTGGACGTTTCGTTCGCTCTCGCTGATGATACGTTCTTCGATATTCTCAGGTACAAATTTGCGACTCTGTGGCTCAACGAGGAGTGGTACAACGACTCTCAGCTTTCGCCGGAGGATGAGCGTCGGGTGAGTTTCCCCGTCGCGTTGCTCCTTCTCCTCTTCTCCTCCATCTCCTCCTCGTCTGACTTCCAGTCCCTCTTCCATTTACCCAGTCACCTCTCTACCGAACCTCTCTTCTCCTCCTCATCAACCTTTACCTCCCTCGGCTCTCCGGAACCTACCTCAGTCGATTCGTCCTCGATCTGCCCGACATTCCTCTCGAACTTCTCGCGACCCTTCAGACTCTCTGCACCGATCCGGATCGATCTCGAGGAAGAGTTGGGCTCAAGACGCTGAGAGATCTCGTCGTCGAGAGGCCTCCGCTGAGGGACGAGGCGTTGAGGAACTTGCTGGAGCTGTGTACTCATCCTGGTAGGTTCTTTCTTCAGTCGCGTTATCCCTTCCATCCTTTCCTCTCCTCCTCTCCTCCCCTCGTCCTAGCACGTCGTAAGACCGTTCACTGATCCATCTCCTTTCTCTCTTCGTCCTTCCTGTAGACGCTGGAACCCGAAATCCAGCCATCGCGACCGTTCGAGCCTGGGTCCCAGACAACAAACCTTGGAGTTCGACGATTCGGACGTTCGCTCTTCAGGTTCTTCGACGACTTCAAGCTGGCGATGCGAGGGAGAAGGAGCAGGGTAGTGGTGGCGGTGGTGAGATGGAAGGGGTCGAGGGAGGTGAGAAACTTCCGGAGGAGGAGGTGGAGGAAGCGGATCAGATCGCTCAGAGCCAGTACCTTCCCCTCACGCTCGAGATGCCCATCGAGCAGGAGGTGGTGAGGCAGCATGTGGAGTTGATGTTCGCTCTGACGAAGAAGATTCCGGAGTTCCTGGATGAGTGAGTCCTTCGCCTCGATCTGCTCGATTCTGTTCTCGGATTTGTTCGACGCGACGCTGATCCCCGTTCTCTCCCTCTCCGCCCCTTCGCAGAATCTTCGCCGCCTACGGGACCCTCAGCCCTTCCATTCAAGAAGCCTTCCAACAAATCCTCACTCCTCTCATCAAATCTCTGGGTCCCAATCACGGCAAACTCCTCACCCTCCTTCGAACCTTCCCTCCAGGAGCCGACTCCCTCGCTCTTCGAACGCTTCAGATCCTCTCGGAGCCCAAGGATCCCGAGACTCCAAGAGTCAAGCTTTCGGTTCCTTTGGTTGCGCTGGTGAAGAGTCTAGTGGCAGAAAGGGATCTCGATCCGAGGTTCATCTTACCGATCCTTCCTGAGCTCGATAAGGTGAGTCCTTCTTCTCTTTTCCCCCTCTCTCTTCCTGTCTTCGACGCATCAAACCAACATCTCGCTTGTGCGTATATTCTTGCAGTCTGAAGTCAAGAAACATCTCCCACGAATCGTCTCCCTCCTCAACGGAAAAGCCCCCGAGCGAGAACTGGTTCGACAGGTCATCTTCCAACTCGTCGACTCTCCCGACTCCGTCCTGCCTCCCAACACTCCTCGGATGCTACTTGGCCAGAGGTTTACTCCGGCAGAGCTCTTGGTGCTCCTGCATCGGTTCGAAAAGGAGGGTGGGCTCAAGCCGACGATGGAAGGTGAGTAAAGCGACGCGTCTCTTTTCAAGTCTCAACGAAGCGGCTCGCTGACCTGCTCCTGTGCGTTTTGGTCTTAGCCATCGACATCTGCTTCTCGATAACGGAAGTATACAAGTCTGAAGTCCTCGGAGTCGTCCTCCAACAGATCTCAGATGAGCCTGAGCTGCCGACTCTTTTCCTTCGAACGGTTCGTTCCTCTTCTTTGCCTTGCCTCCTCCCTCTTCTCCTCCTCCTCCCTTCCCTCCAAACTCACGCATCCTTCTCTTCTTCTCTCTTTATTCTCAAACCTCACAGGTCATCAAATCCGTCCAGACCTACAAATCTCTCACTCCCTTCGTAGCAACCAACCTCCTCTCTCGCCTCATCACCAAAAAGATCTGGACGTCCCCTCAACTCTGGGAGGGCTTCATCCGAGTCGCCAAGATGCTCAGCACGTCGAGTTATCCAGCACTGCTTCAGCTTCCGAGGGATCAGTTGAAGGAGATCGTAGGGAGGGAGGATGGAAAGGGAGTCAAGGCCGGGTTGAGGGAGTTTGTGTTGAAGAAGGTGAGCGTCTCGATTCTCTTCTTCTGTCTCTCGGTTTTTCTCCTCGTCGTTGCTGACTCTCTTTATTTTCCATCCTTTCCTTCTTCGTCAGGCCGGAGGAAACGCTACTCGTCTCCCTGCATGGTTCGCCGAGGTCTTCGGCGACCAGGTCCTCCCTACCGTCGGATCCGAATCGCCTGGACCTACGCCAGACCCTTTGCTGGCTTTCGCTGGCCTGCCTGGAGGAGGAGGAGACAGTCCGTTGAGCTCTGCTCCTACGACGCCTGGTGTTGGAACAGGAGGTGAGGCGAATGGAGCGACCGAGATGGTGATGTGAGAGGAAGGAAGAGGAGTCGGAGCTTTGATTTCCGTTTCTTTGCTTTGCTTTGTAGTCTGTTTTCTTTCTTGGAGATTAATGTATTGTGTACATTGATCAAGTGGTAGAGATAAATAGAGATGTTACAAATAACAGTCCGAAACTGAAAACGAAGAGCGAGGCGAGAGAAGAGTCCTTGGAATACAGAAAAGAAAGAGAAAGAACAAGACGTTTCTTTGGATGGTAGATCGTGTCCTTCTTACTTGAAGATGAGTTCCTGAGCAGTAGCAGTATCGACGACGATGCGAAGGTCGAAAAAGATCAGCTCTGGAGATGTTCGAGACGCGTCCGCGAGCTGAAGAGATGGAGAACTGAGACTCACGACTCCTTTGTAGGTCTGTCCGTCCTCGGCAACAACTCCAGCGGGTGATACGTAGTCGGCTGCAAAGGATCCAAAAAGAAGAGTCAGCTTTCTGAGTCGGGAGAGAAGAGAGAAGAGGAAAAGGAGAGGTCATGAAGAAGCTAGAAAGCTCACTCGAGACGAAGATCTTCCTGTCGTTGTCTCGCTTGGAGTAGAAGACGGGGACGAGCTTGTTGTTCTTATCGGTAATGCCAGCAGTGACTTGCTTGTTGTCAGGGTCTGTGAGACGAGAAAAAAAGAAGAAGAGGAGAAAAGGTGATCAGCTCGCATTCGAGCAGATTCGAATTTCGATCTCTACCACGGAAGACTCACTGAAGAACCAGACGAGATCCTCCTTCACCGAATTGTATCCGGGGGTACCAGCCGCGGCTGAAAGATAGAAGAGTATAGAGAGTGAGTTGAAAGTCGAAGGCTGAAAGGAATCGACGCGACGAGAACTCACACAGCTGCCAGAGAGTGACGAAGGCCGGGTTTCCACTACAAAAGGGGAAAGGAAATCGGAAAGTTTGAATCAGAGTTTGCAAGTGGAGAGACGAAAGAGGAAAGGAAGACTAACTCGCTGATCTTTCCGACTCCGCCGTTGGAAACGAACTGGATGACAAGATGCTTGTCCTTTTCGGTCTGCGAAAGATGATAGAAGTTCAGAAACGAACGCGTCATTGCAAGAGATGAACAGTGCTTACGTCGTAGGTGATTACAGCGGGGGCTCCGCCTGTATAGGAAAGGGAGGTCAGCCTGAGAGTCGACGTTTTCTGCGACGAAGACGCGTCGACTCACCTTGAACGAAGTTTCGGATAGTGTACTTCTGAGAGAACTCGCCGCTTCCGGCGACAAAGCCTCTGCAGAAGAAGAAGAAGAAAAATAGTTAGGATTTGGGGAGGGGAAGAGAAGGGAAGGGGTGAGAACGAACCCATTGTTCAAGAAAGGGTTGCTTCAGACGAAAGAGGAAGAGTCAGTTTGAGCCAGCGTGCCTCGACAAAAAAAGCGAGGAAGAAGAAAGCTCACGGGTTGATGAGGTTGACACCCAAGTATCCTGTGAAATCTCCAGTGGTTCGAGACTCTGAGATGGAAGAGAGACGTGAGAAGTCAGCGAAAGGTCGGAAAGGAGAGGTGAAGGCGACGTCGGGCTGAAAGAGGAAAGACGACTCACCGAGCTTTTGGGAAGCAGGAAGGACGAGACCGTGGACGGTTGAGAAGAAGGTAAAAACAGAGAGGAGTAGAGCGGAACTGGTGAACATTGTATGAGTGGTGGATTGGCTGGGAAGGAGATGAGATGGATGGGGAGATGGTGGTTGGAGATCAGAACAAGGATTTCCCCTCCTCCGTTTTCAAGCCTAAAGCAAAGCTGCTAGACGGACCACCAGATGACCTTCTCAGCATCACAAGGTCAGATTTTTCGACGCTTTGAGAACTCAGCCGTACTCGGTCTGATTCAGGGCTGCTCCAGTTTTCCGTCGCCTCAGGTGACGAACAAAAGGAGGGAGCACTGCAGATTGGAGTCGAGGCGCCGTTTCTGACCTCGCCCTGGCGCGAGACTGCCGCTTCCATGGTGGAAGCGAAAGAGGGAGCATTTTCCAGCGGCTCCGGGCTGAGCGAGACCCGACGATGCGAGATGACGCTCCGTAGGGAGTTGATTAGGGTTCTGTGTGAGAAGAGATCGGCAGGTCTTCCGACGGTGTAGTCGATCTTCAAAGCAAGAGCGGGAACGGAGAGAGTTCAGGAAGGTCCATCCAGATCGTAGAATCATGTAAAAATATCACAAAGTCAACGTAGAAGATGGAACGTAGATGATAATCGACGAAGACGAGGTTGATAGATGAGTCCAGGGAGTAGAGGGAAGAACAACAGATGCAAAAAAATACAGCTCCAACGCGCTCATTCCAAGATCCACTGCTCCTCCGGCTCTCGATCTCGAGAGCTCTCATCCTCTCTTCCTCCAAAATGATCCACGCTGTTCCGTAGTCTAGATGACGAAGCTGATGACGACGGAAGCCGTCCGGGGGTAAAAAGACCCTCGAGGACGAGGTCGGACGAGAGAGATGTAGCGAGAGATCGATTCCGAAGAGAGACGATCTGGTCTGTGAAGGAGCTTTGGAAAAGAGAAAGAGAAAAAAATAAGATGAGAGTGAGCCTGTGTCTTTTGGAGGGAGGAGAGTACGAAGGAGGGAGATGTAGGGGGAGAGAAATTGACGACTGACGATTTGAGTCCACAGGGATCTTCAGCCGAAAGAAAGATCTCAGCGTGAGAAGCGATGAGCTTGTCGAGGATGCCAGCAACTCCCTACAAAGTCGAAAAAAATGGGGCAAAGTGAGCTCCGGTGATGGGACTACAAGAGGGAAAAAAGAAGCTGAGGAAGCGAGCTCACCGAGTCCATTCCAGCCAGACTCTTCTCCTTCTCTCCCACTCCCCTGACCGACATCTCCTCCCTCAACCCCGTCAATCTCACTCCTCTTCTCCCCATCTTCCCCCACCTCCCAAAAGCAATCTTCAACATCTTCACAGCCTCGTCCCGAGCACCCTCGTCCTCGTCAAAAGAAGCCGCGCGGTACGTCGAGGATTTGTAGAGGTCGTCGGACTGTAGAGGTAGATCTGCGGAGACAAGAGTGATACAATCAGTAAGACTTTAGAGGAGTCCCCCGAGATTGCAAAAGACATCCAAAAGCTCACCCGTCGCAAGATAAACCGCCCTGATTCCCGATCCACGCGAAGTCGCGAGAACGTCCTCCAGCTTGTTGAGAAGCGTCCGCGAACACGAGAGCAGCCTTGTAGCAGGGATCCTTTCGGTCCTCCAGTGGATCGACAGGAAGGGATGGATGGGTTCCGAGATCTTGCTTGCGAGGTTGACGAGGTTGGGAGCATAGGCGAGAGGGAGGTGAGGTGAGAATCGACCGATTTCCTCCAGGTAGGAGGCCGAGAGTGGTTCCTTCGAGTTTAGGTTGAGTGGTTCGATTGGAAGCGAGCGAGGGGAGGAGGACGGAGGCGAAGGGGGCGAGAAGAGTGGGTGATGAGAGAGCCAGTCGACGAGGAGGATGTCCGGCCCAGTCGACCCGGCTGGATGAGGGAATTCCGAGTCGAAGATCTCGAAGGTTGACGAGTTTCCGAGCAAGTCGACAATTTGTTGATGGAGGGTTGGTGGCTCGTCTTCTCCTCGAGATCGGAGAGAAGATCGAGGAGCGGCGAGGACGCGATCTCGCAAAACCAAAGCGTCGTCCCATCCTCCAAACCTGACATTCCCTCGAGCCTTCTCTCCCAGACAATCCTTCTGATCGTTTCTCTCATCAGAGTTGACTCCGACGAATCCTCCTTCAGGACCTGCTGAGTTTCCGATGATGACTCGTTGGACTCGAGGAGGTTCCGGTCGACCTTGAAGCCAGCGTTCGAGCTTCTCCTGTGAGCGAGGGAGGAAGGAAGAAGATGAATAGCAACGTCGAGGCGTTAGTTGGTTGAACTGGTTCAAGAAGAAACGTCTAAGTAGGAAAGCTCAAGGAAGACGGGTCGACGCGACGAGAAACAGCGTCGAGGGAATCAGACTCACCTGCTGCAACCCTGAGTCGTTCACACCAGCCAAGCTCATCGCGTTCAAATCGTAGTACGTCTGCCAAGGATGCGAGTAGCAGATCCCCATCCTCGACTTCTTGACGTTCGGAAGTACGAGACGACGTTTGAGGAGGGAAGAGAAGAGGGAGAGTTGATGGTTGGCGTTCTGGAAGTCGGAGGATCGAAGCGTGGGTGGTGTACGGCGAAAGGAGGAGGAAGAGAGGGTCGTGCTGCTGGCGGTAGACTCGTTTCCGAAGTAGAGGTAGAGGGTAAGGATGAGGATGGAGAAGGAGGCGAAGTAGTGCGAGAAGCGAGGGCGGGACATCATCGGCATGGGTGCAGTCGGGTCAAGGACTCAGAGTGAGTTGACTCAGAAATAAGGAAGTCGGAAGGGAGGTGATCGTTGAACGTTGAAGAGGCAGGGTAATCGCAGACTTGTTTGGGAAGTGATGCGGGTACGGCGGTGGTGGGTGGGAGCGTAGCAGGAAGAAGAGGGGAAGCTTCAAGGGAGGGAGGTCAGAAGAGGTCGTGAGCGGGCGAGACACTGAATGGAAGAAATTAGGACCTGGGCGATGAGACTTGTCTTGAAGGTGCGAGGCTCTTTTCCCGATATATTGGAAGGGTTCCCCGGCTAGAAGAGCCTGGGCCTGACCCTAGAGCGAAGTCTACGAGCGTCAGCTGAGCGCGAGGTGGATGTCGAGAGCGAAGGAAAGGAAGGAGGTTCGAGTTCGAGCTCACCTCCATCTTTCGCGGTTTGAAGATCCTTCGCTGCTCTGTTCGCATTTTTTTCCTTCGAGTAGGAGAAAATAGAGTGATCGTCATAATAAAGAGGGTACAAATAGGGAGATGCTAGCGCAGGTGGACAGAAAAAAAGAGAGAAGCAGGTCGTGAAGGAGTAAAGGGGAACGAAGGCGGAAAAAGCAAGAGAGGCAGGCAGGATCGTAGAGAGAGAGAAGAGACGAAGTGAGCAAAGTGATAGAGAAAAGTATGAAAGGATGAGAGGTAAGATCCGAGAAGTATAACGTTGTCTACAAGTTTTGAGGGAAGAGAGCGAGAGAAGGAGAGAGGTGAAGGACGAAGACGCGACGAGTGGGAGAGAAAGAGAAAGAAGGGAGAAGAAAAGGGATCTAGGTAGTCGACTCGATCAGGGCCACCTCGGCTGCTGAGCTCCCTGTTGACCAGCTTGAGGATAAGCCTTGAGGAACTCTGCCATCTGCTGATCCGAGAAGCCCGTCGCTCCAGCTCCAACCGAGCCTGATCCTCCATAGAGTCCAGCGGAGGCGAGGTTGATTCCTCCGTTGAGGAAGTTGAGATTCGGTTGGCCGCGCTGCTGGTTTTGAGGTTGGTGATGTTGCTGCTGCTGCTGCTGCTGCTGGAGCTGGAGCTGCTGTTGTGCTAGCTTTTGTTGGTGGATCATCGCGGCTTGAGCTCGTTCCATGACGAGTTGTTGCTGCTGCTGTTGTTGATGACCGGTTTGGATGGTGAGGTTGGGAGGCTGGATCGGTTGGTGCTGTTGTTGTTGGTTGTGGGAAGGGTTCTGCTTCGCGTGTTGAGGGTTGTTCTGCGAGCCGTTCGAGTTGGCAGGACGCTGAAGTTCCGCTGGGATCTGGATCGGGAGAGAAGAGAAGAAGCAAGGGAGAGCAATCAGTAAGGCTCATTTTCGCGAAAACGTGCAAGACGAGGAGGAAGGAAGGGAGGAAGGGAGGAAGGGAGGGACTGAACGTACGGGTGTGCGAAGGAAAGCCATTCCCATGAGTTGAGCAGATCCGGAAGGGTCCTCAGGCGTTTTCGGGGCTTGACTCATTGGGAAGACGAGCATTCCACACCCAGGAGGTCCCATTTTGACGATTCCAGCCTAAGGAGAAGAGCGAGAACGGGCGTGATCAACGGACGTAAAGAAAGAACGGAAAGAAAGAAGAGAGGGGAAACGAAGAGACGCGACTCACAATCTGCTTGGTCGAAAGACTAGTCGTCAAGAGGAGGAAGGATCTCTCCCCTGACGCCCTTTCCTCCGCTGAAGCCGTAGGATCGGGGTTGTAGCGAAGTGAGACGCAGGGAGCTAAGGAGTCAGTCAGAAGGGGAAAGGAAGAACAAGTCAGCGAGGATTGAGGAGACGAGTGGAACGCGAAGGAAACGAAAGAAAGAGACTCACTTCCCCTCGACGCGTACATCTTGAGCTGCTCCGTTTTGAAGGGAGTTGCTGCTGAGAGCTGGAGCCGTTCTCCCCAGAGGTGAGTTTGGCTGAAGGAGATATCGAAAAGGGGAAAGGGAGGAGGAGTCAGCGAGGATTGCGGAGACGAAGAAGAGCGAAAAGCGAAGGAAACGAGAGAGAGACTCACAACTCCTCCGGTGCGGTCTTCGACGCAGGAGCCACGACAATCCTACATCCCAAGTTCGGCTGACCCTTCGCTGCACCGCTGACCTGCCATCCGAGATCTCCAGTCCAGATAATTCCTCGAGGCTGCTGCTGCTGAGGAGGTCGCTGCTGCTGTTGATGGTTGGGAAGCGACGACGGAGGAAGAACGACCGGTGAGGTTCCTGTAGCTGCTGCTGAGAACTGAGCTTTGAGCTTCTGACGATGATACTGCTGAGCGAGAGGGTTGTTGGCGTTGGCAGAGTTGAGATCGAACGACGGTCCTCCAGCTCCTCCTCCGTTGGCGGCAGCGACCGAAGCGACGGCGGCGAACTGGTTCTGGATGTTGGTTGGGATCCCTGTAGCTCCTCCGAGAAGAGGCGCATTCATTCCTTGTCCTCCTCGAGCGGCGAGCTGAGCAGCGACGGCGGCTGGGTTCTGCGCGAGCATCCTCTGAGCGGCTTGGATTCGATGAGCCTGTTGATCCTGAACGCCGGTGAGTCGCTGTTGCCGCTGCTGCTGCTGGAGCTGAGCGTGAAGGACGGCTGCCGAGGTGAGGTTGGGATTTTGGGATGGGACGGAAGGAGGGAAGGGAAGACCGGTTGCAGCGCCGACGCGTTGTCGTTTTTGAGGAAGAGATGACGCGAGAGTGGAAGGAGATGCAGTGATGGAAGGCGGAGAGGTTTGAGAGTGAGGTCTTTTGAGATCTGAAAGAGACATGAGAAGGAAGAGAGTGGTTAGATGACGACTTGTCGAGGAAGAGAAAGTGCGGGAGGAAGAGGACGAACGGTTCTTGGTTGGATCGAGTCCGTAAAGGAGCAAGAGATCCCCCTTCGTCGTAGGGAACCAAGCAGGATCGTTCAGCGAAAAGGAATTCTGCAAGGAAGAGAGAACTCTTGTCAGCCCTGAAACCAAAACAAAGGAAGGAAAGAGCGCCGTGAAAGCCACAAGACGCCGACTCTCGTCCGATCGAGTATCGACCCGCTCGTCTAAATTGAACTCGCCTTCTTGAAAAGCTCCTTCAGCCTCTTCATCTCTCCTTCGGCCGTTCCTACACCCATCCCGATCAAGCTAGATCTCACGCCTCGTTTCCTCATCTCCTGACTGAGCTCGTCCCACCCGACTCCGTCGAGCTTCCTTGTTCGATTCCAACGGACCTGGGCTCCTCCAAGCGTCGACGAGATTCCTCCGGACGACGACGACGAAGAAGAAGGTTTCTTTCCCCACCGACCGATCTTCTTGGACGGCTCTGCTGGTGGAAGGGAGATGTGTGCTGACGGGGAAGGATCGTCTCCGAGAAAGACGAAGAGATAACGCTCGACGTTTGGACGCGGGGAGGGCTGAGGATGAGTCGACGACGAGTTTGCGTTGTTGGTGTTTGAGTTTGGAGGTGAAAGATGGGATAAATTTTGAGGAGAGGTGTTAGAGGAGGTCGAGGAGGCTGAGGAAGGGATGGGGTGTTGAGGGATGTAGGGTGGGGACGGCGAAGGGGTTGGAAGAACGAAGGGATGAGAGGTGTGGAGGTCGAAGAGCTGGAGGTCATCATGGAGAGGTTTGGGAGTCAGTCAGGGAGACGATATCTCTCCTACTAGAAGATGATAGAGATGGCTTGGAAAGGAAAAGAGCGAAAAGAAAGGAGAATCCTCGTCACAAGGTCTTGGGGGCGAATTTCTCCGGTACGAGATCGACCGAAGACGAGGGAGCGAGGGAGGGAGGAGACGGATGGATGGCTGGGATGAGAACAAAAGAAACGGCAAGCAAGCCATGCGTACCTCGAGACCACCGACGAGACCTTCTAGGAGACCCTGCTCTGCTCCGGTACTCGATGCTGCGCCTGCTGGTGGTGGCGATGCTGGAGGGGACGATGCTGGAGGTCGAGCTTGTCTCACGGACGACCAAAACTCGGTCGGAGGAACAAAGTACTGGGTGTGAGTGATGGGAGAGTGCAGAGGCGAAGACTGCGAAGAGTACGAGAGGAGCGATAGACGCAGTTGCTGTAGTAGATATACAAAAAAGAAATCGGAAAAAAGAAGGTGAGCGAAGGGTCAAGATGGCTTGGGAGCATGAGGAGGGAGGGAGGAAGGAGGAGGAGGAGCGAGGAAAGCAGAAGGTTCGGAACGGACGGCACTTCCCTCGCCCGACCTTGATGCTTCCCTCTTGAAAATCTTCCCAAAGGAGACTATAGAAACGCACCTTGGCTACCCCTGCCCCTGCTGAGAGTCTCTGGACGAATCTATCGAGGTATCCTCCCTCTTTCACGATGTCGTTCCATCGGTCGGCAGTCCGAGCTGAATCATCCACAACGCAGACGATAGCGATCTCTGTAGGCAGAGAAGGAGCTGCGGCTGCTGCTAGAGGGCGTTGGGGTTGCTGGTGGTGGGGAGGAGGGAGGCGGGACATCTCCGAGAGGGGAGGGAAGGAGAAGAGAGGGAAGGAAGGAGGGTCAGGGATGGGAGTTGGGGGAGGAATCAATCGAAGGCGTCCCAGTCTCCTCTTCCCCAGCCCTCCTCCTCTGCTCGTGGAGGTTTCCCATTGATATAATCTCCTTCTCGCAAACTCATCAAGTTCAGAGAGGAATCGATCTTCTAGTCGAATCAGTATAAAATAACCGAGACGAAGATCTGCACGTTTGGAAGAGCTGGGGGATCTTTTTTTCGGGAGATCGCGTCGTTCTTGCTCTTCTCTTTCCACGAGAGATCGACCCGTCAGAACCATAAAAAAGAGGGCGGAAGTGATAAGCAAGACATGCTCAGATAGCAGAGAAGATGAAATGTGGTGAAAACGAGCGAAAGTAAGTACGTCGCTGAACGAATCGAGAAAGCCTCGAAGGACCGTGTTTGCGACGACGCGAGGGGTTTGTTCGTCTGAACCCTCCGCCTGGTTCCAGAATCGATACAGCCAAAGGTGTTCTCTCGCTCGTGTAAATATTTCCACTGGAACTCTGCAACGTCGGAGAAATAATCTCAGTAGAACTTTCCGTCGAGACAGAGGAGTGAGCCAAGGTCCTTCGACGCGTCGAGAACAAAGAAAGGCAGAACGCTTTGCTCTCTCTCTTCTCTTCCAATTCGTTCCGGGTTTCTCCTTTTTGCGGCTCACTAGACAAGATATACGTTAGAGTCATGAATAGATACAGCGTGATACGAATCTAGGTCTGAGAAAAAGAAGACCAGATCCAGTCTACTCGAGGCTGTAGACGAGCTTCTCAGCGGCGTAGTTCCCGCTCTTCATGATCTCGAGTCCCTCGGCAATTCCTGCTCGAAGCAAAGCGAACAAAAGGGAATGATGATGGTCAGTTCGTGGAAGCAGAAGCAAAGAGAACGAGGAAGAAGCACTCACGATCAAGACCTCCCTCGCAAACTCTCAACTTCTGACACTTGTACAGAGGCGAAGCGTGCTTGGAAGAGTCCCATCCAGCGAGCAGGGCGGGAAGCTCGTTGCTGACCCACTCGTAGGCTCCGGCGTTGTCGGTGGGGATCGCAGGGAAGTTGAGGACCTTGGCGAAGGTGAGCTGGAGGAAAGACGCGTGAGAAGAGAAGAGAAGTCAGCGATGAGCCTGAGGAGAGTGATGTAGATTCTGCGAGGAGGAGTATAGAACGAACAGGGACTCCGAGCTCGGTGTAGACCAAGGTGAAGGTGACGGAGACGTTGGATCGTCGGTTGGCGGTCTCGTCAGAAACGGGGAGAGTGGTAACGACGGCTCCTCCGTTAGGTCCGAGAGCGTCTGCGGGAGGGAAGGAGGTGGCGATAAAGTTAGACGTGTTCAGTGAATCCAAGAGAAGAAGGCAGACAGAGAAAAGCAGACTCACCAACACAAAGATCAGTAGTTCCCCGCTCGGCAACGGCGTCGACGGCGTAGGAAACACCCTCCTTTCCAGCGGCAGCCTTGATCTGATCAACGACGTCGGCGTCTCGGTAGTTGAAGACAGCGGAGGCTAGAGGGGATGAGGAAATAAGAGCCGAAGGAGGGAAAAGAAGGAAGGGGATCAGCAACGCGTCTCTCTTCGTCTTTTCCCTGAACTCGAGGCGTCGAACTCACCTCCGAGAGCAAGAACGGTGGCGTGGTTGGCGGGGGAGGCAGTAGCGAAGACCTTGTATCCACTTGAGAAGAAGATGGGAGGAACGAGCATCGTCAGATCAATGACAGGCTTGGGAGTCGAGAGTCGAAGGAAGGAAATGGAGACGAACGAGAGCCTAGCGAGCTGGATAGCGTGGTGCCCGACGGCGGTGGCTCCTCCGGAGACGAGAACCTGAATGGGAGAGGCAGAAGAGAGTCAGCCTCGAAGGCTTGGAAGGAGAGAGCGTGACGGAGAGGAGGAGACGTACGATCTTGCCCTCAGTCGAAGGAGACGAAGGTCGAGCGAGGTTGAGTCGGAGGTAGAGAGCCTGGACGGCGGTGAGATGGGGGATCTACGAAGTCAAGAGTTTACGAGGCAAGAGGTCAGCTTTCTAAGATCCTGGAACGGAGAAGGAAGCGAACGAAGAATACGCACAGGGAACGACGCAGCCTCGACAGCCGACATGGAATCAGGGATCTTGGCGACAACACCCTTGTTGAATCGAACGTACTCGGCGTACGATCCGTTGGTGGCATCCTGAGTTCCAAAGACGAAACCGAAGACTCGATCTCCAGCCTTCACGTGGGTGACGTTGGATCCGACCTTAACAACCTCTCCGACAGAATCACAGCCGACGACGGTCTGCTTTCCCTCAGGTCCCCAAAGTCCACCGACAGAGTGCTTCCAGTCCGTAGGGTTGAGTCCAACGGCGAGAACTCGAGTCTTGGAAAGGGAAAAAGAAGGAAGGGCAAAAGAAGGAAGGGCAAGGAAGGTGATCAGCCTGCGAGCTCGCTCGAAGAAGACGGACCACTTCTTGATGCTGCTGGAACAAGGACGGGAAACTTACGAGGACGCTGTGAAAAGAGTAGATAAAGGGTAAGGTCAGCTAAAACTTTCTTCCAGCATCGAAAAGCTCAAGCGAGACTGGAAGGAGGCGGGAAAAAACTCACTCATCAGCACCAAGGTTCGAGTTGAGAGCGACCTCTCCAACCTTGACGGTGTTGGTTCCAGGGACAGTAACAAGAGCCTTGATGGTAGTGGGGAGAGACATGGTAGTAGAGATGGAAGTAGTGGTGGTGAGTGGTGGAGTTGAAAGAAAAGAAGAGAAGGAAGGAAGGAGAAGGAGATGATGGTTGAGGGCTGAAATCGATTTCGAGCCCCCCTTCTTCTTCTCTTTTGAAACGACGTCCCTCCACTTTTTAGCTTTTTTCTCGAAACTGGGGTTCGCGGCGATTACTCATCAGAACATAACAGAGAACGTGGCGAAATGTATGATGATCACTCCGCAAGCCTGGGCTTGAAAGAGGACAACGGAAATCTCAGCGAGGAAAGATCTGGGGAAAAGGTTCGAATAGCCGGGAGCGTCATGGCTTAAATTTCCGATTCGACGCGCTGGTTTGAAGGAAATTAATTTTGAAGAGAGAGTTTGAAAGGAGGGCTAGATGGAACAGAACTCTGCCTGTGGTGATGCGTGAGTGTAGGATCAAAAAGGGAGGGAGGAAAAACGCTCGAGGAAGAGCTCGGGGATCGAGACCGTCTCTCCGATGTTATCGCTCGAATCTTTTTCTGCTACTGTACCGATGGAGGAGGGTGGAGGCTGAGATATCAGAAGAAGGAGCATGTCAGCAGGGGAACCAAGATAACTCGGGGGATAGTTCGATTCGAGAAGCCCAAAGAAGCTTTCGATTCTTCCCGTCGTCTTTCGTCTCGTCTCTCCCTCCTCCGCTTCCCTCTCGCCTTCCAAGGATGGAAGATGTCGCATCGAGTAAAACTGAAGATAACATACGAGCCACGAGATAGCTAAATCGATGGAGCTCCTGAAGGTTCGTCGGGTCCGTTGAAGATATCGTCGAAGTCGATGTCGTCCGAGTCCATCCCCACCCAGAGTCCCTTCTCCGATTCGGTTCTCTTCATCGAGTGACTGAGAAAAAAAATCGAGACAGCGTCGTAGATCAGTACTTGAGATGCTCGGAAGAACCTCGACCAGGGAAGTGGAAAAAAAGAAAAGAAAACCAAACTCACGATCTCTTCAAGAACTTCTTCCCTCCTCCTCCGTCCCGCTCCTGTTGCTCCTCCTCCTTCCTCTTCCCCTTCTTCCCCTTAGGCGACTCAGGAACCGTCGTCTCCTGGCTCTCCCCCTCCTCCTCGAGCTCAGCGTACTCCATCTCCTTCTCCTTCTTACTCTTCAACAGCTTCGGAGGAGTCACCGTCTTCTCCCTCTCCTCCCTCTTCCTCTTCTCCCCCTCCTCGCCTTCTTCATCCTCCGAATCGAGATCGATCTTCGGCGGAGGAGTCTTGAGCCTCGGTATGGGTTTCGAGGAACCGGCGACGGCGTTGATGGTGGTGGAGGAGGAAGAAGAGGAGGGAGCGAGAGCGGGTTTTGGTTTGGGACGCGACTTTTTGGTCGCTGATGAAGAAGAGGCAGGAGGAAGAGGAGGAGGAGGCGGCGAAGCGACGACGGTGGGTTCTTTCTTGGCGACGGCCTTGAAGAAAGGATGGATAGGGGTAGGTTTGGGAGTGGAGTTGGAAGGAGAGGATTTCTTCTTGAGTGGTTTCGGAGGAGGAGGAGGGGAGTGGGAAGGGGAGCGTCGTTTGGAGGGAGGAGGATTTGGCGAGGCCGAACGAGGTCGTTTCGACGAGGAGGCGATGGCGAATGAGTGAGGCTTCATGTTGCTGGAGGAAGAGATAGTAGAAGTGGAGAGAGCAGCTGTGGGCCTGACTTTCGGACGTCCTCCGTCGTCTGACGGCGGAGAGGAGGGAAGTCGAAGTCCCTTCGGCGCATCCTTCTCCTTCCGCCCCTTCCCGGACGAATCCCCATCCCCACTATCAGCTCTCCTCCTCCGACTGACCAAAATCCCATCATCCACTCCATCTTCCATCTCCTCTCCATCCTCGTCCCATCCCTGCATCAAAACTCCTCCGGCTGCTTCTCCCTCCTCAGCAGCGAACCTCGAGTTCCCGTACGCTCTCGAGTTGAGCATGACGTTGTAGCCGTCGAGATAGTCGGTGAGGTTTAGATCCTGTTGAATGAGACGAATGGCGAGTTCGGGGATGAGGACGAAGTAGACAAAGTCGGAGGGAGTGAGAGGAGAGGAGGCTGTTGAGGTGAGGAGACGCAGAGTGGGGCCGTAGGTGGTGGAGGAGGTGTTGGAACGAGAGGGGATGAAGATGGCCGAGAGCATCTGGTGGAAGAGGATTTGACCGATTTCTCCGAAGCTGGTTGAGGAAAGCAGAAGCGAGAAAGTCAAACGCGTCAGTCTCAAGAGAACTCGCGTGAATTGCGACCAGGCGAGAAGAGAGAGGAAGGAAAGGACTCACTATCCAGGCTGAGCCTTCTCGAAAACCGCGTACTGACCCTTCGCCGTCCTCGCCAACGCAACTCCCACATCCTCCGCTCTCTCCTTCGCGAACTGCCAGAAGGGATTCGCATCCTTCGATTCGATCACCTCTCCAAGCCGCTTCACCATCGTCGAGTCCTTCGCCCTCCTCTGAACGTCCCCCCAGTCAATCTCCATAGGCCAACCGTTCTTCTCGGCGATAGGGAACTGTTTCGACTCCGAGCGATGGAGAGTACAAGCGTTGATGGACTTGATCATCGAGAGGGAGACGGCGTGAGGGTTGAAGATGGTTGGTGCTGGATGGGAGAGTTGCGTGAGTCGCTTGATGAGAGCGAGGAGTTTAGGTGATGGGACGGGAGGGAGAAGTTCTGAGCAGAAGACGCAGAGGAGTTTTGGGTTGGGATGAGGATGATCTGGGAGAGGGAAAGAAAGAGAGAGAAGCGATCAGCTCGCGTCGCAGAAGAAACGAGAGAGACCTGAAGCTCACCAGTCTCGTACACCTCTTCATCCTCTCCATAGTGCTTCAACTTCCTCTCCTTATCCTCCTTATCCTTCAACCCAGCTTCCATCTCCTCCGCCGCAATCTCCAAAATCGACCTCTTCGCCTTCAGCTCCGTCCTCCCTCCTCCTCCTCCTCCTCCCACTTCCTTCCTCCCCATCTCCTTCTTCTTCTTCCTCAAATCCACCACCGTATCCACCTCCTCATCCTCCTCCGTATCCACCAACTCATCATACTCCTCCCCAGGCTTCATCACCGCCTTCAACTCATCAGCAGCTCTCTTCTTCGCCAAACCTCCAGGCGAAAGCATCACCTTCTTCCTCACCATCGTCTTGAACTCGACTCCTCCAACATTGGTGACTTTCTCCTTTTCGTCCTTCTCTTCCTCCTCCTCCTCTGACGAACTATCTGGGAGCTTGTTCGAAGACTTCTTGCCGAGCTTGGACGGTTTGGAGCAGGTGGTGGAGGAGAGTTTGGAGGAGGAGGGTTGTTTGAACGGCGCGTCTGAGTTGGAGGGCTGAAGATGTTTTGACGAGCTCGAGGAGGAGGAGGAAGCGATCGGTTGGTTCTTGATACCGAAAGGATTGGACACACCACCGACTCCTATCACACCGTCGACAGCGAGTTTGGGTTGGGGTTTCGGACGAGGAGGAGGAGGAGGAGGATGTTTCTGAGGGGAGAGAGCGTCCTCTACGTCGTCGAGGTCGGAGGATTCGGATGGAGGAACGAGTTGTCGGGATCCGTTGGGTTTCCGTGAGATAGGAGGAGGTCGTGGAGATGGAGGGGGAGATGGCGAGTCGAGGTCGACGGTCTTGGAAGCGTTCTTCTTCTTCTGCTTCTTCGGCGAGTCGAGGTCGAGGATGGGAGGTTTGGAGGAGGAAGCCTTGGGTTGGAAGAAGGAAGATGTGGTGTCGCTCTTGGGGGATTTGGCGGGAGGAGGTTTGGCATGAGAGGTGGTGGCGGTACGGTCCTTTTTCTTGAAGTTCGGGAGGGAGGCTTGTTTCGGTGGGACAGGAAGAGGAAGAGGTGGGGAGGAGGTAGGTGCGAGCTTGAGCTTGGAAGGAGGAGGAGAGCTTGTCCGACGACGAGCCCGTTTCCCTTCCGATTCCTTCGAGGTACTCGTAGCTTTAGTGCGACCTCTACCCTGAGATATCCCGATCGCCCCAACGTCAGGAAGATCGTCGTCGTCCGAGAGGTCCATCGACGTAGGTCCATGTCCAGCTTCCTCCCTCTCCTTCGCGGCCTTGTCGTCCTCCCTCTGCTGAATCTTCCGTTGTTGAATAGCCCTCTCCAGATCTGCCCTCTGCTTCTCTATCCTCTGCCTCTTCTTATCTGCTTCCGACTTGGCAGAAGGGATGTAAACCTCCTTCTCCCTCTCCTTCCCCTTCCCTCCTCGCACTCCTCCTCCTGATCCTCCTTCTCGACTCGCTCCTCCTCCGTCGTTCCTCGACGAAGAAGCCGAGTTTCTAGAGCTGAAGCAGTCGATGTCATCCTCCTCATCCAAATCTTCCTGAGCCCTCCGGTGTTGCTCCTCCGCTGCTCGGTCCACTGCTGCTCGTCGGGCGACATCGACAGCTTGTTGGGATGGATCTCCTCCTCCTCCTCCTCGTCGACTCGATATTGCTCGATCCAGGATGGCGAGACCAGCGGTCGGCTTAGAGGGGTTGTAGTGCACGAAGTTCTTCCTTCCGAGCTTCCGTTGTAGGTTGTCCATCGTGGAAGGGGAGAGAATTGGAAGGAAGGGAGGTGGAGGGGAAAAGTGAATGAGCTCGACACGTCCTCACGTCTCTCTCTAATTTGGACGCGCAGTTGTTACCCCCATATTACATCTCTCAGATCTACCCAGAGAGCACCTCACTGAACAACCTGGGGTCTCTTTGGGATTTCTAAAGAAGAAGAAGAAAACGCGAGCTGCATCGTCGTTCTCTGGCCTCGCTCTAGTTCTTCGACGCGTCCTCCTCCTCCTCCTCCTCTCTCTCTCTCCCACCTCCTCTCTCCTCTCTCCCACCACTTGCTCTCCCCCACTCAGCTCATCTACCCATCTTCCCACCCACCCCTCCAATCGCGTACAAAAAAAAAAAAAAAAAAACTTCAATCCAAACCCAACCAACGGTTCAAGGAAAACTACAACCATCCAATCCCACCCCAACCCCCCACCCCAAAAGCTACGGTACAAAACATTCTAAGGCCGTTCTAAAGCCTCGCCAGAATTCAATTCTTCTTTCCCTCGTACCCAGCCTCCTTCAAACTCTCGGTGATCGTTCGAATGATGGTCTCGACGTCTCCTCGCGAAGGATCCGTGACGGAGATCCCCATGTGGCCGACTCGGAAGTAGGTGGCTGGGGTGGATGGGAAAAAGAAAGGAGAAGAAGGAGAGGGAAGGGAAGGGGGTTAGTTGGGTTGTGGGTAGGGTGGGAAGGGTTGAGGGATGGGGGATGGGAGAAGGCGAAGGGCAAACCTTTCACGTCTTTGTGGAGACCTCCAGCCATGACGACTCCTTTGGCTGCTAGTTTGGGGAGACTGTTAGCGAAGCGGAGCGAAGGAAAAAATAAGGGTAAGCGTGGGAGCGAGGGAAGGGACGAAGAGGAGAAAGGGAAAGAAAGAAAGAAGAAAGAAAGAAAGGAACGAACAGATCGGTCGCGGCGATTCCAGGAGGGAACTTGATAGCGGACCTGCGAGGTAAAAAGAAGCAAAATGACGTGGGACGAGAGGGAAAAATTCAGCTGAGCTCAGTCAGTCGTGCAGAAGAAGTTGGAAGAAAGAAACACGAAAGAGGAGGATGGGAGGATGGGAGGAGAAGAAGCAGGGTCGCGTCGAGAGGAGAGAGAAAGAGAGAGACCACTCGACGCGTTTCTACTGCTTCCTTCCAGGGAAAGGAAGGAAGCAAAGAAGGAGGAGGAGGAGGAGGAGGAGGAGGAAAAGGTATGCTTACATTCCGTTCGCACTAGCATCCCTTCGAAGAGGAATGAACCCCAAACCAAGGTCCTCCATCGCGTCCTTGATCTTCTTACTCGCGGCCTTGTGGATAGCGAATCGTTCGGAAAGGGAAGGGGAGTTCTTGGTGATGTTGGTGAGGGAAGCATGCAGAGCGTAGATGAGTTGGACGGGGGCTGTTTCAAACACGGACCAGGAAACAAGATGCAAGGAAGAAGGAGAGTCAGGGGGACGAAGCGAACGCGTTCTCGAAGCGGAAAGAAACTCAGGTCGAGGATTCGACTGGACTCACGAGTAGCGAAGTAAGCAGCCGGAGGGTTCTCGTAGGACTTCATGACGGGCAACCATTTCGCCCACGAAGGGTAGTAAGCGTGTACGGGCGTCTTTCGAGTTTCAAAGACGGAGATGGCTTTCTTCGAGGCCATGACGACCGAAAGACCTGGAGGGACTCCGAGTCCTTTTTGAGTGGCTCCGACGACGATCTGGATGAGGAAAGCGAAAGAGGAGAGGTGGGAGGTCAGGTTGAGTGAGAAGGAAAGAAGGTAGGAGAGGAGGGAGAGAGAGGGAGAGGAAAGAAAAGGAAGAGAAGAACGAACATCGATTCCCCAATCGTCGAACCTGTTCCAGAGCAAGATTTTAGCGTTCGAATGCACGAGAGTGAAGAGTGGGTGAAGGAAAGAAAGAAAGAAAGAAAGAAGTAAACTCACCTAATCTCCTCCGAAGCAACCGAGCAAACTCCATCCAAAACGACCAGCGTCTCCGGGGAGATCTCCTTGACGAGTTTCCCAATCATCTCCGCGTCGGAGAGGACTCCCGTAGAGGTGTCGACGTGGGTGAAGGTGAGGACCTGTTCCAGCACCGAGAAACCACAGCAAATGGAAGGAGGGTCAGGGTTTGACTTCGACTTCGACGTTGATTTTGACCGGCGAGGAGGAGAAACCGGACGAGCGGTGGGAAGAAAGAGCGAGCGCGAGGGAGGGAGAGATGGGGCAGAAGAGCTGACCTTGTACTTCTTCTCCTTGAGAGCTTTGGTGATTTCCTCCTTGGTGGGAGCTCCTCCGATAGGGGAGGGGAGGGTGGTGACCTGTAGAAAAGAAAAGAAACGAGAGATGAAGGAGGGAGGGTCAGATTGAGCCTCGAGAGGAGCTAAACCTCCACTTCCTGGACCTGGCGAGATTGAACGAGATGGGAGAGAGAGGAAAAGGGACGTTACCTTAGCTCCGTAGGCCTCGAGACAGTCCCTGAAGGAGTCTCCGAAGTAACCACTGGATGAGAGGAAAGCGATAAAAGGGAAACAAAGAGAAGAGGACGAGTCAGCCCTCCCTGGAGCTCAACCTTCGTTATTCACTGTACTTACCTGTTGAGCACCAAGGCCTCCTCTCCCGTCTCTACCAAGTTTGCTGCGACCTGATCCCATCCGAGCGTTCCTGAACCTGCGATGAGGAAGGGTTGAGCCGAGGTGGTGTAGAGGACCTCTCTGAGCATCTGGAGCGATTCTCCAAAGACGACAGCGAACGCGGGAGCAACGTGCGACATGGCAGGGTGCGCGTTGGCGAGAAGAACTTCATCAGAAACCTGAGCAGAGCGAGCGAAGAGAGGGGAGAGGGGAGGCAGGAGAGACGGCAGGACGAGAGGGTGGGAGGAGGGAAGACGGGGAGAAACGCGGAGAGAGAGAGGAAGGACGATGAAGGGGTGAGCTGGGAGGTTCAGAGGGAAAGAAGGAGCACAAGAAGAGAAAAGCGCGTACCTCGATAGGTCCAGGGATGACTAGAAGGCTGTGCTTATCCTGTAGGAGTGAGAGAGAACCAAGAGGCGAAAAAAAGAAAGACGGAGCGGAAGAGAGCGAGAGGAGATCGGGTCAGTTTGGGAGAGTCGAGAGTCCCTTCTTCCCCTTCCAGCTTCGCCTCTCTCTGCTACAAACTATAGAGTCGGGAACCGTACCTGCTTGAAAGATGACATGTTCCTGGATTGAGTAAGTGGAGTTGGATGGAAAAAAGTGGTGGAATGGAGGATGGAGGAGGAGAGGAAACCCAACGTGAGGCAGGCAGCGAATCTGGAGGAGGGTCCTCGGATCGCTCGTCCGATTGCCGGCGTGAGGGACATTGATTTCGGGGGTTGAAATTTAACAGAGATTTGGGTAGACGGATAGAGAATGGATGGGTTGTAAGATCTGTGAAGTTGGAGAGTGAATTTTTGCAGAGGGAGACGGTGGAAGTTGGTCGGGAAGGAGAGTGACCTTGAGAGATCGCCGAGAGTCGAAGGTGGATTCACGAGCTCGGTTCGATTCCAGCTTCCACCACCACTTATCGACATCTAATCTTCATCACACAGTGAGCTTCATCTCCCCGCCTTCCCATACGTATAGAATCTAATCGATCTCGTCTCTCGTTCGCAGTGGGAATTCTCCTATCGCTACCACTGCTGGGAGGGCTCGGGTCCATTGCGACCTCCCTCGTTTCAGGAATCGTCTTCTTCATGGGAGGAACAGCAGCGAGTGCTCTATTCAAGTCCTGCAACTGCAACAGTGAGTTTCATACATATCTCTACTTGCACGGAAGGACAGAGTGGTGAGCTCGAAGCTGACCGATGTGGACTCCCTGCCCTTCTCCTTTCTCCCTTCGCTTTCTCTTCCCTCGCTCTCCTTCCTCAGGTTCCATTGCTACAAGAGTAGGATTCGCAGTGAGTTTAGGCTTCACTCATATCATGCCTCCCACGACATCGAAAGAGATCTTTTCTTCTCTCGAGCTCACCAAAGTCGAACTCTTCAAGTTGACCTTCCTGCTCCTCCCTTCCCTCCCCAGATCCTCTTCTGCGTAAACTCGATGCTGGCCTGGCTCATGCGGACGGACATAGCCATCAAACAGATTGAGAAACTCAGTTGGGATTGGGTCAAGATGGATTGTACAGGAGGAAAATGCTACGGTCTTCTCGCAGTGAGTCGACGTTCCCCTCGCCTTCCCCTTCCTTCCCTTTCGAAGCTCACCTTTTCTTCTCTGATCTCGTTGTTTTGTTTATAGGTTCACCGCTTCTGTTTCGCTCTTGGTCTGCTCCATCTCATTCTTGCTCTCTCGCTCATCGGAGTCACCAATACGAGGACCAAGCGAGCTTCGATTCAGAACGGGTGAGTCCGAGGGAGTTGGTCGAGCTCGCTTCGAAAGGCTGAGCTCGTTCGCTGAGCTTTCTTCCTTGTTTTGCTTTGTTTCTCTAGATGGTGGGGACCTAAAGTCTTGTAAGTTTCACTCGACTTCTCGTATTCCACCAAACAAACTTGTTGACCTCGTCCTCCGTCTTTGCCACTCTCGCAGACTCTGGATGATCCTCGTCTTCGTCTCCTTCCTCATCCCAAACGAGTTCTTCATGTTCTACGGCTCCTACTTATGTACGCGTTCCTCTCTCCTCCCTCTCCCCTCCATCTTCTAATCAGCTCTACTTCCGCTCCTCCTCCAGCTCCCATCGGCGCCTCCCTCTTCATCCTCCTCGGTCTCGTCCTCCTCGTCGACTTTGCCCACTCCTGGTCCGAATCCTGCCTCGACCGCTGGGAATCCTCCCCCTCCGGCTCCAATCTCTGGCAGTTCATCCTCGTCGGTTCAACCTTCGGAATGTACCTCCTTCACATAACCCTCACCATCCTCCTCTACATCTTCTTCGCCGGCTCCCAATGCTCTCTCAACACCTTCTTCATCTCCGCCAACCTCTTCCTCTCCCTCGTCGTCACCGTATCCTCGGTCCTCCCAGCGGTTCAGGAGGCGAACCCGAGGAGTGGATTGGCTCAGGCGAGCATGGTCAGCGTATACTGCACGTATCTGGTTAGCTCGGCGGTCGCGAATCATGATGAGAAGGGAGCGACGTGCAATCCTATCACGAATGGGAGTAGTGGAGCGAGGACGGGGACGGTTGTCATGGGAGCGATGTTTACGTTCTTGGCGGTAGCGTATAGCACTACTAGGGTGAGTTCTGGGACCCGTCTTTCTTGCCTTCCTCCCCGGGCTTCCATTTTCGTCGCGCTTTCCTCTCGAGAGCTGATCCTCCCTCCCTTCTCCATTCATTCTTGCTTGCTTGCTTGCTCTACAGGCCGCTACCCAAACCCAAGCCCTCTCCGGAAAGGGAACTCGCTCTAGACCAGGAGCCATCCGACTCGCCGAAGGAGAAGACCACTCTTCCGCTGGAGATCACGGACTCGTTACTTCTCAACCGACGGGAGGAAGGAAGGAGACGATGAGGTATCAGGCCTTGTTGGCTGCTGTGGAAGCTGGGTGCGTTCACCGTCCCTCTCAACTCTCAACTTCCAGACAGAAAAAACTCCGTCTCTCTTCTCTTCTCTTCTCTTCTCTTCGTCCGTCGTTCTTTCGTTCGTTCGTTGGACGACGCGTCCAGTTCACTAAACCTCTCCTCCCTCCCTCCCTTTCAAACTCTTCGTCTCTTATCTTCTCTTCGCAGATCTCTTCCTGCCTCCGCTTTGGAAGAATCCGACGACGAAGGAGACGCTAACTCGGACGATGGGAATCCTATCGGTGAGGATCGAGATGATGAGAAGACGGGGACGAAATACAGTGTGAGTCAAGCTCCACTCAACTCCTTCTCTTTTCTCCTTCGCCGTTTTTTTTTTTTTTTTTTTTTTTCTTTCGCTGACCTTTGGCGATTCGGGAAATTGAAGTACACCTGGTTCCACATCATCTTCATTATGGCTTCGATGTACGTCGCTGGTCTTTTGACGGATTGGTGAGTCTCTTTCTCATCTCTCTTTCCTTTCTCTCTCTCTTCCTTTCTTTTCTAAAACACAAAACGACCCAGCAACCAAACTCACACTATACCCCTCTTCATTCCTTCTCCTTCTTCTTTCCGTCCCCCAGGCGAGTCGTCTCCACCACTCCCACCTCCTCCCACCCCTCCTCCTCCTCCTCGGACGACGACCCCACGGACGTCTACATCGGTCGTTCGGAAGGAGCCATGTGGATGAGAATCGTCTCTTCTTGGTTGGCTGTTGCGCTGTATCTGTGGAGTTTGTACGCGCCGGTGTTGATGCCGGATAGGTTTGGGGAGGTGTGAGGATGAGGGCGGAGAGGAAGAGGAGAGAGAAGAGGAGGAGGTGTCGCGCGTTTGAATTAGGCCACTGCTCCGCCACGGACTTTTCGTACTGCTCTTTTCTTTTCTACTGGCTCGGTAGGATAATCTCATTTCTTTCGCTTAGCTTCTCTTTTGCGACATGTTTTTTTCTGGATCCAAGAGGGGGAGGAGGAGGAGAGAGAAGAAAGAGGATCGAGGTCGCGGGGGAGAGGCAGACGCACGCGTCCAGGTTTTGAGGATTTCAGGCAGACATCGGAGTTTCGATGCGCCCAAGGAACAGCGACTGAGTCGTCCATCTGGTTCTGGTCTGTGAAATAGGGGTATCAGTAGACGCCGACATGGTAGCCAGAAGAGAGAGAAGAGATCTCGACCACCTGCCGCGTCGCGACTCTTTGAGAGAAATGGGTATTTCTCCGGCTGCTTGGAAAAAATCAAGCAAGCGAGTCGAGAGCACCCTGAGGACCTGCTGGTCGGAAAAATCCGCTCCTTCCGAACGCTTACAGAGTGTCGAGTCAGAATTTATAAGCGGTCGGTCAAACCCTTCCCCACTCTTCCCTCTTCCTTCCTCCTCTTCCTCGCCACCGCCACCAACCACCATCTTAAGACTCGTTTGCCACTCAAAATGGTCTCTCCACCTACTCGACAACGTCCTCTCCATGCTCCTCCAAATTACTGGTCCACTCCTCTCTCACCTCCTCTCTACGACACTCCTTCCTCCCCTCATCTTCACCCAACGGCCGTTTCAAGCTCGAGCTCAACATCATCTCCTCCTCTTCCTCCTCGGCCCTCCTCGAAACCCAACTCGCCTTCAACGACCTCTTCTTCCGACCTCGACGCTATCGTACCAGCCTTCCCTCTCATCGACGCTCTCGCAGGATCCCCAAACTCAAGACATCTCCCTCATCTCGTCTCCTCAACGTTGAACAAATCTCTCTCGAAATCCTCTGTTCAAGTCGTCCTCGCTCAGAACGTCGTCTTCGTCTCTCCCCCAAAGAAAGACGAGTTCGGGCTTGGTCTGGGGGACTATGGAATCGAAGGAGACGATGCAGGGAAGGATGTGAGTTTTTTTTCCGACTTTCTGGTGGCGAAATCTCGGGCAGGCACGCAGTGCCGTGAAGACCGAACCAGCTCGGAAAGGCTGACCGTTTCGTCCTCTCCTCGTTACGTTTCTTTCCTCCTCTTCTTCCCCTTCTTTTCATCACAGGCTCGCATAAACGGCTTCGTGAACGTCGTTTCCCCACAACGTAAATGGGTCAAAGGGATCTCGATGCGTCTGGTTGGAAGTCAACGCCTGATTTGGCCGCGAGACGCGTTGAGTTCGTCGAGTTGGGAGGATGAGGAGTTCTTTTCGAGGGATTTGCTCTTTGAAGGGGAGGGGAGTGGGAAGGAGAAGGGAATTTGGTTGGAGAAGGGCGTGAATACGTAAGTTTCCCGCTCGATATCTGTTTCAAGAGCTGCAGGTTTGAGAAAACGAACGAACTGACGACGTTCGTCGTTTTTTTTTGTTTGTTTGTTTTTTCAGTTGGGAGTTCTCCTTCTGTCTTCCTTCGAACTCTCCTGCTTCGGATCGTTCAGAATCAGGTTGGATCGAGTACCGAGTGCATTCGACGGTGCTGGGATCAGGAGGATACCTCAAGAGTGATCTGACCGACTCGAAGAAGATGGTCGTCGTTTGTGGGTTTTCTTCGCCCTCGCACTATCCCCGCTGTCTTTGAAGCTAACTTTGAGCGTTTTTTTTTACTTACAGGTTCTCCTCCTCGAGACGATAATGGTGAGTCATCCCGTCTCTGCTTGAGTCGGTTCATCTTCGCTTCTGACTCGACGCGTCGTTCAAACACCAGTTCATCAGCTCCAAACTCACACGGAAAACATCCATCCTCAGCTTGGTCCTCTCTCCTTTGATCTCTCATCTAATGTGAGTAGCATGCATTCTTTCTCCAAACTATTCCTCGCGTCTTCTTGACGCAGAAACCTTCCCTTCCCTTTTTCCATTCAGGAACTCGTCGTCGGCGGATGTCTCGTCTCCTCCCTCACCCTCGTCGCTCCTCCTCCCAGCCTCGCCATCTTCGCCATTCAAGCCTACATCGTCCAAACCACAACTATCACCTCCCATCGAGATCCAACCAAAACAGCCGTCAAGAAGTCAGCGAAAAAATACGTTCTTCGCGAGGGAAGTCGGGGTGGGTGGAGTCTACCTGGATTCGCAGAGCGAAGTCGAGCAGAGGGTGTGATACTAGATGGGAGTAAGGTCGATTTGGGAGAGGGACAGGTCTGGAAGGCCAGTAAGGCTGGTCGATTGGTGAGTTGAGCTTCTGGCTTCTCGTGCGACGCGTCAATTTCGTGTCGTATTCAACCTGAACGTTGGATTTATTTTCCCTTTATCCAGCCCGACGAGGCACAGATCGCTCCTACGACTCTCGGTGGAACTAAAACGTCACTTCGGTACTCGAACGAACTCTTCGTCGAGGTCGTCTTCAACGAGTCGGGTCCTGGGATTGTTGACGAAGGAGTAAAGATTGCTCCTCTTTTCCAACGACCGCTTCGTGAGTATTTTCTCTTTCTGAACTCCAATCATCTGGCTCTCTCTTCTGACCAGCTGACGGAAGCTGTTCGATCTCACTTGCAGTTCTGGCTTCGTGAGCTTTCTCTCTTTCTTCCTTTCGCTGTCTCTGCGACTTTGATCTCGCTCCGTAGTTGACCCGGCGTCTTCCTTTCTCTTCACAGCTGCTGCTGTATGCTACTCCAGTTGAACCTTCCAAACTACGCAGAGAACGCTCCTCAGACGAAGCAGCGACCTCGTCGACGCGACGGATGGTGAGTCGCGTTCTTTTCTTCGTCTCTTCGCTTCGCATCTTCCAGTTCCTGAAATTCAAATGCTCTTATTCTCCTACTTCTCCTTTCTTGTAGCGTCGAATGTCAATGCGAGATCCGATGGGAGCAGCTGAAGGAGAAAGAGCTCGCTCTGCTGAGGAACGGAGGAGTCGAGATTCAGGGTGTTGAAGGGATAGAGGAACGGAGACGCGGTGGACTGTGTCATCGAGTTGAAGAGTTTGGAGGTGAAGCAGAAGGAGGTACTAGGGAGGGAGAATCAACTTCGGGGGAGGATGGGGGAGGATTGGGGTTGTCGCGCATGGTTGAGCAAAGGAAATTGGCGGAGACGTTCTGAAGTGAAAGATTGTTTACTTTTAATGGATCTATACTGTAATGAAATACGACTCGGTGTGGGAAGGGCGGAGAAGGGCGAAGCGAGCCTTTCCTTTCGCTTTGGTCGTGGTTTGAAAGATACTGCGAAAACGAGACTCGCATAACTTTCACGGGAGACTCGGCGAGCTCTGTAGCAGGAAGGAGAGCCGATCTACTCAAAGAGGGAAGTCGCGTCGCCATTCAGCCCTGATGACCTTTCCAACCTCTTGTCCTTCTGTCGTGCTTAACTATCAAATCAAAGCCATCGGTGCTCGGAAAATTTTGAGTCACCTTCTCCAGCCCATGCGATGGTCCTATATCGGCAATTCCAAAGACGCGAGCTTCACTTACCAAGAAGGCGGGGAAGCTCCCTGCCTGACTCGCCACTCTTTCTGATCTCCCTTCAACGCCCATCACCTTCAGTTTGAGAAAGCGATGAGATCTCCTTCCCTCACCCGCTCTTCCGTCTTCAACTCTTCTCGCCCATCCTCATCTCGCTCAGACTCTTCGACGATGGATCCTCCTCCTCCCAACTACTCGGTTTCTTCGACCGCATCGTCGAGCTCGACGCCTTCCTCGAGCATCATCTCGCTTCCTCCCAACGACGCTGTGAGCATGAATACCCTTCTTTACTCTCCATTTTCAAGTCCATCTGAATCGGCTTCTTTCCTTCTGTAGATCGCACCGATCTTCCCTCTTAGCGAATCCCTCGCTTCGCCTTGCTCCCTTCCTCCTCTCCTCCCCCACCTCCTCTCCTCCTCTCTGTCCGTCACCCTTTCGAAACCCAGCATCCAACTCGTTCTCACGGAAACTCTAATCTTTCTTTCACCTCCGAGGAGAGACTCCTTTGGGCTGAGTCCCCAAGATTACGGTCTCGATGAGGTCGCAGAAGGGAAAGATGTGAGCTCCCTCGTCTCGCGCCGGGCCACTCCGGCGAGAAACCTTTTCTCGAAATTCGAATCTGACTCTTGCGTCGTTTCTCTTCTCGTTCACAGGGCCAGATATCAGGCTTCGTCAACATCGTCTCGCCTGAACGTCGTCTCGTCAAAGGACTGCTACTCGAGCTGGTCGGGAAAGACAGATTGTCCTTTCCTGCGACTTCCCCAGGGGAAGGGTTGGAGGACACGCGATTCATGTCGAAGAAGCTTCTCGTTGACGGAGGATCTGGAGAAGGGATATGGCTAGAAAAGGGGGTCTCGACGTGAGTCAATCTTGAAGAAGGAGATCAGAGACGTAGCCTGACGGTCGCCTTTTTTTTCTTTCCAGCTACGAGTTCGCGTTCTCTGTTCCTTCGACCTCACCCGTATCAGATCGAAGCGCCTCTGGGAGAGTTCAATACCACATCTCGGCGACAGTTCTAGGAACAGGAGGATATATCAGGAGGGATCTGGCTGATCAGAAGGAGGTCTGGGTCGTCTGTGAGTCTGGAGCGTGAACTGATGCGACGCGTCTCGATTTTCTCACATACGCTTCTTCCTTTGATTCACAGGCAACCCTCAAACGGATAGCAGCAGTGAGTCCTCCCTCTAGTAGGATGAGTGCCTTCGAAGCTGACCTGGATTCTTCGTTCGTCAGCTGCCGTGTTGAGACTCGCCGTCCACAAAGAATCCTACTCGACGCACTTTGGACCTTTCGCTCTCGAGATGCACGCAGATCAATTCATCATCGCAGCCCCTCTACGGCTCACTCTCACTCTCGCCGCTCCACCTCCTACGCTTACCATCTTTGCCATCAACTGCTACATCAGTGAGTAACCATCTCGATCCGAAAAGAAGAAGCCTTTGCTTCGCGATTTTGACCTCCGTCGCGTCGCTTTTCTTCACCAGTCCAAACCATCAACATCGTACGTATCGCTCTATCCTCCCTGCCGAAGAGTTCTTGTCTGACTTTCCTCTCGCTTACCTCAGACCTCTCGCAAGACTCTAGGTCGAACCGCCGAGATCAAGTCCCCGAAGCGATGGATCGTTCGAGACGGAGAGCGAGGAGGTTGGACGAACCCTGGATTCGTTGAGGGAGCTCGAGCAAGAGGGGTGATCTTCGATGGGAGCCAGATGGAGTCGAAAGGCATCTCTAGGGAGGGAGATCTTTGGAAGTATACAACGGTGGCGAGGTTGGTGAGTTGAACATTTTCCTCCTTCTATTTCGACGCGACTTCCCTGCACGCATCGACTGACTCCGAGTTTCCAGCCCAACGACGATGTGATTCGAAGCTCGACCATGCCTGCCACCGATACCTCTCTACGCTTCAAATCTCAACTCATCATAGAAGTCGCCTTCAACGAGAGCGTCCTCGACTCGAAAGGAAATCGGGTTGAAGAAATCGTCAAGATCGCCACTCTCTTCGATCAACAAGTCTCCATCGCGTCCTGCTGCTGCACGCTCATATCCCTCACTCTACCCAACTACAACGACCCTTCCCCGGCGACTCGAACGAGAGGAGGATTAGAAGCCTGGTAAGTGTATCTTCTTCTTCTTCTTCCCGTCCGCAATTCTTCCCACTGATCCCTTCGCTTGTTTTTGACGCTTAACAGCGGAGGATGCCTCTGCCAGGAGCTCTGGGACAACCTCCGAAGTCAAGAGATCGACCTCATGAGAAACGGAGGTCCAGCTCTGAGCGGCGACGGATTGGAGGAACGACGACGTGGAGGGACTTGTCGTGTCGAGGACTTTGGACGAGGAGCTTGGATTAGTTACTGCCCTGACGGTCGACCGAGCAGTTGTTCCAGTGAGCGAGAGTTGAGCTCGGCTGGGTTGGAATCTTGCGACTCTGTTGGTTCATCGGAAAGGAAAGCAGGGGAAGCGTATGGACGCTGAGGGTCACGTCGAGGGATCCTTGTTTCTTGGGTTTGGTTGCTACTGTCAGCTTATAGGTGACATTTTACTCTTAATGCTCGTTTATCTGCTTGAGATTTTCAGCGACAGCTGCAAGCTTGACCTCGAGCAACTGAAACGGCGAACGCGTCCGTTTCGACGCGATCTCTCAGACTCTCACACTCCTCCGGGCTTCTTGTATTTTTTTCTTTATTTTGTCGATGAAGTATGACACGGGATCCCATCCCAGTCATTCTTTACCTATATTATCGACTCTGCCTCCCTCACTCAAACCACAGATCCTCGAACTCAACCTTCACCCCTTTTCCCTTGGGCGAGCATCCCATGATCCCAATGAAAACCTTCTCCCCCTCCTTCAAGAAGTTGGTAACCTCTCGAATCATAGTCCAGCCGTCCTCGGGGAGCTTGGCGTAGATTCGAACGAACGTTCCAGCTCGAGAGATCTTGAAAGAGGTGAAGGGGGTTGGGCTGATGGCTGACGAAGAAGCAGGGAGAGGGAGGAGGTTCCAATCGGAGTAGGGGTTGTTGATGACTGCTGAGATCCAAGGTTTTTTGTTGGTGTACTGTGGGTAGAAAGGGGGCAGAGAAAACGAAGAAGAGGTGGAAAGACGAGTTGAGAGAGCGACGCGACGGCGAGGAGTCGGCGAGTTCAGAAGAGTGAGAGGACCGCGGGCTCACCTCGATGCCGGTTTTGATCCAGGAGTTGTTGGACTGGTAGAGGAAGAGAGCTGCTTGATCACTGCCAGGGAGAAAAGGAAGGAATCACCGAGACGTTGCGGGGGGTCGAAGAGGAGAGGACTGGAGCTCACTACTGCCACGTTGGAAACACAACCGAACGACACGAACGACGTCAAAGGCAGCTCAGCTCATACCTTCATGCCTATGCCCAACCATACTCACCTCATCCTTCCAATCTCCTCGAAGAGCAGCTCCAACGGACCACTCGTCTTTCTCAAGCGCCTCCAAGCTCACTTGCTGGACGAGGACGGGCCCAGAGTATCTATGCTCCGTTGGAGTTCTCCACCAGTCGCTAGTAGCGTTCGTCTAGTAGAGTTCAAAGAAAGAACGAAGATCAGAAAGGGCCTCGCTGAAGCAGGAGAAGGAAAGAGAGGAGAGGGGAGGAGAGGAGAGATGGAAGTTGAGCTCGAGCACTGAGATGGGGCTGAACTCACGACGAAGCTGATGGAGGAGCCTTTCTTGGAGATCTCAGGAGCGCTCTTCTCAAGCTCTGGGTGGCCAGGAAGTAAGGCGAGGTCGTTGAACGAGATGGGAGCCATGCTTTGCTGAGGGGAGGGGGGTCGGTGTTGGACGTTGGAGGGAGGAGAGGGTCAGCTCATCAAGGGGAGTTTCGACTCAATCCTTTGCTTCCTTATAGGCAGCCGCCTTGGAAACCAGCCACGCAGCTACACTCCATCTCTCAAGTTTCGACGAGAATATTTTCTTCTGCGAAAATCGGAAGCAAAAATCGTTCCCAGGGAACGTCAACGATCTCGGATCATCTCTCCTAAACCCGCTTCTCTCCAACCACATCTTTCCTCCCTCCTTCCTTCCTTATTTTCCCAACCATGTCTTCCAGAATCCCCACCTCTACCCAGATCGTCGAATCCACCGTCATTGACGCTCCTCTCGCTGCTGTGAGGCCTCTCTCAGCATGTTTTCGACGCCCACCGGCGGCAAGAGCAAAAAAAATCGAGCTAACCTCCTTCCTTCGTCCTTCTTCTCACCTTTTTGCTTTGCTCACCCATCCAGGTCTGGCATCTCATCAAGCTCCAGTCTTTCGCCGACTTCTGGACTGCTCTCGACTCCTCCAAGGGAGGTAAGTTAAACTCTTCTTAAGAGAGGGTTTCCGAAGGAAGGAAGAAGCTCGAAGCTGACCTTCTTCCTCCTTCCTTCCCTCTCCCATCTCTCTCCTCCCTCTCTGCCTCTAGACGTCAACGCTTCCGCCGAGGCTGAGGTCACCACCTTCAAGTTCAAGGATGGAACTACCCAGACCATCAAGCTTGAGGAGTGGTCCGCTCTCAACCACTCGATCTCTTACTCCATCATCGCGTCCGAGCCTTCTTTGACCTTCACCTCCGTCGTCTCTACCATCACTGTACGTATCTGCTCTTCGTCCGAGGCAAGCTTGAGATCTCACGGAAACAGATCTGACCGCATCTTCTCTCTCTGACCTCTCAGCTCAAGAAAGTCACCTCTGGATCGTCTGAGGGGTCCACGTTCGTCGAGTGGTCTGCCAACTTCTCTTCCGATGCTGGTAAGTCCGAGTCTATGCTTTCCTTTCTCCGGGCCGGGGTGCTCTCGAGTGTGTAGGGATGCTCGTGGGAAAATGCTGACCTCTTCTTCCGTCCTCTCGTTCTTGATCTCCCTCCCCTCGTGTCCATCCCTTTCCCTCCCTCGCCTTCCTCCTTTCTCCTCTCCAAGACGCCGGAGTTATCGAGGATGCCCGATTCAAGAGGAAGGAGGCTCTTGCCGACCTCGCTAAGGCCGTCTCCAAGAAGTAAAGAAGCAGGAGAAGTCAGTGGTCGAGCAGGAGGGAAGGAGGAGGTCTCTTTTTAGTCTGTAAGGGAAATCTAGGGGTCGATGGATACCGGTACGCCTGAATCTATGCTATTTTACGACATCTTTGCTGCTGGGGTATCAGGAGGGCAAGGAGACGGAAGCTGTTGATAAAACTTGGGATGCTCAGAACGCTTCGCGTCCCGTCCTCTGATCTCCTTCGCTTCAGCACTCGATCTTGGCCCGTCTTTGGTGCTTTCGAGGCAGAGAAGAACATTTCGCCCTTCTAAAATTCCAACCTCACTCCCAGGAAAGTAAAGAAGAGAGAAGCGAGAGAGGCGAGCTTCGCTGCGGCCCTGATCTCGCTTCGCTTTCTCTCCTCTTCCTTCAGCCCTCCAACCCTCACCCTCTACCCTTCGAAATGTCCTTCCTCCCTCCCATCCATCAATTTGCGCCTCATTGTCCTGCTTACTCTCCCTTCTTCGTACGTCGTTGAGAAAGAGAGGAGGAAGGTCGTGATCCCTTCTTGACGAACAACGAAGCTGACCTCTTTCTTCCTTCCTCCTATCCCTTTTTTTGCTCTCAGGGAGCTGTAGTGAGTCAATATACACCCTTTACGTTTTGATCGCTCTTCGCTGACCTCGACCTTCTTGCTGTTCTTTTTGACAGGGTGCTGCAGCAGCGATGGTCTTCTGCGTGAGCTCTCGACGGAAACGCGAGGTCGTCCGCCAACATCGAAGCTGAACTGTTTTTCGCCTTCCCTTTCTCAGGCTATAGGAGCTGCGTAAGCTCAACTTTTACTGAATGATCTTGTCTCGGACGGGCTGATTTCTCTCCCTCTCCGACTCAGGTATGGAACAGCGAAAGCAAGCGTTCGTCCCTCTCTTCCATCTTTTCTCTCTTCCCACCCCCATCCAGCTCTCAACACCCTCTTCTCTTCTCAATTTTACTTCCTCAGGTTGGTATTGCGTCGGCTGGGATCCTTCGACCTGGTACGTCTTCCCACAATGTTCAATCTCTTTCCCTCGATCCGAAATACAAAACTCCCTCGCCGATCAACCACACTTCCCTCTTTCAGACCTTATGATCAAGTCTTGTCTCTCCGTTGTAATGGCCGGTATCATATCGATATACGGGCTCATTATTGCGTGAGGGCTTTTTTTCGAGCGAGCGAGCGATTTCGACGATTTCGACGTGAGCTCGCTGACCTTCCTTTCCTCCCCTTCCTTCTTTCGCAGAGTCATGATCGCCAACGGTCGTAAGTTTCACAAGCCCTTTCAGCTCCTTGGGATCACCAAAATCATTTGCTGAAGATGTATTTCTTTCCTCGCTTCCGTTGCGTCCAGTCGAAGCAGAAATGAGTGAGTCGCGTCGCGATCCATCTTTCCTCCTTCTCTCCCAAAACTTGGAGCTAACCCACTTCTCACTTCTCTCTCGACAGGTCTCTTTCGATCCTTCAGCTCCCTCGCTGCTGGTATCGCCGTCGGTCTCTCCGGACTTGCAGCAGGGCTGGCAATTGGAATCGTTGGTGATGTCGGTGCGAGAGCGAACGCTCAACAGCCCAAGATTTTTGTCGGGATGGTGCTCATTCTCATTGCAAGCGCTACTTCCAATCCAAATCTAAAATTGAGTGAGCTGAAGCCTCTCTCTTTTTGTGCTCAGTTTGCAGAAGTTCTGGGTGAGCTGTCAGGACGCGTCGTCGAAGTCTTTCTTCGGGTTTGGTTCGTTCTCGCTGACCAGTTCTTCCTCGTATTCTCGTCCGTGAGATAGGTCTTTACGGACTTATCGTTGGCCTGATCCTCCTCACGAATGGGAACGCGAACGACTTGGCTTGTTCGACCGCTTGGGGAGGAGAAGACGGTGAGCTTGACCTTGATCTCTGTTCGTTTTCAGAAGACTTGCGCTGATCTTTCTTCCTTTTTTCGTTCAGCCCGATGGAAGTAGAGTCTTTGCCTGGGCTAGCTCGATGGCCTCTTCTTCTCTACCCTGTCGAACGGAGAAGAGAGTTTAGAGAAGCGTCCTCGCTTTCCTCTTTCTCTTTCTCTTATTCTTTGCATCTTCTTCGATTTGGGAACGAGAACGTGGGATTGACGACTGAACAGCGGGACGTTGTTTAGATCTCGAGAGATGGAGAGATAAGATTGAAAGATAATGGAAAAAGGAAGGGGTCAGAAGAGAGAGCTCTATTCGGTTGTCAGGGCCGCGAAAGGCGTCGAGTTGGGGAAACGAGGCCGTGAGGGGAGGGGAGAGGAGGACGAAAGGATTCACTCAAACTCCCATCACCTCTTTTCTTTCCTTTCTCCTCCTTCTCCTTCCCTTCCCAGCATGTCTCAATTCGTCAACTGGTGAGCGCTCCTTTGCACCGTCAGCTCCATGCTCACGAAAGATGAGAAAACCTTCCTTGCTGACGGTCTATCTCTGCTCGTTTTCGCACACCCCCGACGCTGCTCCCTTCTCCTCCTTCTCCTCCCCAAAGGCTCAAGTCCCCGGCTGGACGAGCGTACTTCTTCTCTACTCATTTCTGTGAGCATCTCTTCTTCTTCGTCTTCTCTACCTTCTCCTCGAGCTGACCCTTCTTTTCTCTCTCTTCTCTCTTCACCAGGGGACCCGTTCGTGCCCCTCCCTCCCTCCCTCCTCCCTCCCAATCAGACCTCTTCCGTTCCGTCTCTCTCTGGGCTGACCTCGTATGCACTCCTCATATACAGGTCGCCAACTGGGGACTGCCCTCGCTGCTCTGGCTGATATGCAGAAGGACGCTTCTCTGATCTCTGGAGTCATGACACCAACCATGGCGGGATACTCGTCAGTTCACCTCTCTTCCTCTTTCTCTCTTTAGCTCTTGCGTTCCTCTCTCTTTGATGTTGACCAACTACATGCTCTCTCTCTCTCTCTTCACTACAGGACCATCTTCATGGCTTTCGCGTGGCAGGTCAAACCTAGGAATTAGTGAGTCCTACGTCACCTTCAAAAAGAGTCGAACGAGCTCCCTTCCCTTCCCTCCTCCGAGCTGAAGAAAAAGAGCCCATTCGAAATCCTCCCTCGTCCCTGTCAGCCTCCTCTTCGCTTGCCATGCTACCAACGCCACCGCCCAGCTCATCCAGACTGGTCGCTTTGTGAATTACTGGTACAGAGGTGGTGAGTCTTCGAGCTTCTGTCTCCCTCTCTCACCTCCTTCTCGACCGTCTTCGACCGGAGCGATGAACCGGTTCCTCTTCCTCCGTCTGTCCATCTCCTCACCTCGCTTACATGCTTCTTCCACCCTTCTTTCGATCATACAGGCCACGAGGAAGCCGAGGCCAAAGCCGCTCTCGTCAACTCCTCAGCAACCCTCACCGAGCTCAAGAAGATTCCCGCCTCCCTTTCCACCGACGCCGACAAGCTCACCTCCTCCGCCCTCCTCGTCACCCAAGGCCGCCACCGAAGCCGCTCTCGCTAAGGCTACTGCCCACGCCGAGTCTGCTTTCTCGAAAACTAAGGACGAGGGAGTGTCCATGCTCCAGGACGTTCAGAGCGGGTTGATGCCGCGAAGGCTCACGTCGTCGCTGGAGGAAAGGATGCGCTGAGACGAGGAGAGGAGGTTGTCGAGGAGGGAAAGAGGGAGCTTGGAGTTGGAAAGCAGGAGGTGGAGAAGGTTGTGGAGAAGAAGAAGGGTTGTTGTGGTAGAGAAGGAGTTGGTTTGGGAGTCGAGTTGGACGAGCTCTTGAGCTTGGGTTGGTTGGCTTTTGGGAGAAGGTGGAGGAGAGAGGAGCCGCTGGGATCTGTTCAGCTCTCTCATACGTACGACTAGACAGAGGAGGACCCGTTTTACCTCATGCACTCTCGATGTAATTGCTTTTGCTATTCTCTGGGGAGCTGATGGAGGGAAGAGAGAGAGCAGAGTCGAAGTCGCGTCGTGGAAGATGAAGGTGAGCTCGATCTCTTCCTGATCACCTTTCCTTCCTTCTTTCCCGTCCGACTCGCTCGTCCGTGGACCTGCTGGGATATCTCCCAGCAACATGTACGACCTCAGCTGTGCTTGACAGCACGGACGCGAACTCGTCTGGGGAAAACGAAGCAGAGAAGCCAAGGAGCCTTTGCTACTACCACTACAGCCGATCGAAATTCGAGAAAAAAAAGGTGTACCGATGTTTTCCGTGTATGCGCTCGAATTCGCTTTCTATGTGGAGAATGCAGGGATGATGCGAGAGGGGCAGGAGGGGAAATGAACTCGCCTGTTTGTCGTTTTTCATTGAGCCCTGCTCCTCCCTCGGCGCTTCTCCTCGCCTTCCCTTCTTTCCTTCTCTCCTCTTCCTCCCTCTCTACACCCTTTGGAGCTTGCGATGAAGATTCCAGATATAGGATCGAAATATCACAGATCTCTTAGGTTTTCCTATCTTTGTAATCTCTGGTCTGGGCGCAAAATCCGAGCTCGCTGACTCCCCGATTTGGCTAGTCGAAGGTGTGCGTTCTTGCCTGGAGCACGTCTTCGTCCCAAAATCTCTCAATCTCCCTGCTCCATCGATCAGCCTCTCCACTTCTTCTTCACTCCTCATCAACTGCATCATCCCACTCTTCTCTTCTCAAAGAATCGTTTCCCAGTTCGACTTTCCCTTCCCCAGCAATTCTTCGCTTCAGCGACTTCCGTATCGTCTCGAACCTCCACTTCTCAAGCCCCCTCCAGACCGCCCTCTTCAACATGCCTTCTCGCCCTACGAACGACAACAAACTGAAACGACTTGGGAAGTGGGTGATAGGATACAAGGAGGACCAGCCTGAGATGATCAGCAGTACTACCTACCTCAAGGAGTTGACCCAGAACCCAGGAGAAGGAGTGAGTCTCGTCTTGAACCTCGCTCGTCAGGGAAGAATCGGAGGGCTGACTCCCTCGCTCTCTCTTACTTCCTCTCCTCCTCCTCCAGGCAAAGAACTACCTCAAATCTCTCTTCCCCTTCATCACTTGGCTGCCGCAGTACAACCTCCAGGTTCGTTCCAATATCTCTACATCTCTTGCCGTCGCTGAGGCGTCTCAAACCGGCTGTCGCTGTTCTCACGACGCCGAGGCTGACCTTCCCTTTTCTTCCCTCCTCCGCTTCTTCCAGTGGGCCATC